>JAWZYV010000130.1:0-21066 GCA_038373885.1 Cheiracanthium punctorium | reverse complement strand
ATTATTATTCGCAAACCTAAAATAGGAAATTTATCTCTTACTCGAATACACATTTTGGAGGGTGTACAACTCTAGAGTGCAATACAAGATGTTTTTATGATATACTATTTGATTCACATTTTATAAAAGAAGAAAAAAAAACACTTTATATAAGAAAATGGATATAGGAAACTTGATTTGCGCTCGAATACTTTTTAAGTAGGCGTACAAACGTAAAAACATATTCGAATGTATGTCTGCAACAATCTCGAAAGTATATAATGCAAAAAATGTACACATAAAATCGTAAAATCGTAAAATTTTGTGTATCACTCAAGGCTGTCAATCGAAAAAGCGAAACACATTTTTTAGGTTTTGAAAAAAAAAATGAAATAAACGATACGTTATGGAGTCAAAACAAAAATCAAGCTTTTCTTCACAAGCTGCACTACACACTGTAATCGATGCAAAACTTTCTAAAAAAATGTCTTTAACATAGCAGTGCGATGAGAAAGTTTACGAAGCATGACTCATTTCGCAGGTTTATTATTTGTTACAGTTCATAGTACAGCTTGTGAAGAGACAGCCTGAACTTTTTGAAGTGCCACGAAATTGAAGAAACACGGACATTTTTTGAAGTGTCTGATATAATTTGTTTATCTGTGCTTATTTTCGGAAATCATAATTTTTAATTGCAGTCCTGATAAAGAGACGGTACTATATTTCAGTGACAAAGAATTAATTCCACGAGACGGCGTATAAATTTGAAAAACTTCAACGAAAAGAAAAATTTATTCGACGGTCTGCAAAAGTAAATTATAAAACCTGAAAAGTTTGATGCCGATATTATTTCTATGATGATTGCTTTAGTAACGCCTTAAAATGAGATATGCCCTCGAAGTGATGTACACAACTGGACGTTATATCAAGATTAAATATAAATTTTCATAAATCTATGACCAAACTTTTTAATTATACGAAAGATATATTTTTCATACAGACATGGCGTGCGAAAACAAGTCGAAATGGAATGATAGATGGTGAAAATGCATCGTACATGCACCTGTACGTACGTAGAGACAACATAAATTCAGAACGAAGAAATCAACGTAAATTAAGGTTTAATCACATTCGATTTCTTGAGCAATATGCAAATGCCGAAAATTTTTAGGAGTCCAATACTTTTTTTTATTTCGTACAAAAATATAAAAAGTGCCATGTGGAATTCATAAACTTCAGACATGTTGCATATTTTTTAATGAGGGATTAATCTTTCTGTTGCCTCTATTATATATATGCCTTGGCGTTTTATATCCTGACATAAAATGCGGAAGTAAATGACGGAAATTGTGCTAAATTTGCATCATGTAAAAACGGCTAAAAGAAATTCGAAAATTTTCCACAGTTTAGCATAAAATATAGAAGTCACCGTGCGAACTTTATAAATGCGATCCTGTGACTGTTGCATCTTGATGCATTTTTGTTCAAAATGTGTAGTAAAAATATCTCTTGTGAATTGAACAGTACCCCAGTGAAGTGAAAAGAAATTCTCCAACTAATAAGACACGTAATCAGTAACCCATATGATACTGATTAAAACAACGACCCTTTACTAACAGTTTGTTACAAATTTAGTAAACGAATATAATTTTACAAATATTTGTAAAAGAGGGCGTTAAATGTCTGTGATGTCGAAAATCTTTTTTGTAATGGCACTCCTTTCATAAAAACAACGAAAAGAAAAGATGCAATTTCTTTAAACGAAGAATATTTAGAACACTAATAAGACTAATAAGATATTTAAGACTAATAAGATAAGAATATTTAGAACACTTCTAACACTATTAAGAATATAAGTAGCTGAAATTTATTTCCAGAATTAGTTCCTTATGATTAATGGAGGAGATATATTCAAATAGTTCACAATTGAATGCATTCTTCTGTTCATTATCTTTCTTCAGTAAAGTTTGGGTGAAATGAAAGTAATATACTTAGTTAAAAGGCTTAAAATGATTAATTCAATGACTAATTATTTTAAATTAACGTTGATTCGTCTTCAAAGCAAACAAAAGTACTTTTAACGTATCAGGTAATTTTTGGATGTAAGCAGGCAACACTGATCAACTAAAAGCCCTCCTTAATTATGAGATTGATTAATAGTAATACAGATTGATTAATAGTTATAAGATTGATTAATAGTAATACAGAAAAAATATCATTTTATCAATGGCGATTGATTTAATTTTCAATAGTTATTATTTTTAGATATATCTTGCCATAAAAGTTCGTTAGTTTTGAAAATCTAAAATAGTCTCAAGTTAATAAAAATTTTAGATGAAGGAAACTGAAATATTTAGTTAAAATCTTCTACATAACTTTCTTTCTAATATGCTTATTAATGTATTGTACTTTTCGTACGTTTGAAGTATACACGGGACGAAGAAATGAAAACTATGAAATAAGAAAAAGAAGCTTACAACCTAAACTCATAAAACCGAGTTTGAAGCTCATGACGTAAGCAAAGTAGACAGTGAAAACATATAAACAGAAAGTGCTGGGTGTTTATAAAATAAGTATTCCTATTTGGAGCTACTTGTAGCTTGAAAGTATAGTCCAAATGAAACCAAAATTGGTACACTTACTAATATAGAAGGGCGGAAGAGAAGAATTGGATAATAATAAATAAATACAGTAGAACCTCGATTATCCGAAGTAATTGGGTCCGAACCTACTTCGGATAATCGAAATTTTCGGATAATCGAGAATTCATCAATAATCATCTAGTTTAATATGTAGTACCGTCATTGAACTAATATTATGACTATTAACTGTTAAATAAATTAAAATTATAATTGAAAATAAGTTTATTTCTGAAACAAAAAATTGCAATGGTTTAAATGGAAGCTTCATCTGGTGTAAATTGGCCATCCTTTGCCGTGCAGATATATACCGAAGTTTTCTTAGAAGCATGAGTAAAGCGGAATCACACTGTTAATGTTGTTCCAACTAAAGAAAGAATTTTGAGAAACACTCAAAAGCATCATTGTTACTGATCTTATTTACTCTAAAATCATTCTAATCTTCATCATCATCTTCTTCTTCTTTTGGAGATTTTCGGACTTTTGCTATTAATTCCTCATTATTGTGCAACTGGAAGCCTGCATCTTCCTCGTCGCAATTCAACCAATCCGTGATTTCTCTATCCCCATAATTTTCAAAACCTTTCATTGTGATAAAATGGCTTGAAAACTCAGTAACACTTTCTTTCACAATGCCTGTAGCATTTTCATCTGCGCCAGTTGAAAAATTCTGCAAAAGTATGGCTTTTCAAATTTTGAAATGGGGTGTGTTTTTGTTTAGAACAGGGATGTTTGAAAGTGGGGGGAAGAGTACGCTCATACCGAGAAGAAATTCTATAAAAAGGAATTCCAAAATATTTATCTGCACTCGTAGTTTGGAAAGGACGGCTTGCATACAAAAGGAATGTAGGAAAACAAAACATAAAAATTTAAAAATGCATGTTTGTTAAGAGAAAATTTTGGATGATAGTAGAAAGTGAAGAAGAAAGCGACTTCGGTTAATGAAGAGTTTCGGTTAATCGAGGTTCGGATAATCGAGGTTCTACTGTAGTTTCAACAATCGCCGACAGATGGCACTGTCAGTGCAAACGGCGTTGGAGTCATCAGATAAATCAAGAAGCGGGCATTTCTGCCAGTAATGGAGTACGGGATGCCTATTAGTTTGCCAGATTGCGCTTTGATTTTAAAACTATGCTACTTTAACAGTTCAAACGCTTCAGCTGCTTTACATGAATTAAGGGGAACGAGAAGAGCGAGGAAATCAGTACTCTCCTCTTCTTATAGAAGAAGAAATTGTGCCTGCAATTGAAGATATCATATTATGTGCAACATGTTTCAATAAATTAGGTATGCCATCTGGTTTTGCATCTTCATTCTTCTTTTTTGCATTAAAAATATACATTCAAATGTCGACGAATATTGGAACTAATTTTTTTATTATTCAATTCTCCCCCGCCTTCTGATTAGTAAACTTATCGATTTTGGTTTCATTCGGATTATTAGTTCAGGCTACAGACAGCTCTAAACAGACATACTTACTTCAAAACCACCCTGTATATCACCTGATGCATAGGTCATCTACAGACAATTTAAATATTTAGAGATTAATGAAAAATATTAAAATTATAAACAATAATTGATATATAGTAAATTCTTTGTTTAAAATGCATGAAAAGAGAATATATTAAATAAAGATAATTAATAGATACCGTTTTGAACTTGGTAGTTTGGAAAAATAGAACAGGAAAGAATCGAAACCGATCTGCTGTTTTTCTTGACAGACTTCCTTGAAAATAAATAGTTTTATCGCATTAAAATAAAAAAAAAATATTTTTGATGTCCTTTAACCAAATAATTTTTATCATTCAACAAAATTTTTCTTTTTTATAATGAAATAAAAATTAATTGATTTGCCAAACTATTTTAATAGTTCAACGAATAATGTTTCTGTTCGAAAAAAATAATATGTGTATTCTATTTAAGACAACTTCATCTCATTAAACAATTTCAATACACTCAAATTGTTTCACTGAGAAAACACTCGTAAGCTTAATAATCTTTAATAATTTATTTTGCTTCACACTTTAAAAAAGGAAAATGTAAATGTTGTATTGACATTTCACAATAGATATATTTTCAACTTCCACCAATAAGCATTAAACACACAGATCAAGTTTACGATAATCCATGAGTATTTGCATCTAGGAAAAACGAAATGTATTAATTTTTTAATAAGTAAAAAATGAGTTATAAAACCAATTCTTTAACAATTGTTATCGATAGACTGATGCATCAAAATTCATAGCTGTCAACTCTCCCGATTTAATCAGAAGATTTCCCATCACAATTTTTAAGCGGTTCTATTTTACATTCATTATTTGGATTTGTTTTAAGTTCAAATTGTGAAGTAAAAATTAGTTTTGGAAGATCTTCCGATAAAATCGGAAGAGTTAGCAGCTATATAAATTGTTTTATAGGCTTTTGTAAAAGAGCTAGATTAATAATTCATAAACTGTCTCTTTGATTAAAAAATATAATGTTTCTAACTTATTTTATATTTTTTTAGAAATTAGAGTATACGTATTTCTTAAAAGACGAAAGTAGCCGTACATGTGATGTATGACTACACATGTATGGATACCTTCGCATAGCTGCCATCACATATTTATAATTACTTCTGATTTTACTTTCCCTATTCTAAATTTAATACTCATGCCATTTTTAAATTCCTATCTCTATCCGTGACACTTTTTTGATTCTGTAAATTACTTTGGCTTTAACTTTTGAAATGTATTTAGCATGCACCCTTCTGTCCGAGGATTCCTCTATTTTCATCCTGTTCCCATGGGAGTTCAATAATATTTCTTATGTTACAACTTCACTTGGATTATTACCCTTTGGTGGCACGCAATTAAATTTTGGTAACCTGGCATTAACGCTTAACGGTATTTTCATTTTTTCAATCTGGCGATTTATTTGGCGTTTTTTCTTTCTAGCTCTCAGCTCTATCGCCAGATGGCTTTCTATATTCTCACAATTTTTATGATCACTAGTCGTTTTGGCACTTGTCAAAACAAATCATGTCTTTTTTGGCTATGCTGCCAGCCACTTTCATGATTTCTATACTTTTTATAAACCACTTCGATTCTTAATTTGTTTTTATTCTTTTGAAATGCAACGACCCGCCGATGGCTATTGCCGATGCAAGATACTAAGTTTTACGATCACAAATAATTATCAATTTTTAAAATGTTTGCCGCAACCGCACTACGATACAGGCAACCAAAAAATAACAAATGACTAAATTTTTCAGCTTTGTCCGTGAATATGTACTGTTTAATTTCAGAAGCTTATACGCGTCCTACTACCACCCTTTGCATCCGGGTTCAAATCCCGGCGTGGACATGGATGCTTGCGTTCGTCCTAATATTGTCCTGTAAAGAAAATGTGTACCATGGCATAAATAAAGAATTTTCAATTTGGAAAAACTGAGATAAAGGTCTTTGAAAGAAATAGCCGTACATCTCTATGAATTCTCTCTCGATCTCGCTCAGTTTATATATTTTTAAAATTTCAAAGAACAAGAGAAAGTATTTAACTTTTCGCCTTTATCATGCAAACATAAAAAACAGTGTTGTTCTAAACATACATATTTCGTACTTAGAAAGCCATGAAAATAGGGAAAACTTCACAAATATTTTTTCCCCACTCGCGTAATTACTTTATGCATAAAAAGCTTTCCAGTCAAAAACTGTAATTTAGTACTTCACTAAGAGAAGATGCGTAGTAACCGTAGAAATAAATGTTGAGAATACGGGTACCTAGAAGGCAAAACTTATCATTTCTTCAGAGCGATTATGAGAAATTTCACGGCCCTGGAGCTTCCTTAATGAGGCAATTTTCACTTTTATGCATTTTAGATGCTTGGGTCTCAGATTAGCAACAGGACAAGAGTTATTAAATTTGTATGTTACATACTTACAATCTGTATGAAATTAATTTTTTAATTAATTAGATGTTTTTACTAGCCCAAAGAATGGAATGTATTTTAAAAATATCTTACTGCTCTGTGCTAAAAATAAGCGCAAGGAAAGCTTTTTTGCCAAAATGATAAGCTATAATATAAACAAACATACACAAACACAATCACACATTTTATAAATGAGGATAACCTCATTTGCTATAAAATTAATTTAAAGCAAAAAAAATCGAAGTATTGCAGATAAAAAAAAATATCTATAGCAAAATGTTGGAAGAAGTTTGATAAGAAAATTATCTTACTTGTGGAAGGTTGAATCGGTTATGGAAATTATATGCAATCAGATAATTACTTTTAGTTATGCAAGTAACTTTTTATTGTCATGCAGAGTTATTTCTCTGAAAATTGTAAACACAGAAAAAGCAGGGATGTTAAAACTGGTTAGAAAGGGATGTAAATGGGGTAAATTTTAAAAAAACGCCAGTTCTTGAAAGTACAGCAATTCATTTGAATGACAAATTTATTATGTATCGAATTTTTTGGTGATAACTAAAATTTTGTGCGTAGTTCACAAAAATTTTTCTGAAAAACAAAATATTAACATGAGAATATATTTCTTTCAACTTTATTCTGTGTCCGTTTCAACCCTCAAAACCTAATGCCTCTGTCCGATACAACCCGAAGAGCATAAAATAAAGCATCTGTTACCGGGTAATCTTAATAAGCCGTAAGAGATTGACTGCCTGTGACATATAGACAACGAATGTGTTTTTTTTTTCAACAATAAACAAAATTACCATGTAATACTCAGTTTCAGGGAAATATGAGAACCTGAAATCATCTTCGTTCACTCAAACCAATAGCCACAAGATTGCTACAAAATAGCACTTAAAAGAAAATATGCTGACGAAATATGGCTGACCAATTGCTTCTTGACAAAATATGGCAATATCTGATTTTTCTTCGCCCAAACGATGGATATCTTTACAAGAGCTGTTGCCTTCAGGAAATGTTAGGGAAAATTTACTTCGCTTTTATATAAAAATCACATCAAAATTGTTAAAACATAAAATTTTAATGATATTTTGAAGCTTTTGAGATACGAAAGTTTTATTTTTTTAAATCACGAAAGCCGTCATAAGGAATTTAAATTTTTAAGAGAATAATGCAAAAGAGCCGATTCTTATCAATACCATGCACTTTAAATTCAGATATAAAAACACAATCAGCAAATATTCCTGCAGTTGCAACGTACGGAAAATTTTCTGTTATCTTCTGAAGCGAATCTCTTTAGACACCTTTTGCTTATCTGAAGATCGATTCGCAATCAGGATGTATCATGGCCTTGCAAATGCAATAATAACGAACGGCTAGGCGTGACAGAGGTTTAATAATTGCTTCCATTCGTTTGGCTCTGAACATAATAATATTCAGAAAAATTTATCCAGTCATTCACATAATAGCTACTGGGAGAGATTATCTGCATGACTGCAGTTTTATCAGAAGAAAAGGTAGAAACTTCATGATTCTCGAAAACTTGAGGATGGTTGTTAGTAATGAGATATCTGAAAAGTAAAAAGTCATGCATACAAAAACGCATATAATTTCATAAGAGCTTTTTTCGGTTGATTTTAGTGTACATAACAGATCAAAATAGGTACAGCGTTTGACGCAGGATGTAGCATGCATTGCTGGGTTGTGGATCATGTATTTTAAAAGTGTTAGTAATGCTTTTCCGAGACAAAATTATTTGTTTTCTTTTCAGAAAAAAATATTTTTTCCTTTACACGGCTAGTAAAGACTTTCAGTGCCTGCATATGCCTCTCTTGAATTTGTCTTTAGTTTGATTTAATGCATTTTACTTCTTAGATGCAGAATTTTTAGTTTTTCTTCTTGGGAAATACATTTTATTCATTCTTGTTTTTTCTTTTTTTAATTTAGTAAGATTTATAATTGCTCTATTAAAAACCAGCAAAAGAAAAAAATCATCTTAAGTGTCACTATCGTTTTTTTTTTTTTTTTTTTTTTTTACAGAATTTGTTTTATACTTTTACGCATGTCACATCGCCTCTGGTTTTATCAAAATAGGAGTCAATTAATTAAAAGAATGAAAATAAAAACTACCCACTTAAAATTGTACATTGGAAAGCGTCTATAACAAATTTTTCAGAAAAGAATAATACATACCCACACAGAGTACATATAAGTTTCATTTAAGTAAAAAAAAATAATTTAATAAATATTTGTAAAATTATTATCATTGATAAGGTTTCTGAGTTCACAGAAACGCCATATGTTCTACACGATAACGAAACGTAGTAGATATTAGATATTATGGAATAGTTGGAAAATATGGAATACAGAGTTTTCAGCTCTCTCAGGTACTATTGCCACAAGGGAGTACCATGAACTACTCAAGAAATATTCCTATGTTACAGTGAAGTGAAAATTAAAACTCATATTGTTGTCGTACCATTCGATACAGAACAAATTGCGTTTTGTGATCTTCAGGAGTTTTCGTAGATAAGTTTTCAAACATTTTAATCTACTAGTATACACGTGATTTGAATACTGATGTTACGCATAATGTACGCTAAGTGAATTGTAGTTTATTGTTCTGTGGTTATTCTTTAGCTAACAGTGTTTTGCCCATCCGTTTAAAGGTTCATTTTTCTAGATAACGTATCGGGTATTATGGAATGCTAGGTAATGCTGTAATGGATTTCATGCCATCAACTAAAGGACCGGAAAACAAAGACGCTGCATATATATCTTCATTAACCCTTTCGCGACGGGAAGCGCAAACGCGCGCTTATCGCTGAGGCCGGCAGTCTCTTTCGCAAATGTCTGTCCAGGGCCGGAGAGTTTTTCGCGATTAAGCCTAAATCCATGGACAGAACAATCAAAATATATTATAGTGTCACTATCACTACTATCCGAATCTGCTTCAGAATCAATATCTCATAATTTCAAATAATTTGCGCCATTTCTGCTATTTCAAGCTCTTACACTTTCGAAGCTTCGATATTCTAACTGTAAAATGAGAAAAAATCCACGTCTACTAGATCAAATTATCCACTAAAAACTGGACTGCAAACCGTAATATCCAACGCTGTAGCGAAAATAAAACTCCCTGCTTACTATAAAGAAATACCACGTACGAATTTATAGAGCCGTCATAAAGTATACCATTCAGAAACATTCCTTTCAACTTACGTTTATATTATCAAAAACCACGCGTATGTGAGTCATGCTATTCCCATTCTGAGTAGAAGGTCAAATCTACATGTATCTGTAACCGCATGGACATACAATGCCATCTTGTGCCAAAAGTTATAGTTTTTAAAACGTTCCAGGACACTGGCACAACTGTGTGACGGCCGGAGGTGAACGAGGAAACGCTCTGGCACGCCGGCGTGTCGGCCGGGAACTGAGTGCGTTTCTTACTGGCACGTATATGTGACAGTCGGCGCGAAAAGGTTAACGGAAAATTCTCCGAAGTTCAAGGAGGATAAATATGCGTTTAATGCTTCAGCTGTTCTGTGTTTGCTCACCATGACTGTACCGGAGCACAGAAAGAACGTTGCATTTGAAACTTTTCCAAATAGAATCGAAGTGGAAATGGCTTGAACATAAGGAATATTCTAGTTAGAAATATAAATGGCATTTCATAGTACCTTCCTTTCCTCTGCAAATTTCACTTATTTAAATCGCTCTGGGATGTAATCATATCTAATTTGCACGCCTTCAATTTTAATGAAAATTGAGGCCTCTTAGAAATCTGAATATATACAGAGTGGATTCAAAAGAGATTGACAAATTTCTAGGCGGAGTAGGTTAGAAAAAAAAAAAAACGGTTCAGAATCACATAACAATGTGGGGTTGGAAACGTCCTCTTCATGTACCTGTTAATAATCACTTGAAGAAGAAGAAGCGTTGAAGTATGCTTCTAATTTCTTAACTAAGTTTCATAAACAAAGGCTCTCCTCCGGCAATTTCATCAATGTAATGAAAAAGAATTAACAATTTTTATCAAGTGCAATCTGTGAAAGATGCATTGAGTTTTGAAAAAACTTGGTCGAAAAGTTCAATATTACTTGAACACTTCTTCTAAAGTGATTATTAACAGATGCCCAAAGACGACGTTACCGACCCCACATTGCTATGTTATTCTGAACAGTCTTATTATAACCTATCCCTTCCTCCTAGAACTTTGCCAATCTAATTTGGAATCACCCTTTATATATATACACATATATACATATATACATAAATAATTATATGTTGGCATTTTTATTGAATTAAAATTTATGGATTTCTATAAATAATAAAATTTTCAATACATTTATAATTAAAAAAGTTAATTTCATAAAATAATTGTAGGATGATCGCCCTTGATTAATTTATAAGTTCACGGAAATGCAATATATTCTGATAACGAGCACATCACTTTTATTTACTTACGTTGCTTTGGCATGTAATCATACCTGAATGGAGAATGAATATTCAATCGAAAATCATAATTTCGAAGCAGACGTTGGAATATAATGAGTCTTGATGAATGCAAACTTATTAACAGAAAAATTTCAGTGAGTAATTAATTTTCATTCAGGCTTTCCCAGCAGTTTCGTGTTCCTCTGTACAGACTGCACTTCTAGATATAAAACACATCAAATACATGCTTGTAGAGAGACATATCAATGAGATGGTACTGTATTTCTGCTTCGGAATAACGAGCTAATTAAATTCATTGACGGTTAAATTCAGTTTATTTCGGATATTTTAATGAACATCGTGCCGAACGCGATGCTTAAATATAAATTAATAAGCGTGATGGAAAATAACCAGCTATATTTCTATGAACATTTGCCAGTACATGGTGTATAATTGAAAATAAAATGAATTTGTTTTTAGGTGTACTATACAAAATTAAGCATTATTTATACGTGTAGAGTAAATTTGTATATTTTCGTAGTTAAAAAATAAGTAGTTAAAAATGTATTGCACCAGCTATGTAAAATTCCTACAAAGTATGTTTTGTTTGACAATTTATGTTTAGTTTATTTAATGTGATATATTTTATCTTATTAAAATTTTGAAAAATGAATCCTAATTGATTATCATCCTAACACCAGCATTAACATCTGAAAAAAGTTAAGGAACAAAGAATTTCTAGTCCAAGAAATTAAAAATATAGTACGATTATTTGCAATAGTGATTGGTGTTTCTTTGTACGTGAATTTATTAATACACTAAATTGAAAGTAACAGACATTAACTGCATAATAGATGAGATTAATAACTGTGCAGGGTTTAAATTTTTTAAGGGTGCAGCACTTGTGAAACAATTTGGAAAAATCGAGTAAACTAAAGTTTTCTCGGTGGTTATGTTACTTATCCTAAAAAAAAATCTCCAAAAACTGATTCATATTGTGAACTTATTATTTCAATTTATATTTTGACTTTTATTATAAGTATTAATGTAAATGCGAAATAAAAATAAATTCCACAGTTCTGTAGATGGAATAAGTTCTGATAATTTATTTTATGAGAGTCTATAAGCTTATTTGAATACATGCCGCATGTTACTATAAAATATGATGCAGAATAAATTTGAATGTTGTATATAGCTACAACGGGGGACTCCAAATTTAACGTGACAGTTTAAGCTCGATTTATCACATGTTTAGAAACAATATATGTTTATGAGGCTCTCCAGAGAGCTGGACACTTTAATGCTTAGAGATTAGATAATGTGTGTATATATACACGCATTTATTAGTTTAAAAGTAAAAATATTTATATTCTGCATGTCTACTGGTTTAGACATATCATTTCTGGTCCAGATTCTTTTATTTTATTAATTACTTGAAACATTTTTAAAAATTTCCCGGGATTCCTATTTGTAGATATGTCTTTTGGAAATTGAGATATCATTTCTAGTGAATTCAGTTTTTTTATTTTTATAATTTTTTAAAAGGGCGCATTAAGGAAAATTTCTAATACTTTCTATCTTTGGACAAATTCATCTGAAATAAAAAGAAAATATTTTGTTGAATTTTCTGTTTACAATTACTCTTTATTTGTGGGTAAATTAATATTTTTTGTTTACTGCGCATGAATGTAAAATTTTATGAAATTCTTTTTCAAAGTGTTTATCTTTTACTACATTTACAATAATATGTCACGTGCATTTAACAATAGGTAATGTAAATTTCAGGTGGAGCGCGTTAGCGTAAAGTTAAGTAGGTAAAATATTTCTTGCTCTGACATATTTTTCCATATTTCATTCGGTACTGCGATGTATTTACGATTCTTTTAAAAAATGTTGAAGCATAATTTAATCTTTAGTAATTATCTATTTAGTTGTCTTTTATATTGCTGTGGATATTGGAAAACTGAATTGTTAAAGTTATTAATGTATTCGGATATTTTTAAACATTCAAAGATATTATTTCATAAATGAATCTGTACGCCGGAGTAATTTCGTTCAGTTTGCCTTTTACATCGATATAATGAAGCATACATTTCCTGTTAATTTGAACATCTTAGAGAAATCTTGATTCCAGATTTAATTTGTTTACTTAATTCTAGACTTAAAAGGGGCATTCATTGGCATTTAGAAGGAAAATGCGCTGTGCACACAAATGCGTTTACGGGATTTACATGGAAACAGAAGGGAGAATGTGATAAACCTGTGTTCACTGGATGGGCTTAAACATTATTATCTCCCTTTAGTGTGTTACATCTTCCGAATGTCTTCTGCGTAGTTCTTGCAACTTTTGTTTGTTACTTTTAAAATGAAAACAAAGTCTAGTTTCTGTAAACTGCAATAAAAGATACACACTCTATAGATGTTAGAATGGATTAAGATTTCAGGACATTAATTATTTCACAGGTTACCGTTTCCATGAATTCGTTGATTTGGTCGTCAATCTGGAATGCCGTTGCATTTTCTTGGGGGGGGGGGAAGGACGAAATTTGCATGTGCATCTACGACTAATTTGAAACATATGCTTTTACAAATGCGAAGCAAATAAAGTACTGAATTGCTGAAATAGCATTAAAATTTAAACGCTTTGAAGCTTCAGTGAGTTAATGCTTTATTTGATTGATATTTATGTCTCGCCCCCCTCCAAATACAAGGAAAAGAGAAAATTGTTTCAAGTTTTACTAATTGTTGAATTTAGTGATTCAACCTTTTATGAAAGCTGTAGTATATTTCTTACCATCTTCATTAAGTATTAAATGTCGATGGGAATATATTTTACGATGTATGATTTGTGTTGTCATCTCCTGATAACTCTAGAACATTAAAAAAAAATCTGGTGTGACTCCACTTGACTTTCCGAACACTTACGATTAAGATCATTACCAAGCATTTAAATAAATTTTAATCGATGGATAATTCAGCAAAAATTCTTAGTTTTTTTTTATTTGAGCTCAATAGAGTGTACCATTTAAACGCTAGCGGACTTTCAAGAATCCCCCCCCCCCATAGGCCACAATGTAAAAGAAATCTTTGTCGTAGCCCCGTAGAAAAACTATAAATCCTATACACACCTAAATCACTACCGGTCTTACGATGGTGGTTTATAATATATACACCCGATCTGAGCTCAATCGAATGTACCGTTTAGGAGCTATCGTATTCACACACACACACACATATACATCTCGTAAAAATAGCATAAATGAATTCAGAAGACCTCAAAACGTGTCAATACACCAAAATATCGAAGTCGAGTTTTTTCATGTTTACAATACTTTCCTTACATGGTACATGTTCGGAAAGCAAAAAAATCAACGAGGGTCTTTGTTTACATAAATGTGGGTAATAGTAAAGGTTATAATCCTACCGCCACGAGATGAGGCTTGACTCTCCTCTCTTCTCAGAGTCCAATTTACAGCATGGTTCATGGCGTGGACAAAGCCCCTCAAGGATTGTATGTGGGGAACGGGAAAGAATTCGGATCCTCGCACAAATTACTAAAAACCATTAAATGGAATCGCCATATAACACGTATGACACCAGACCTCTAAACACATGCTTCACACCACAAAAAATGGTCTTAAAATATCAAATTAATTTTTGGTAATTAGTTAAATGAATTCTTTTTTATAAATCAATCGCAATACCAAAAGTACATAACATTACCAGAAAAAAAATGACCAATAAAGGGTTAAATTGCCACAGTAGATTCTGTTATAGTAATAAGGATAGAGGAAAGCAATACCGCTTCTTCGTATATCGGTGTTTCGCCTAGCCAAATATACCGAAACAAATACAGTAATCCCTCGTAATATCGCGCCTCGATATATCGCGCATTCGGATACATCGCGCTTTTTCTATGTCTCCCAATTTTTTTCTATACTCTTTTGCTTTGCTACTTTACTTAAGAAGCACACACTACATTTGAAAAATATACTGTGCTCTTCTCAAGTTATCTTCTATCACATAAGTTAGTTACAATTAATTAGTTTTCGCTTCTTTGTTGAAATGTAGGATAGGAGAGAAAAATCAAATAAAATGACTCTGGATCATTTTTTCAGTAGGAAATGAAATGCGTTTTTGTACATAAAATAAAAATAAAAAATCTGGAGTGACTCCACTTGACTTTCTAAATAATTACGATTAAGATCATTATCAATCATTTAAATAAATTTTAATCGATTAATAATTCAAACATATAATACCAAATTGAAGCTGAATTGAATGCATCATTTAAACGCTTGCTCACTTTCAAGAATTTCTCCCCATAGGCCATAATGCAAAAGAAATCTTTGTCGTAGCCCTGTAGAATTATAAGTCCTATACACATCAAAATCAATACCGGTCTTACGATGGTGGTTTATAACATATACCCAATTTGAGCTCAATCCAATCTACCGTTTAAACGCTAACGTGCTTTCAAGAATTCCCCCTCCCCCGTAGGCGATAATGTAAAAGAAATATTTGTCGTAGCCCTGTAGAAAAACGTGAGTCCTATACACACCAAAATCAATACCGGTCTTGCGACGGGGTTTTACAACATATATACCCAATTTGAGCTCAATCGAATGCATCGCTTAGGAGCTATCGTGTTCACTCACTCACACACACACACACACACACATACACACACACACATACATCTCGTAAAAGTAGCATAAATGCATTTAGAAGACCTCAAAACGTCTAAATGCACCAAAATCTCGAAGTCGAATTTTTTCATGATAACAATACTTTCTTTTGCATGGCACATGTTCGGAAAGTAAAAATTAAACTTGAAATTTAGTTTAAGAGCATATCTTTTATTACAGTACATATACTATTAATTTTATTATATTTTAAAAGGTTGAGAAAAGAAAAGTTTTAACATATCACGCCCCCCTCTCCGCGCGTTATATAGCGCGTTTTTCTTGTCTCCCAACAAGCGCGATATACCGAAGGGTTACTGTAATAGGAAATTTGGCGTGACTTTTTTAACATACCTGCTGGATTAGAGAGATTTTCAAAAATTTGTAAACTATGGATGGTACGGGTTCAAAACGTTTTTTTTTTCACATAAACTGCAAAATATATTTGCCAAGATTACAGAACAACGAGTGCGTAAATGCAACGTCAACACGTTGTGATGTAATGACTCTCAATTTGTTGTATAAGGTTCTTCGTAATTTGCTTATCAACACCAATACGTGATTTTTGTGAGTGGATTTACAACACACAGTTTTGCATTGCAAAGCTTCAGCACTTGTGCTGTGTTATTTTACAGCAATATGTGTGATAAAATTACAGATATTTCTTACAGTCTGCTTCACGTAATGTTACTCGTAAATAAAAAAATATATCCAAAAGTTCTTGCTATATAATACTACACTCATGAATATCTAAAAAAACAATTTTAAGACATTTTGACATTTTGAATATTTGTTCTCCAAAGTGTTTAGATGTGAAAAAAGAGGGGGTGGGTGGCCATCTTAAGAAAACTCTTAAAATTCTTGATATAAAGTGCAGCAAATTTGAATTCCATATTTAGACAATGATTGTCATTAAAAATTTGTTGAAAATTTATTTGTTTCAATTTTTGTCAAAAAAATTCTTTACTTTTCTGTCGCCCTAATATCAAGTTCAGAATGTAAAATGAATTTCGTTACATATTACAAGTGACAATGAATCAAATCGGTTGAGAGTAATTTTCAGTGAAATTACTATTACTTTAATGATTATTAATTGAATAAAATTGATTTGTCTCCCATTTCACTATTTTATAGTTAATATTAACTCATTCAGTTTTATCTTGCGACTTCATTCCTCTAAACTTAATCTGAGAAATTAATGTTATGGAAGGAAATGAAAGTAAGTGTTATACTCAACACCTTAAAAACATCTCTAAACAAAAGAAAATAATTTTTTTCTCATAAACATATTTCATGTGTAATATCTCTTCTCTATCTCTACTTATTATAAAAGAAGATGTCTGTGTGTGGATCTGTGTGTGGGTCTGTGTGTCTGTGTGTCGGCAGCGTTACGGACAAACGGCTACACCTAGAAGCACCAAATTTGGCACTCGGGAAGATCTAAACATGAAGTTGTGCACCTCGAAGCGATTTTTTCAAAATTAGACCTAGAATTTTTTTTATTTTATGTTTTATACGATTTTTGGCATTTTGTCTCACCTAATTCGTAATAACGGCGGAAATTACGCTCGCAGCAAAACGGCATTTGTATCATCGGATAGAGGAGAAATTTTTCTTTTAAAAACAGTTTGTTCTGAATACGTAACATTATTTTTCCGATTTTTAGGAATTTTTTTACTAAGCATCGATTTCGGCGAATTTTTCGTAAAATAATTTTAAAATTGTCGCCATCTTGATTTCTATCCGTCATAACTTTTTGATATTTTGACAAATCGTGAAACATTCTTTTCTCCCTCTTTTAAAATAAAAACGAAAAAATTATATAAATTAGATGATTTTTTACGAATTTTAATGCAGCCTAATGTTTAGAATTTAATAGCATCAACACGATATTACGCCATTCATTACATTGCGATCGCGGCACGAGAACTTATGTTCGGTTGTTGCCACAGAAAGGATTACAAAAAAGGGTTTTTTCAACCAATTGAGCTTTGAAATGGGATATCGGAATTTCAATTCGCAAGTGAGGATCTATGACGTCAAATGCTTTAAGATACGTAAAAATTACGCCATAATTTTAACTCATTTATTCCAGCTCTATTTTCAATACAGGGAGACGATATTTTGATTAAAATTTACTGTAGAAATAAACTAATAAATTCACGATTATTATTATTAGAAGTGGTATTTTAATCCGGTGCTTATTTAAAAATTGAAATGTCTTCACGGTGCTGAAAATGTTCATTTTAAAAGTTACAAAGTTCGTTTCAAAGCGCGATATATTAAAATTTTTCTATTTACTATTTTTATTTTTGGCATTTAATTATGGCGCAGGCGTTGCCTAACGTATGCATGCAGGTTGCGAGTGTAGTTTTATTTTAACGTTGAATTACGTTCCTCCATAAAGGAGAGCTTACGGGATTACATTAATTGATCATGGCCAGAATATACCTCCGTGATCATGCGGGGCCTTCGCAATTAGTAACGGGCCTGCGCGTGTATTTTGATGAGCCATCCAAAGAGGCCTACGGATGCTCGAGTCTTCACGTATACATCAGGCATTTCTTAACCTTCCCAGTGCTTTCAAACGTTATTAAATATAGTTTTAAGTAGTAATTGTGTTACTAATTCAACGAACAATCATACGAACTCATGATTAATTTGTTTGCTATGATACATATTGACATAAAGAAAATAGATGCATATAATTTGAAGGAAAAACAAAGTAGCGCTTACACTCATGATTCACGATTGCTTATTTTAGTTTCGCAAGTGGATATTTAATATACTTTAAAATAACTAAATACACAAGACATTTTTATAATGAATATTTCATGAACGTAGTCGTATTTCCTACGTTATTTTAAACAATTCAACATTAATCTTTAACAAATGATGTATTAAAGCGCATTTCAGTGTTTTCGGGATATCCTGTATATTGGAGAAAATTGATAAAATACGCTCTATAGCGCGATCCCTGAATTAATTATTCTTTAATAAAGAAATTTCATGTAGTATATATTATTCTTTTGTCGCTTTCTCAATGGAACTTTGGAATTGAGCAAGCATAATGAACGCTTGTACAAAATATTTGCATTTGAAGTTTCTGTATAAACGGGCAAAAATCAATAATTTATAATTTACTGTATTTCTGCACTGTACCAGATGTAAGTCTGAATCACATAATCAAGGCATGTATAACTGATAAATAACATTTTCAACTGGCAAAATTAAATTGTCTAAATAGTATCACAACGTGATGCTTATTTACAAGAATAAAAACTACTCAAGTAAGTAATACGCGATTTCTGATTAAAATAATTTATTTATAAATAACACATGAATAATTATTCACTAAACATGATTTACATACATATTTTTAGAATTTTTAAATACAATTTAAAAGTGTTCACGTACCTTTACATTCAGAGCAAAATGCTCGAATTTTAGGATAAATTTTCATGAAAGAAAATGGCGCAAGATTCACAAAACGATTACCTACATCTAAAGTTCTTTAGTACGACAAAAGTATAAAAAATTGTTTTAAAATAATAAAGTAATATAACATTTATAATACTTAGAATAAAAAAATAGAACACTGTCACTGGGGGAAAACAGGCCTCAATGATAAACTCATTTTTAGTGATGGCAACTCATACGCAGGCCCGTTGCTAATAACGACGGCCCCGGATCATGGCACATGATAATTTAATTGCGTTGCCACAAAAAGGATTAGAAAAAAATTTTCTTTTTCCAACCAATCTATTTTTTAAATTGGATATCGGAATTTCTATGCGCAAGTGAGGATCTATGACGTTAAATGCTTTAAAATACGTAAAAATTACGCCACAAATTTAACTCATTTATCCCTGATCTTTTTTTAACACAAGGAGGCGATATTTTGATTAAAACTTACTTTAGAAATAAACTGAGAAATTCATGATGCCAACCGGGGTATCTTTTACGGTAGTTAAACAGTGACGTCATAAATTTTTAAAAATGCGTGAAATTTGTAAACTCTGCAACTCTAACGTCCTGTCACAGTTATAGCGATTCTAAATATCTCCTCGAGATGACACAGTTTGATGTTTTCAGTAGACAGAACTATGGAGGATTTATAAGATATCTTTATATTGGATACATGGATATTTAAGTTGGCACCGCTTGAATATTTTTCACCACGGTGAGATTAAATGTTTTGCGGTGCTAAATACGCCAATCCTACAAAACTATGCATAAATTAAATTTGTATGGAGAGCTTCCTTAATAGCAACTATTATGGGAAATGAATAATGTTATGGTAATGCGTAAATTGCTAAAGAATCGCCATGGAATATAAAGGTCCCATTTGTGCCAAATAATGTAAGCTGTTTCGTTAAATTGATCATTAAAGAGGGAGAAGCGAAGATAGATAGAATTAATATGTGTAATAGGTAGTATTGGTAGATTTGTAAGGATGATATGAATAAATCCCAATATACAACGTTAATAAATATTTCATGAAATTAAAAGTGTTCTGTTAATCCTTTTTAAAGGGTTGTTTTACAACCAGCTGAACGATAAGTAATTCTAATTTGCGTTGATATATCCCGCAGTAATTTCGACAGAGGAGATTACTTGAACTTTTAAAAAATGAAATTCGCAGCTATTTTAAAATAAATAGTTGTTCATTTCATGTAGTGTCTGAGGTATTTAATGCTACAACTTGAACCTCAAAACAGTATGATATAGAAATAACACATTTTGAAAGTCAGGAGTTCTTTGCAAACCGCTAAGCTTTTCACTTTTCTGATCGCGAATGACACTGATGTAGTTTTTTGAGTCATGATATTTCAATGATGCCAAGTTAGTACTCATGACGCAAACTTCACATTATAAGTCAAATAATTTCGCTTTTATTTTAGATTTCACATCACTGGAATTAAGTGGAATTACACATGTAAGGAACATTTTCGTTTCCTACCGTGCGAAGAACGGGCACGCAGCTAGTATATAATAAAATAGAATATCTGGGAAAATATAGCGAAATGAAATACCATCATTTTTAAAGAAGCAGTGCAGACGTTACGAAAGTATTCTTTTAATTTTTCATTAAAACTTTTATACATTTTTGCACGTATATGCATTAAAGTATAATAAAATTAAACACTGAATTAGTAACTATTTCAAATTATTTTTAAATTTTGAACAATTCCAAAATTTTGAAAACTTTTAAAATCTTCCAAGCGTTTAACCTTTTATTTCTCTTTCTCTTTTCAAATTTACTTTTTTTATTTAAAAATTTTTTCTAACATATTTGGGTATTTCTTCAATATTAAGTTGAATAACTTTTTTAGAAACTTATATTAAATTTTCATAATTTTAATGCAATAAAAATTAAAATGATACCTACGTTTATTTTAAAATTTAT
>JAWZYV010000129.1:0-21813 GCA_038373885.1 Cheiracanthium punctorium | reverse complement strand
TAGATGCTGTGAAAGACGCCCCTACATGAACCCTTCCCCCTCTAGCTACACCCCTGAAAAGGCAGCGCAGTCCGTGCCTGACTTGCATCAGGCTGCAAAAGCTTTTGCTTTTTCATATCAGTATGGTACCAGCGTGGATTCTGCTTTTGTACTCTATTGTGTTTATTGTATGCTATTCATAGTTTCTTCGAAAGGGTCAGTATTCGCAAAGCCTCTCTTTATTTTACCGCCTATAAAAACCTACTTAGACTGAATTTTGAAATGGTTAATGAATGTTTTATCTATTATTTAATACCATCATCCAAGTACAGTATTAAGTTGAAATTTCTAGGTTCATTTAAAAAAGCTTTTCCAATCATGCATAAAAAAATTCATTGACTTTTTACCTACAGAATTATTATCACTTGGTGAAGGTTACACCCACAAGACGATTGGACATACTTATGTCAAATACCGTGTCCCGCAATGGCTTGGTCACTAAGCTCCGTTCTCATAAGAACACGGAAAGAGAAGCAGCATCGGCTTGGCCAGTGCTTGGGAGAGTGAACTCCTCTCTCGGCGGGACTGCTGTGAGACAGCCTACACTAATGGCAGCTGGTGCTAATAAGATCTTATCGTGGCTCCAATGTACTTCATGTTCAAACGATACCTCTTGGGGTGCCGATTTCAGGTGCTAGGCCTCCCATCTGGAATTGGCTGAATTTTAGGAGACCACTCGTGGGATTGGTCTTCCTAACAGGCGCCTCCATAATAAAGTGACCGAGAACTCTGCCCTTCGTTGTGGTCAAGCCTCAGGTAGGCAGCTGATCGAACCGTTAGAAAGAAAATATCAAATACCGTTATAGGAAAACAATGCTGGCAGGCAGCCGAACTGTGGTCCAAAGGCATGGTTTCGAAAGAGGCTGATCAAAGACCACCACGTAAACGTGACGAAAGCGTACGTTAAACATCTGGGGCCATATATCTTCTCGCTGGGTAGATCGGAGAGAAGTGCGGACCCAGGAGTGCCCCCCCCTCCCTTTCCGGTAATGCTGTAATAGTCAGGAACAGCGAACCTTCATGTTCTGAAAAAAAATCGAGGGTGACCCCATATACCTTTAAAGTAGTCCAGAGCAACTAAACTGCTAATTGTCGGGAATAAAATAAAATCTATGGAAAGCATAGTTTAAAAATCGCTTTAGACACACATAGAGCGCATTGAAACTAGTAAAAATACTGAGGTATATAACATCGTACCCTCTACTGTAAATAACATACATATATTTTGAAACGCTTTTCCAAGGGATGTCTTCGTACATTACATCCTGGGCATGGGCGTTGGCAGAATATTTTAGGCCTGAAGGCTGGGTGGGGACAAAAAGTACTGCATGATATGGTTATATTGGTGGAAAGAACAAAAACGCGGGGGGGGGGACGGCGAGCAGAAATACAGGAAGGTAAGAGAACACCCTGCCGCCCCCCCCCCCTATGCTGCCAACACAGACGGTCCTAGAGGCGATCACTGAAACGTTAGTGATAATGCTATTGTATTTGTTGTACTATTAGTTACGCATACTTGCAGATATGTGCGAACTATGTTGGGAAGTGTCTTAAAACTGATGCTTTTGGGATGAATTATCTTTTAAGTGAAACGTGGATTAATTTTACGGTAATCTCACAACAAAACTGAAATGCCCTTAAGCATACAATTAGCGCAAAAGAATTTAAAAAGGGAATTTTTAATCATATGTGCCAATAGCCAGACCAAAAAAGCATGCTAGTTAAAAAAACATTGGAACTTGTATTGTTTATTTTCATTTCTACAAAACAAAGGGTAGTGTACAGTCCAATAATAATAATAATAATAATAACTAATATAAAGAAACATGTTTGACTTACCAAACTTAAAATGCAAATACCTGTTCTAAAAGCCTCAAATATTCATTATCCGATGTATTAGTAAAGCTATAAAACCTGTTTATTTGCTGCTAATTTGCTGTTAAAAATATAAAAACTACAAATATGAATATGGCTATTTTCTACTTATTCAACAAATAGAAAGGCCAAACAACCAAAGCCTCTCGTATAAATGAGTAACCAAGGCAGAATAAAACAACTGTAGCCGCTAAGTAATTCAATTGCCCGCTGAATAATTTAAATACTTAAACAAAGGTCTACTATACTACTTAAACAAAGCTTACAATGGTCATACATACACCCTCGACATAACTAAATCTAAAACCTGTGTTACATGGCTATAGTACTTATGTACATTACTTTTTTATGCGTTAATTCCTTTGATGGGTACAAAACGCTTGCATGGAATAGTTTAACATTGATTTAAAAAAAATATATCTGGTACTCAAATGCAGAAAAAAAATTAACTGAAAACATAGTAAACATTCCGACTACGATCTGAAAAAATATTCCATTAGAGTGCATTTGAAGGCATATCTGCAGTAAGTTAAACATTGAGGGCCTAAATACCGGGGAGAGGTAAGCTAAATTACAGCTCATTATGAATTTAGGCCTAAATAGCTGAGATGTACGAGTTAAATTACTTCTCATTAGGGGAACCTGGGGAGCCTTGACCATAAGGGAGGCTTGACCCACCCTTGAATTTCAGTATTTAAAAATATTTTAGCTTTCCCTCGCTAGATGGCAATGAAAGCTACTGATGTAATCAGACACCCATCATATTTTCATCCAGTCAGTTCATAGTGGAGTGGAAATAAACAAGAAAGAGAGTTTTTCTGCCTAAAAAGTAAGTATTTTAAACACACTTTGTAAGAGTTTTTCAAAGAAAGTAATTGAATTAACTTTGAGCTAGTGGGATTTTATAAATTCTGTCATATTAAGCTATTATTAAAGTAAAAAAGTTTATAGAAAGAATCAGGTTTCAAATCACCATGCACCATTCTTTACAAAATGGCGTGATGGGGAGGCTTGACCCACTGTATGTAAGGGAGGGTTGACCACTGGGTCACGGCTCCCTTAGTTAAATAGTTTTGAAAATAATAAAAACATATAAAGCATTATTTAATACGGCGGATTAATTAGTTAAAATTTTTTATTTGGGAATACCTTATTCCCCCGTACATGATATATATTTCGGTTACACACATAACCATCATCAGTCGTTTCTGGATCTCCCACTAATGGCGGCTTCCTTTTTTATCTCTTCGTTCTTCTTCTTGAAAGTTCAATGAATGACGTCATCCCATGATTGGTCGATTGTATGAAGCGCATCGTTGATGCTGCCATCTGTCGTCATTATTTCTAAGCTCTCACGAATGTAGGCATATATACTATTTTTAAAGTTGGCTATTTTTTTAATATTTTTAAAATCAATGGTAATGGGTTCTTTCAAAGCAAAATGGGCCAAAAGAAACAAAGTACCGCTCTGGCCCGTTTTGCTTTGAAAGAACCCATTACCATTGATTTTAAAAATATTAAAAAAATAGCCAACTTTAAAAATAGTATATATGCCTACATTCGTGAGAGCTTAGAAATAATGACGACAGATGGCAGCATCAACGATGCGCTTCATACAATCGACCAATCATGGGATGACGTCATTCATCGAACTTTCAAGAAGAAGAACGAAGAGATAAAAAAGGAAGCCGCCATTAGTGGGAGATCTAGAAACGACTGATGATGGTTATGTGTGTAACCGAAATATATATCATGTACGGGGGAATAAGGTATTCCCAAATAAAAAATTTTAACTAGTTTTGAAAATATAGCAATACTGCTTTTCAAACATTGTCATAACTAAAATAATACCTAGATATGAATATAAATAATTTTATATGTTAATTATTTTTTATGTAATAATTAATAATTTTATATATGACACGGGAGTTAGAAAACGATGAGTATGAAGTCACCTTTTTACGACGATGTGAACAATCATACACTTTTGTATATCCTGATAATGAAGACTCATCTGTAGTGTATTTAACCGACATGACTAAATTGCCATGTCCTATGTCATCTGGTGGTACTGAAAGAGTGATTATGAAAGTTCAGTTTGATTTTGATTTTTCCCAATTTATTCCATTAAGATAAATGTAAAATTTAAACCAATATTGTTACAATGTGTGCATTTTAATGTGTGTTCAATTTAAATAAAATATATCTTAACATAAATAAGATGCAGGACTACTTACTTGGTTGTATTAACAGTGTTCTTTATTATTTTTAAAATGTAGTTCAATATAATTATGATCTAAATGTTCATAATGGTAGAAAATATGATCTTAAAATGTTTTTCAGAGTGTTCAGTTATCATACTGAAGATTTTATACTTAATGCTTATATAACTAATAAAAAAGATTTACTTTTATCTTATTTTAAAATTATACATTATTGCCTGGGCCAAGCCTCCCATACCATGGGTCAGAGCTCCCTTATAAAGGGAGCCGTCACCCACTTTCCAACGTTTAAAAAAATATTAAATTCAGAAAAGAAGAAATGCACAATTTATATTATCATAAATATATTCTTAATGCCAATAAAATTTCCTTTAAATTGCACTATAATAGGTTTATTTTGCTGCCAAAATAAAATTTACAAAAATGTTTTTCTGAAAATGTGGTCAAGGCTCCCCAGGTTCCACTACTATTTTAAACTGAAAACTGAAACAAATTCGTTAACTCGTGCACAGATAACACTGGGGAACAATTTTTAACATAATTTCTGTTGAGTTCAATTTTTAAGCTGTTTTAGAGTCCAATGGGCACACTGATTACAAAACTGTTGTTAGTTTTCTTCGATCACGTCAATTTTTTTCTCTACACATACCTTCTCTTCACTATCCGCAAGAGCGAACTTCGTTTCCTGGAAACACTGTTGCTGTGACCCCAATGACGAAGATTTTGAAATTGAAGATGATCCCGTTCGTAAGGGATTTGAGCAGCATGACTTAAAGGATTTGGGGCTATCTAAAAAAGCTTGAGAACTGTTAGCTTCAAGACTGCACGAAAAAAAAAATGCTTGAAAAAGGTGCTAAAGTATCCTACTTCCGATACAAGAAAGTGCATTTCTGCAATACTTTTGAAGTGATGATGGGTTTGTATATTGCCATAACATACATGGTTTAATGGAAGAGTTGAGAATTTCAGCTCATCGATAGCTCAAAGCGGAGCTTAGAGTGTGTACTCCTCCAGAATGGAAATTTATTTGGTGTAGTCCCAATAGGGCATTCAGTATGTTTGCGTGAGGAATATGAAGACATAGAGTCGTTGATTTGATGCAATATTACATGCACCAACAGATCATCTGTGTTGATCTTAAAATGGTCTGCTTCCTCCTTGGCCAGCAACGTGGATATACCAAGTATCCCTGTTTTTTGTGCGTGTGGGACAGAAGAGCTCGTGAGGAGCATTCGGTGCAGTCGAAATGGCCGCCAAGATATGACCTTAAACCTGGTGATCCAAACATTCTTCATCAGCCACTTGTCAACAGAAAGAACATAATATTTCCACCTCTGCATATAAAACTGGGTCTCATGATGCAATTTGTTAAAGCTTTGTCAATTGAAGGAGACTGTTTCGGTATTTCCTAACCTGTCATTTGAAAGATAAAAGCTGGTGTGTTTTATGGTCCACGGATTTACCAGCTTCTTAAAGATGAGCATTTCATCGAAACAATGACAGAATGCTTGGTTGGCATTCAAAAACACTGTCAAAGACTTTCTTGGAAATACACGAGCACAGAATTACAGCGAAATTGTCCAACAGCTCTAGGAGAGCTTCAAAATGCTTGGTTGCAACATGAGCATCGTTGCATTTTTACTTTCCGAACATGTACCATGTAAGGAAAGTATTGTAATCATGAAAAAATTCGACTTCGAGATTTTGGTGTTTTTACACGTTTTGAGGGCTTCTGAATCCATTTATGCTATTTTTACGAGATGTATGTATGTATGTGTGTGTGTGTGTGTGTATGTGTGTTTGTGTGTATGTGAGTGAACACGATAGCTCCTGAACGGAGCATTCGATTGAGCTCAAATTGGATATATATGTCATAAACCACCGTTGCAAGACCGGTATTGATTTTGGTGTGTACAGGACTTATAGTTTTTCTACAGGGCTACGACAAAGATTTCTTTTACATTATGGCCTATGGGGGGAATTTCTTGAAAGTGCGCTAGCGTTTAAACGTTAGATTCGATTGAGCTCAAATTGGGTATACATGTTATAAACCACAATTGCAAGACCGGTATTGATTTTGGTGTGTATAGGACTTATAGTTTTTCTACAGGGCTACGACAAAGACTTCTTTTACATTATGGCCTATGGGGGGAATTTCTTGAAAGTGCGCTAGCGTTTAAACGATACATTCGATTGAGCTCAAATTCGGTATACATGTTATAAACCACCATCCTAAGACCGGTATTGATTTTGGTGTGTATAGGACTTATAGTTCTCCTAAAGGGCTACGACAAATCTTTCTTTTATGTTATGGCATAATGGCATATGGGGAGAAATTCTTGAAAGTGCGCAAGCGTTTAAACGGTGCATTCGATTGAGTTTCAATTTGGTATATATGTTTGAATGATTCATCGATTAAAATTTATTTAAGTGCTTGGTAATGATCTTAATCGTAAGTGTTCAGAAAGTCGAGTGGAGTCACTCCAAATTTTTTACGTAGCCATCTCGCTGACTTCCCGAAAAATCTTGTTGAAGTCAGTGATAAGCAGGGTGAGCGATTTCACCAAGATTTGAAGATCTGGAATCACGCTATCAAGGAAGTTGGTATGTACATATGATGGCTCACTGTTGTTGGAGCATAAAGTAAGAATGTCCACAGATTAAATATTCCAGAAAAAGCTACAAACGAAAATTTTTGCCTTAATATGTATGTTTACCACTTGGTAAATAAGTTTTTCTATGTGTCTTAAAACAATTTAACTTGTAGTAACAATATATTTGGTAACTTTTCCCTTTATTTTTCTTTTTATGAACATTTTGGGGGTACCCTGTATCTTAAAAAGTTGACGTGACAGACAAAAGCTACAGTTACTTTTGGAATCAGGAGCCAAAAGTGATTCAAAAACAAGTCACAGTTCTAAGACAACAAAATTGCTGTTCCCCAGTGTAATTCATAGCTTTTTACTTTCCGACTTTCCTTACATGGACTTTCATACCATGTAAGGAAAGTATTGTCATCATGAAAAAATTCGACTTCGAGATTTTGGTGTATTTACACGTTTGGAGGTCTTCTGAATCCATTTATGTTATTTTTAGGAGATGTGTGTGTGTGTGTGTGTTAGCACATACCGGCAAGCGAGGACAAAAGTGTTGATACACACCTTCTAACCGAGGACATCGGTCAAACCGAGGACGTCCTCGGTTCGAAACAATGCAAAATTCGACTTATTTTAGGATATTTGAATGTAATTATGTATGCAGATGAAATTTCTATAATTTTTTTTAAAAGTCCTCGGTTGCAGGTTTTAATGCACATTATGTGTGTATAGTGTGTAAAGATCTCCAGGGGACTTTCTTGCCGTGTGTATAAGAGGTCCTCGGTTTGTTAGTGGAAATACATGTTTCTAAAGGGCGGTGCGAAGGGGGAAATCGAACAATGGAACGTTGTGACGTATTTACTACGCGTAGTAAAAATAGTAGAAATGTTACTACTCAGTGTTTGACGGATTATATAGCGAGGCTGGAAGGGAAAACTTTTGAGCCATTATTTGACTTGTAGCATGGCTTTTTAGACGGATGTTAGTTTGTCAAGTTAACTACTTACCAGACATAAAACGAGAGAGAAAAAGTGATTTAAATTGTTGATTTTACCCATATTTATAAATTCGCAAATTTCACGAAAGTGTTTCTTGAATAGTTGAAAAATAAATAATTTAACTTAAAAAAAAATAAAAAATAAAAAAAACGAAAAATTATTTCTGTGTTCGGAGGAATTATACTTTTATAAAGTATTTTTAAACTTCGTTACATAAAGAACTATTGTAATTAATGAAAGATTCATGAATTAACATAGTTTATTAATAAAAGATCGTCCACGAAATTTGAAATAAACGACGCGACGTAGGATTATATCTATCCATCTGAAAATATGGACTGAATTACTGACTCAAAGAGAGTTTTCTTTAAAAAGCTCTTGTTAAATTAAAAATAATTAACATTCTCCTCCAAAAGAGTAAATCAAACTAATTTATATTAAATCAAATTAATTTATATTAAATTTACTCAACTGTTATCATAGTTAATTTTAGGTTTAATTATGTTTTTTAATTGAAATATTAGTAAAAAGCTTTTGTAAATATAAACATTTTGTATTTTGAAAATGCATTTTAATTAATACTCTAACAAGTATAACTCTGTATTTTAAATATCTTTGAGGATTCTTTGCACTTTGAGTCTTTTACGCAGGATAAGTTTATATTGTAAACAAATTACCCGGACTTGTATGAATAAAACTGAAAGGAGCCCGTTTATTATTTTATAAAGATAAACAGAATGTGATGTGTAAAGCAGCATTACCATGGTACCCTACGTAACAATAGTACGCTGCAACCATAATCTGAGAATTAAACAATACTTAAAACTACTTACGATATATGTGGCATGAATGCTCACGTTAAATGTGTGGAGCCTCCTTCGGTAAATATGAGTCATGGACGTAGTAGTAAAGTATATTTTCCCATTCTACTATCCTTGAAATTTCTGCTGAACAATGAGAAGGGCATGATTAATGCTCTACATCATAGGTTCCCAACCTTTTTTAACTGGCGTCCCCTTTTCTAGTAAATATTTCAATACCACCCCCCCCCTCCCACTCCAGAGAAATAAGAGCGTACATAATGCATGGTGAAAACAAGAATTAAATTAAAAAAAAATATTAATAGATAGAATATTGTTGGAATTGAAACTCTACTGAATTTCTTCTTCGTTTAAAAAGGGGGAATAAAAGTTTTAGAGAGGTATATTAGAGAGGTATCTCTTTCTCTCAACAGCGAAGTCTCATATCGAAATATGTGAATTTTCGCACAAGTGATACAAATGAATTATCAGAGTGGTTTTTAAGTCTTTTTTAGACTATATTTGGTGAATCTTCCCACGCCCCTCCGTGCCATATCAACGCCTCCTAATTTTCTCTGGGTCTTTTACCGCCCCCCTGAAAGCCTCAAACGCCCACAGGGGGGCGTTATCGCCCACGTTGGGAACCTATGCTCTACATGATACATTTGTCAACGTAAATTTTCTTCTTTTTTGGTTTGTTTGTTTGTCAAGAGACAGGGGCTTAGCCAGAGGGGGTGGGCTGCAGCCCTCTCCGAAATGGATCCCTTTACTTCGCTTACAATTTGATATTTAGCGTTTAGCTTACAATTTGATACCCAGCCCCCACTGAAATAAAATCCTGGCTATGCTACTGTTAAGAGAGAATAGCTCTCGGTATTGCATTTATTGTTTACACATGTATTAGAAACATGATTATCCGAAGTAATTCGACCATTGGAACCAACCGCAGATATTAATGACATTTATAAATTATTTTAGGTTGATCAAATATATGTATACGGGTGGATGTGTGATAAGAGAGTGAAAAAATATACATTTTGTATGAATAAAATATTCATGGGGGGTTGTGACCCCTAACCCCCCTGGTTACGCCACTGCTCAAGAGGGATGGCAAAAGATTGAAATTGGTAATGCTGGAGGGTATTACTTATCAATATTTCCCCCCTCCAGATAATTTAAAAACAAACTGCAGGATTCCTCGGATTCACGAAAACTTCTCATGCCTCATAAATACAAGCAACCGAGGACATCAAATACACACAAGCAACCGAGGACGTCAAATACACACAAGCAATCGAGGACTTCACATACACACAAGCAACCGAGGACATCATATACACACAAGCAACCGAGGACCACACATACACACAAGCAACCTAGGACTTCATATACACACAAGCAACCGAGGACCACACATACACACAAGCAACCGAGGACTTCATATGCACACAAGCAACCGAGGACTTCATATACACACAAGCAACCGAGGACTTCGTTCACAGATAGTGGGATGCAAAAATGAATTGTTTACCTGCGAACTATTATGTTTAAAAATTTAAAAGTTTTAGGTTAAAAATAACAACAGTTGTGCAAGGTCCCCCCCCCCCAAGTACCTGTGACCTGGGCCCCAAAATATGTCAATTGGTCTCTGGAAATACAGTATCCCTGAAAGAAAACTCTAACAGAAATGTGAAATGTTCAGTGGTGGTTATCATTAACATGAGTTAAATGGATATGCAAAACGCCTTATTATTCAATACAGACAGTCTTTTGATATGAGAATCCAAATTGTAATGCGATACTCCAGTATGAGAAGCCCCCACCCCCCATGAAAAATTTCTAGCTACGCCACTGGCCTTATCCAATGGCCTTCCATTGCATAGAGCAAAGAAAACAAAATCAGTAGAGGCACCGTACTTTAAACCGAAAATCGCACATCACTATCATTTTCAAAAGAATTTCAGATTCTCTTTCAGGGGATTTGAAAAAGTTTTAGAGGTTTTAAAAAATTTGATCTTAATTTCAGGGGTTTTACTTGGTGGTGGTGTTGTTTGGAAAGTGTATTTGGATTTGTGGGTTTGGTCCCGAAGACCCGCGCATAAATCCACTCCAAGGAGAGAGACAAACACGAGGAGGGGCCCTGCCTTGGGCGGGAGACTTTTCTGGACATCTAACATATATTCACATTACATCTTGAAAAAAACCCCCCAAAACTCCAGACTTTTAAACCGACGACCGTGCGAGAGGCCAGAACCCTGGACCTCCATTTCAGCCATCTTCTAAAGTTTAGTAAGTTTAACCCGGCCGATTTTACTTGTTCCTTGCAAACACCCTGATAACTTCCTCTGCCAATCTCTTTTTTTATAGTTGACTTTTTCTTTTCTCAGAGTTCTTCTCAAATTAAGATTGCTTATTAATTTTTAGTGAAATATTCTATTTAAAATACAAATTATAAATCAAAATGTATTTTAAATGTTACTACGCAGTAAAGATCACAATTTCATCTTTGTTCTTTGATGAAAATCCAACTAATTACTGAAGACGATGTTTCAACATCTCAAACTAATGGTAGCTATAACTAATCACATGTATGTATATATGCATATATATATATATATTCGTAGATAATGCGTCATCTGTGGAGAAAAATTTTAAAAAGTCTAAAAATTAAATTATTGTTAAGTTTTAAAACTTAGTTTAAAACTTAAATGAAAAGCCATAATGTTTTAGTTAAATACGTAATTTAAAAAACTAGTTTACCAGTTGGAGAAGAAAAAAAAGAAGAACTTTTCACTTACCACCGGTATTACTAGTTAAAAATAAGCTCTAAACTGTTTCGTACAGGAAAAAATAAAGTAATCATTGAAAGTCTGTGATATTTTTAAATTTTTTTCTCCTTATTTCATATAATGCTACTATTGAGAATGTTCAATAAAGTATAAGAATTTTGAAAAAAAAAATTTTTTAAATATAGTTAAAGTATAATGTCCCATACGTAACAAATTTTTCTATATACCTGCAAACAAAATGCTCTAATTTTTGTTCGGTTAAAAATGTGCATTTTCTGTGATTGAAGTTTAATAATAAAATGGTTTTCGAGCTTTGAAATGATATAACTACACTTAATTATAATTTTTTCAAAATGAGCGGGCACTTGCTCATTAAGCAATCGCCACTACAAAGGCCCGAACTACTGTCCATTTTATTATGGGGGCCCCCACTAGGCGGACATCATTACCCCGTATGAAGGGACGGACAAGTTAACATCCATCCCCAAGCCGAGATTCGAACCCGGACCGAAGGCGTGAGAGAATGGTTCTTTAGCCTCTACGCCACCTGGTCCGGTTAAATTTTAATATAATATATATTTTTCGAACTTTTGAAGCCGGAAATAGTTCTAAAGTTTGAATACTTCATTCATGATCTCTTTAATAATCACAATTGATTCTGCCATCAGCTTACTACAACAAAGAACAATTAAAATGAAAGCATTTTATAAACAATTTAGCAGTTTTGCATCCCTCGATTTTTTTTTTTCTCTACCGGGGCATGAACAGAGTTTTCCTCAAGGCCTAGTCTATAAGCTTAGAGATGTATGTATGTTTGCCGTGAAAGATTGACGAATTGCTCTTCTGAACTGCGAGGCTCGGCCAAGGGCATATCCTTTTTTTTTTTTTTTTTTTTTTTTTAAGGGAGGGGGCTCAATGCTTGAATACCAAATACCAGTTCAGAATTGCATGAAATACTTCATTAATTTGGGCATGTCTTTGATTATCTAATTTCTCTCGATAGATGCGCGCGCTCCCTCCACCCCCACCCCCACCTCCAATGCAATGAATCTGATCAGACTTTCGCTCCGGCCCCCTGTAGTTCCGCTACTGGCTGACAATGACTGAAATTAGATTGTAAAGTTGTTTATGGGATCAGTTTGAATGCTATTTTGTGTTACTACAGCGAAACTTTCCAAACTTGGACAATTTTTTGGGGAATGGAATGTTCCATAACATTAAAATATACCTCTATAAATTAGACACTTTCATAAGATTAAAATATACCTCTATAAATTAGACACTTTTTGTGGGAGCCGCAGGGGTTCAACTTTCGGATGGAGATTTCACTGCAATATGTTTTAAACTTTTGAATATTGAATATAACGGAGAGGGCTTACATAGTTCGCTCCCTCTCCCTCGAATACAGGAGGAGGCCAAAACCCCCACCCCCACCCTCAGTTGGCACGTGCTTGCCGAAACACTTATAAAAAAAATTTGATTTGTACACCACATGACTTCCTGGCTCGTCCTTTAAATTATACACATTCTTGATACATTTTATTTAAATACAATTTAGTACCTTTCAGTTTTGGGGCGCCTCAGAAAAATTGCGAAAATGTGCGATAACGTGCCGAGATGTAGAGAATAAGGTTGCCATATTTTGAAAATGTCAAAGTAGACACGTTGTTGTTGTTGTTGTTGTTGGAACATGTATTCGGATTTGTGTGCTTGTTCACGAGGAACCGCTTATAAATCCACGTCAAAGAAAGGACAAACACAAGGGGGGGGGCCAAATGCCTTGGGGGAGGACTTTTCTGGGTATCTAGCGCGTATTCACGTTACATCTGGAGAAAACCGCCCAAAACTCCAGACCGCTAGACCGACGGCCCCGCGAGAGGACAGAACCCTGTTCCTCCACTTGAGCCATCTCCCAATGTCAGTGGCTTTAACCACTGTGCTACACATAAGTAGACACGTAATAATAATAACACTAGTGGTCGTCCAGTGGTCAAAATTCGACCGTAATTCATTGAATTTTTAAGTTTGAACGTTGTTAGGATTCTGTAGTAAAAGAGTATAAACCTCTATAATTATTGCACACAGTTTTTAAATTTTATTTTATTATGTCAGCTGCCTCATGCATTATTTTTGAGTTCTTTGAAAAATACTAACGATAGAAAAATGAGGTATGGCTTGGCTAGGCCATATTTAAAGAACGATACTGCTTTTTTTGACATTTTTTCCCATATTTTTTATTGCTATACTGCCCAGGTTTTACCAAGGCTACACACTTAAGTTGCCTATATTTTTAAAAAATATATACAATTTAATAAAAAAATATTTCAATAAATGCAAAACAAAATAAAGAAATTGTGCTTCGAATATTTCATATATATATATATATTAGGGATCGACCGATACCACATTTTAGCCGATGACCGATACCGATACTTTACTTATAAATTCATTTTCAGAAATAGCCGATACCGATACTTTTAAGTTATGGTATCGGCCGATACCGATACTTAACCGATACCGATACTTTACATAATTTAATGTCATTTAAACCTGCCTCTATTGGGCAGTTTTTGTAACGAGAGTGTAGTTCTCGTTAAAATGAATAACAGAATGATGAAATTTGATCCCAGTAGAAAGCATTAAAAAGAAAAAGCAGTGGATACGTTGAAATGTGAATTTATAGTAGTTCTAGTCTTTCTTTTCTATTCAAATTATGCCAACGAATGGCCGAATTTATAAAAAAGCTGAGCACTGGGAAGCGTCTTAGTGTGTAGGTTCGGAATTCTTTCTCCTCGCGTGGTCGATCGTGGTCGCTGTCGATCTAGCAGTCTAGAGTTTTGGGCGATTTTCTCCAGATGTTATGTGAATATGCGTTAGACTCCCTAATGTCCTCCGCCCAAGCCCCACCCTATAGGTAGATGCCCCTCATTTAGGCTTGACAGAACACAAACACGGGGGGTGGGAGTTAAAGGGATATAAGATAATCCATTTCATTTCCAGTGCCGACTGGTGCAAATATTTAAATCAATTTTTCTCAACCTCTATTTTGTCGCCTAATTGTTGCTATGAGCCAGATAAAAGGTTTCCACATTAGACCAAAAACAGCTTCCTGCTTGCTCTTACTATATGTGTCTTTCTTGCAATTTTTATTTAGATTTTCTTTAATTAGAATTCTTTCACATATGAAAATATTTTTTAGATTACTTAAACTGCATTAAATTGTGATAATGTATAAACTGTACAGTATTATGTAAGTACATATGCATTTAGATATTGTTCATTAAATACGTATATAAATCCTTCCCTTAAAATGCATAATAAGTTCACATTAATTAATGGTTTTATTTATCTGCGCCAATTATTTAACCACTAAGTGAATTATTAAATGTTTTAGCAAGATTTCTGTTTAATATGAACTCATATGATCATTTTTAAGTTCTTTTTGAAAATCCAAATATTTTGGTTCTCCGGACAGGGTTAAGTCACAATTAATCCGGAAGGATCCATGTATTTGATCTTTTCCGTACGAAGAGCAGGTACACACCGATTAGTCCTGTGTTTCCCTTACATATAAACCAAATACTATTATTCACAAGAAATATGTTTTTTACCCCAAAATTGGAAATAAACTATATAATAATTAGTATTACTAATTATACTAATACAGCTTTAATTTTTTAAATTAACTATATAAATAATTATTAGATATTGATAATTATTACACTTCTCAAAACAGAATGATACACAAATCTGTAATTGCCTGAGACTATAAGTTTCTCTATAGCGAATTTTTCAACTGGAACCAAGCGAGTTCGTTATAGGGAGATTCAATTGTGTGTATATATATATATATATATATATATATATATATATATATATATATATATATATATATATACACACAATTAAATCTCTCTATAACGAACTCGCTTGGTTCCAGTTGAAAAATTCGCTATAGAGAAAATTTTGTTGTACAGAAATTAGAGATTTTTGCAGTTATTTCAGCAAATATTACAAACTTTTTAGTTGCCATATATCCTTATAAATAAAAATGAAATTCTGTTTGTTTGTTTGTTTGTTTGTTTGTTTGTGGATTTGAGTCGTATACAAATCTACAAAAATGGACCTATCGGCCTGAAATTTAGCACAAATGTGTAAAATAATATAGAATAAATCACAGTCCACTTTAAAACTTTGAAAGTCCACCCGTTCCCGGAATTTAAGAGATTTTTTATGCTCTTCACGCAAAAATCTTTCCGTAATTGTAACCCCTGTAGTGAAAAAAGTGTGAAATAAGGATCGTTGTTGCCATGTGTGGCGATTTTGCCGAATAAAATTACGTTCGTATACAAATCCACAAAAATGGACCTATCGGCCTGATATTTAGCACAGATATGTAAAATAATATAGAATAAATCGTAGTCCACTTTAAAACTTTGAAAGTCCACCCGTTCCCGGAATTTAAGAGATTTTTGTATGCTCTTCACGCAAAAAGCTTTCCGTAATTGTAACCCCTGTAGTGAAAAAAGCCTGAAATAAGGATCGTGGTTGCCATGTGTGGCGATTTTGCCGAATAAAATGTTTCAAATTCTCAAAGTAAAAATAAAAGAATAATAATGATTTTTTTTTGTTAGTTTATATTCGTAAGGTTACTTTTTTTTAAATTATAATATCGTGTGCATGGGAAATCAGATCAGGAATGTAATTCTTTACACGCAAAACAATAAGAATTGAAGATTTCCGAGGCTAATGTGTAAATTTTTTTAGTTTGGCGAAAAAATAAAATGGCTGAAATATGGATTTTGAGTAAGTGCGTTCTAGCGGTTTGCACAGTTTTCAGCTTGGCGCAATTTATTGAGAGCTTAAGGAAATATATTTTTGAAAACAAGTGCAAAGGTTTTATTAGAATACAGCGTTAAATTTTAATGATCCGTGAAGAAATAATGCAGTTATTAAGGGATTTCAAGAGATCTAACTTCAGAATTCTCGCCAATTGAGTACATTGATTTAAGTTAGGTGAATTCCGCCAAATTTCAGAAAATTGAAATCTTCTCATTTACTACATCGGAGTAACGATGAATAAAACACGTTATAGTTGATAATTTTAAAAATTTCGGCTGTATTAAGGGATTCCACTTTTGAAATAAAGGCTTGCTTTACTTTTTCGCGGTCGAACCATTTCCCATATTGATTGCTGCTAAGTCAATGCTTCGAATGATTTCCTGAAAAAACGCTTGCACAATGGCGTATGTTGGCACTTTGGCGAGGCTTAGATTTGAAACTGGATTTTATTTGAGACTGGGATGTATAATGACACTGGTTATAGATAAAAATGAATTTTGGTATGTGTGTATGAGGTTGAAAAACTCTAGCACCGTTGCACCATGAAATTTGGTTCACCTAAATCTTTTATGATGGAGAAGGTTTTTATGCTATCCGTTTTCCTTAACTTGCCACTTGGTGCCGCAGCACAACGTTGAATTCTATTCCGTTTAACCGTTTGCTATGCGAATATCGTCCAACCGATTTCGATGAAATTTGGTACACACGAATATTAGAACACGGAGAATATTTTTCACTATCCATTTTGCGGTAACTTGCCGCTAAATGGCGCTGCAAAGCATCAACTTCTATACCGTTCGACCCATCCGCATAAAATTTTTTATACTTACACATTTGAGCACGAAGAATATATTCTAACTGCGTTACTTTTGATGTTACTCACCAATAGATGACACCGCAATGCATTATTATTTTAACTCGCCACTAGATGACGCTGCAGCAGGCCAAATTCTTGACCATTCAAACGGTCGCTATGAAAATCAGTATACATAGCTATTTGAACAATGAGAATATTTTGGGCGTTATCCATTTTGCTATAACTCGCCACTTGACGGCGCTGTAGCAAATCATTACTTTAATTAACTACTAGATGGCCCTGCAGTGTATCACTTCTTGACTGTGCAAAGGATCGTTATTAAAATTGGTATACATAGATAGATGAACACGGTCGCTATGAAAATCAGTATACATAGCTATTTGAACAATGAGAATATTTTGGCGTTATCCATTTTGCTGTAACTCGCCACCTGACGGCGCCGTAGCAAATCATTACTTTATTGAACCACTAGATGGCCCTGCAGTGTATCACTTCTTGACTGTGCAAATAATCGCTATGAAAATAGGTATACATAGATATTTGAACATCACCAATTGAATTGGGAAGAGTTTGGCGCTATCCATTTTCCTATAACTTGCCACTAGATGTCGCGTCAACACATGAACTTCAGGACTGTCCAGCCGATAGTCATGAAAATTCGTATACATCGATATCTGAATGCGAAAAATATTTTCGCCGTATCCGTTTTGCTAAAACTCGCCACTAGATTGCGCTACGCCGCATGGCCTTCTGCACCGTACAAACGATTGCCTTGCAATTCGGTATGCATGATTATTGGACACAATATAACGCGATATCCACTTTGCTATATCTGTTTATTACAATGAATAGTAATCACCACAAATCGTAATATCAAAAAGTCCATTCATTCCCGTGCGAAGAACGGGTACTTCAGCTAGTCCTTATAAATAAAAATGAAATTCTGTTTGTTTGTTTGTTTGTTTGTTTGTGGATTTGAGTTGTATACAAATCCACAAAAATGGACCTATCAGCCTGAAATTTTGCACAGATATGTAAAATAATATAGAATAAATGATAGTCCACTTTAAAACTTTGAAAGTCCACCCGTTCCCGGAATTTAAGAGATTTTTTATGTTCTCCACGCAAAAAGCTTTCCGTAATTGTAACCCCTGTAGTGAAAAAAGTGTGAAATAAGGATCGTGGTTGCCATGTGTGGCGATTTTGCCGAATAAAATGTTTTAAATTCTCAAAGTAAAAATAAAAGAATAATAATTATTTTTTTTTTAGTTTATATTCGTAAGGTTATTTTTTTTACATTATAATATCGTGTGCATGGGAAATCGGAGCAGGAATGAAATGTTTTATACGCAAAACAATAAGAATTGATGATTTCCGAGGCTAATATGTTAAAATTTTTTAGTTTGGCGAAAAAATAAAATGGCTCAAATGCCGAGAAAGTGAGTTCTAGCGGTTTGCACTGTTTCCGGCTTGGCGCAATTTACTGAGAGCTTAAGGAAACGGATTTTTGAAAACAAGTGCAAAGGTTTTATTAGAATACAGCGTTAAATTTTAATGATCCGTGCTGAAATAATGCAGTTATTAAGGGATTTCAAGCGATCTATCTTCAGCATTCTCGCCAATTGAGTGCATTGATTTTAGTTGGGGGAATTCCGCCAAATTTCAGATAATTGAAATCTTCGCATATAGTACATCGGAGTAACGATGAATAAAACATGTTATAGTTGATAATTTAAAAAATGAGGCTGTATTAAGGGATTCCACTTTTCAAAGAAATGCCTGGCGTTCGCACCATTTCCCATTTTGATTGCTGCTAAGTCAATGCTTCGAATGATTCCCTGAAAAAACTCTTGCAAAATGGCGTATATTGGCACTTTGGCGAGGCTTAGATTTGAAACTGGATTTTATTTGAGACTGGTATCTATCTATATTAATAAAACAATGTGTGTAAACTGTTTGTTTGTCTGTGTCTCGCGTAGCTCGCAAACGGGTGATCGTAGACCTACCAATTTTTGAACGGAAATTCTCCGTGACAGGTCCCGACACACCTCGAAGCGATTTTTTCAAAATTCGAACTATTTTAGGAAATATCGATAAAAACGTATCGCAAAAGGCTAATTTTTGCTTTCCGCCATTTCGTAATTGTAACCCCACAGTGCATTAAGCGACAATTAAGCTTATCTAGGTTGCCACATTCGGCAGTTCATTAAATGATTCAGACTCTTGAAGTAAAAATAAAAGAATAACGATTTTTTTTATTTTGACTAGATTATTTGTAAGGTTGTTTTTAAATTAAAATATCGTGTGCATGTGAAATCAGAGCGGGAATGAAATGATTTATACTCAAAAGAAAAATAGAATTTGGAAATTTTCCGAAAATAAATGTGCAACTTTTTAATTGGGCGAAAAATAAAAGGGGTTGATGTGCGATTTTGAGGAGGATTCTAACGCTTGGCGCTATTTATCGTAATTTAATAGTCTGCTATTTGGGTTATGAATACACCTGCGTATAAGTTTTTGAAATTTTCATTCAGTTGGAATTGTGCATTTTTCTGAGCAGCTTTATTGCATCTATTTCTAATATATTACATGCAGAAAAAAGGATGTTAGAAATATCTATTTTAACTTTGTTTAATCACACTCATGGATAATGATACACTTTCCAACTTAATAAAATAAGGAACCAAAATAGGGAAGACCTGTAAAATGTTTTAAATTCTTAAAGTGAAAATAAAAGAATAATAATGATTTTTTTAGTTTATATTTGTAAGGTTAATTTTTTTAATTATAATATCGTGTGCGCATAAGAAATGAGAGCAGGAATGAAATGTTTTATACGCAAAACAATGAGGATCGAAGATTTCCGAGACTAATATGTAAATTTTTTTAGTTTGGCGAAAAATAAAATGGCTGATAGGCCAATTTTTAGAAAGTGAGTTCTAGCTATTTGCACAGTTTTAGGCTTTTTGGCGCAATTTACTGAGAGCTTAAGGGAATAGCATTTTTGAAAACAAGTGTATAGGTTTTCTTAGAATACAGCACTAAATTTTAACTATCCGTGCAGAAATAATGCAGTTATTAGGGCATTTCAAGCGATGTAGCTTCAGAATTCTCGCCAATTGAGTACATTGGTTTAACTTGGGGGAAATCCGTCAAATTTCAGAAAATTGAAATCTTCGCATTCAGTACATCGAAGTAACGATGAATAAAACATGTTTTAGTTGATAATTTAAAAAATGAGGCTGTATTAAGGGATTCCACTTTTCAAAAAAATGCCTGGCGATCGAAGCATTTCCCATTTTGATTGCTGCTAAGTCAATGCTTCGAATGATTCCCTGAAAAAACTCTTGCAAAATGGCGTATGCTGGCACTTTGGCGAGGCTTAGATTATAAACTGGATTTTACTTGAGACTGGTATATATAATAAGACTGGTGATAGATAAAAATGAATGTTGGTATGTGTGTAGGAGGTTGTAAAACTCAGCACCGTTTCACCGATCACCATGAAATTTGTTTCACCTAAATCTTTTATCATGAAGAAGGTTTTTATGCTATACGTTTTCCTCTAACTTGCCACTAGGTGGCGCAGCAGAACGTCGAATTCTATTCCGTTTAGCCGTTTGCTATGCGAATATCGTCCAACCCATTTCGATGAAATTTGGTACACGCGGATATTAGAACACGGAGAATATTTTTCACTATCCATTTTGCTGTAACTTGCCGCTAAATGGCACTGCAACGCATCAACCTCTATACCGTTCGACTGATAGGCATAAAATTTTTTATACTTACACATTTGAGCACTAAAAATATATTCTAACTGTGTTCCTTTTGATGTTACTCACCATTAGATGTCACTGCAATGCATTATTGTTTTAACTCGGCACTAGATGACCCTGCAGCAGGCCAAATTCCTGACCATTCAAACGGTCGCTATGAAAATCAGTATACATAGCTATTTCAACAATGAGAATATTTTGGCGTTATCTGTTTTGCTACAACTTGCTACTTGACGGCGCTGTAGCAAATCATTACTTTAATTAATCACTAGATGGTTAACTGACCACTAGATGGTAACTGATCGCTATGAAAATAGGTATACATAGATATTTGAACACGGGGATGAGTTTGGCGCTATCCATTTTCTTGGCGCTATCCATTTCCCAACTTGCTACTCGATGTTGCGTCCACACATGAACTTCAGGACTATTCAGCCGATCGTCATGAAAATTCGTATACATCGATATCTGAATGCGAAGAATATTTTCGCCATGTACGTTTTGCTAAAACTCGCCACTAGATTGCGCTACGTCGCATCGTCTTCTGCACCGTACAAACGATTGCCTTGAAATTCGGTATGCATGATTATTGAACACAATATAACGCGATATCAATTTTGCTATATATGTTTATTACAATGAATAGTAATCACCACAAATCGTAATATCAAAAAGTCCATTCATTCCCGTGCGAAGAACGGGTACTTCAGCTAGTATATGTATATATATGAATGAACTCTTTTTCGAGTCAGCACAGTGAGAAAATAAACGTTCATAAAACTGAAGTAAAATTATAGCCTACCTCTCGACATTTGTTTTTTGCAATCCTTTCAGAGAGCGTATTTAGTGTTGGGCACCAATTCAAAATAATTTAGAAGAATAGGCGATTATCCTGTTAAACTGTCATCTAACGATTCTTTGTCCATAATTTCGACCACACTTAGTGATACGACATCCATTTAGCGATGGTTACAATTTAAAGAAAAAACACAGTTCGAAAACACTCGCACAAACAAATGTGCCAATGAAACGACGCCTCTCATCTCATTACCAAA
>JAWZYV010000128.1:0-17566 GCA_038373885.1 Cheiracanthium punctorium | reverse complement strand
ATGAGAAGACTTAATTTTTCTGTGGTAAACTTTGTTAAGTTCTCTAGAACAACGACCAACTACAAATTTCAAACAACCAACAGAAATTTCAAATGCATTTCCTGAAAAGTGATTTTCGAGTTGTTGCAGCAAATGAGCGATATGAACAAAATATCAACCAAATTTATTCGCTTAAGAAACACTTAGAAAAAGAAAAAAGAAGAATGAACAGTGATTCATATTTTTCAAATGCCACCCCTCTCATTCTTCAAAGGAATATTTACATCATAAACGAATAGATAAATTGCATCAAATTTCCACGTTTCCCGATGTCTGATAATTCGTATTTCGAACACCATTTTTTTCATTTCACTCACAAAAAGAATAAGATTATACTTCTTATAACAGAAAACAAATAATGTCCCATTTTTCAGTAAGTGCATTACAGTACAATCTTGATAATCCGACATATTTGGGACCAGACAACATGCGGATTATCAAGATCTCTTGTTTTTGATACAAACTTAAAGTCGTATTTCGTTTTATCTACTTTGTAGTACATTGAATAAATACACTACAAAATACATTAGGTAAACTAGAAAACAATGACGAAAGAAGAAGAGCTGTGGCATCCTTGTTTTCATTCGCGCTGATCGGAGGATTGCAAGACAATATGACGTGTTTACCGAGAAAGTTGGATTACTGAACGTGTCGGACTACCCAACCTCCGGGTTATTGAGAGTGTACTGCTCTTCAAATTCAGTGCAGTGTCTGTATAAGGGCTAAACCACAGTAAATTGTTTTGCTGCGGAGGGGACATTTCAGCATTTGCTTTATCTTAATACTTCAAGTTGACGATGTTTCTTCAACTTGAATTTTTTAATAAGTTTATGATGCACAATTAACACATTCCTACACCAAAATTGAAACAAGAATTAAAGGGAACGCATACATTTTTTTTAATGTTGCTGAGGGGAATGTTGAAATTTTGAAACTTCCATTTACTGTCATTAATGTTCTGTATAATAAACTACAGCAATAAAAAGATTTATAAATTAAAACATTATTATTTGGCTTTATCAACATAAAATACTATATCTGAATTTTAAAAAAATCCTTTTGAAAGTATAATTTAGAAATTAACTATGTTGCGAAGAGGACATTTTGAAATATACTTAAAATTGGATATTCATTCATTATTAAATATTTTTTAGGAAATTGGATACTTTTATAATTAAATGTGAATACATAACTTTACATTTTCCAAAAGCTACTGTGTCTGTAGATTTACATAATGTAAACATTTATCTGCTTCAGATATTTTGATTTTGGCTACTTTGGGATCAGTTACCATGGTGTGGCCCAGAATACAATTATAGCAGGGATTTTTTTAAGTATAATTGCTATTTACGATGTTATTTATTAAATTTAACAAAACACAATTAAAATGCTCTATTCGACTTACCACATTCAAAAAATAATTGAGTCTCTTCTCACTGTTCCTAGAGAAAAGGGGGCTGTGGTGAGTTGTCATGGGAAACTCTGGACTGAACATAGTGAAGTCGTACGACATAACGTTTACAAAATCCACACATCTAAAAATAACAGAAACAAAAATAACATCACCGAAACTTAAATAATATCTATTACCTGAGTAAAGGTTTTTCAAACGAGCAGAAAATATTTATTTATTTATTTTAAAGTCATGCATTACAATTAAAGAATATGATACATTTGCGAGGGTAATGCTTTCAAAATGTCAGTAATTTGCACCAACAATTCCAGACTACTGCTAAGCGCTCATGTGCAGCTCCTGGATATTTTGAGAGATCTGTTGCCACACGTGGAAAGGAAATAAAATGCAAAATATCTGCAATTGCATTAAAATCCGGGTATTTTTTTAAAAACACCATTAAGTTATATTATTCGATTTGTTTTCTAGTTTATCTTCTGAGGCAAGGAACTATAGAAATTCAGTTTTTGTTTAATTGTTCAGATTTTCAATTTAAACAGTAATAACCGATTTTGTTACTATGGTAACAATAACATTAAAACAGAATATGAAATGAATCACTTTTTTAAACGAACAAAAATAAAATGTACAAGTGTAGTTTTCAGCAATTGGAAAAACAAAACACGAATTTTTTGATGCCAGAAGACCTATTACTGTGCTGAAACATAACAGTAATAAAATAAATAAACAAATCTGCACAGAAAATGCGCGAATTGGGCAAAAAAAATACCGCTAACAGTGAAAGCGGCCTTTGATGTTTGATTAATCCCGAACATTTTGCTATTTTATTGTGATATATACCGTTAAAACACAGAAATTTCTCTAATGTAAGGCTAAAGTATTAAAAACCTGAAACTTGAGTACGTTTACGATTATCACAAGGGCAATGGCTCATTCGGAACAGCTTAATTTCTCATTCGCTTAACTTTCAGCATTGAATAAAAATGATTTTTTTAACTTTAGAAGCTTCTTGCAGTCTTTTGGGACCTACCATTTTTTAATTTGCCTGAAAACCCTAAATATGTGTCGTACAAACACATTCCCAGGTAAGAAGATTAATCGCACATCAGAAATTTCATTGCGGGAAACTGATTCGAGATCGAAACGAATATTTTGACTAACGAGCTGAATCAAGGAATGAATTACATTAGTATCAAGCTGGTGCTGTTCTAGCATCATAGATAAACTATTGCTGAATGAGAGTTGATTGACAGCTTTTGGTTAGGACCGCCTCCCAAGTACAAAATCAATGTGCATGTTTGAATTATGTGCCTCCCCCGGAGATGCAATTGTTGATAAGCTAGCACTGTTGCCAATTTGACGGAGCATTTGCTTACTTAGGTTTTATTTTGGGCTAAAGTAAATGTTCTAGTCTTGAAACAGTCAAAATTTGTGTTTTCCCAGACAGTACAGCAAACTTGCATCAAACTTGCAGCAAGCTTGATTTATCAAGTCAATAAGCTTGAATTAAGCTTGAAAATTCCAAGCGTGTAAGCTTGATGCAAGCTTGAATCAAGTGTTCTAGTTTACACTTGCCCAGCTTGCATTAAGCTTGACATTTCAAGCTTAATTTCAACCTTAAAAATTTTTTCAAAATACACGGGGCGCCCGCTGGTTAACGCGCCCCACATAATTTATTTTTCCGCGCATTTTCTCCCTCTACGCTGAAATTTCAATTTAATTTAATCGGTTTCCATCGAGTGTTCGCGGCTGGAATAGAACCCGGGCCCTTTGGCTTAGCAGTCGAGCACGCTATCCATTCAGCCACCGGAGCCTTGTGCAGCTCTGACTAAAGTTTGAAGTGACTTACCACGCTGTTTTCTCGCCAGATTAATAAGTGGGCGATGTGTTATTTGTTTCTTTTATTTTTCCATGCGATGCATCAAAATTAAAATAATGTTATGTGTGATTTAGAGACTCTACTAATAGTGAGGATCGACCGATACCACATTTTCGCCGATGGCCGATACCGATACTTTACTTATAAATTTATTTTCAGAAATAGCCGATACCGATACTTTTAAGTTGTGGTATCGGCCGATACCGATACTTTACATAATTAAATGTCATTTAAACCTACATCTGTTGGGCAGTCTTTGTAACGAGAGTGTAGTTCTCGTTAAAATGAATAACAGAATGATGAAATTTGATCCCAGTAGAAAGCATTAAAAAGAAAAAGCAGTGGATACATTGAAATGTGAATTTACAGTCGTTCTAGTCTTTCTTTTCTATTCAATCATGCTGACGAATATCCGAATTTATAAAAAGCTGAGCACTGGGAAGCGTCTTAGTGTGCAGGTTCGGAATTCTTTCTCCTCGCGTGGCTGTCGATCTAGTGGTCTAGAGTTTTGGGCGATTTTCTCCAGATGTTACGTGAATATGCGTTAGACTCCCTTAAAAAGTCCGCCGCCCAAATCCCCCCCCCCCACCCTTATAGGTAGATGCCCCTCCTTTAGGCTTGACGGAACACAAACACGGGGAGGGGGTTAAAGGGATATATTAATAAGATAATCCATTCAATGTTCACTGGATTATTGGACAGTTTTCAAGTCACTGCCAAAAAGTTAACTTCTTTGCGTCACAAAAAAGGAGTAAATTGTTTTTACATATAGGTTTCGTTTATAATTTTAGTATCATTAAATTTGTCATTGAAACAGCTACAATATGAAGAAAAATATTTTTGCTCGTTTTCAAGCTACGCCTTGGAGGGTCTAAATAAAAGATGCTTAAAAATGACGAGATTAAATGAAGGTTAAAGAAAGAAAAATCCAAAAATGATAAACTAAATTGAATTTTCAAGTCTTAAAAAAAAGTTGCTACTTAAAGTATCCATATTTAATGAAATTGATCTTCAGTGTTTTTGTTTTTATGATCATTGTTAACATGATTTTCTATGATTGATATGAACAAATTTTATCTGTTTTAATTCTAAGCTGTGAGCAGGGGCTTCGTGGCACGGTAAACAAGGTCTGGGTGCCATCGTCGAAAGGGGGGGCCATTTCGAACTAAAACTGAGAAAATCTTGATCTAGAGCAGTGGTTCTCAAACTTTTTTGTCCTTCTCTTCAAAAAATCTTCAACTAGATTTTTTTTCGTGACCCACTACTACATAACGATAACCAATATAGGCTATATAAAATATTATAGTTTACTATATATATAAAATATCAAAAATTTAATTTTTCTCACCCTTTTCGAAACACCGAAATTGATCCCGTGCCCCAACAATGGGTTGCAGCCCATAGTTTGGGAACCACTGATCTAGAGCACAAAAGGGGCGCCCTTTTTTTACGTTTGCATAGGGGGCACCATGGGGAAGGGGGAGGGGGTATGTCTGACAAACGGTCTGACAAATGTCACTCGGTTCAAACCTTATCCCCGTTTGCATGCGTAGAAATACGATTCACTACTGATAGCAGAATGCTACTTTCGGTTTCAAATATTTCCGGCTGACTGATATTAAAATGTCTGTATCTGAAGTTCTATAAGCTAAATAGAAATAAATTCCTCAAACGTATTTGAAGGCTGAAATATTACACTTTAACACCCATATGGGCAACCGCCGGCCCGCGGAACATTTGAAAACTCTGTATAAACCATTCAATATCCCATATAAATCTTAATTATACTGCCCGCCACTTCGCTAAAATCCGCAAGTTTGGCCCGCGACTTCGCTAATATCCTAAAGTTTGGCCCACAACTTTTCAAAGGTAAAGCCCATACCTGCTTTAACACTTTACAGGTCGTCATCCCCTGAAATATCAAACGATGTCAGGGACCGTCTCCCTCATCAATTTTGATATCTATATCATACCCAAGCCGAATACAGATGTCCTTGCGCCAATTTTTTTAAATAAAAATTTAAAGCATGTGTCTTAAGCGTGAAATCTATATCAACAGCTAGACATTCTCCAACGATATCAAAAGCCTACAGTAGAATATCCCTATAACGAAGTCTCCTTACAACGAATTTCTCCCTATAACGAAATTTTTCATGGAAACGTAACTTTAAGGCTTAAATAACACTATAAACACTCTCCATATAACGAAGAGCTTATCTTCCCATAGCGAATATTTCTGATTTACCTTTGATTTTTTTTTAATTAGTTTTGAAGAAAATTTTAATTTTTGAACAGACCACTTAGTGGAAGAGTAACAGATGATAAAAAATGGAGGCCAGGAAAGTGATACTGACTCCGATTATAAAGACACTTCACCAGCGCCCGATTATGACCAACTGAGGCAACGGGCATTGATAGATTTGGGGGCCCCTAAACAATGAAATTTGTTATATTTTTCATAAAATTTTGATATAAAAAAGAATATTTCAGAAAAAACATTTAAAATTGGGGGGCCTTTCAAGTCGGGGGCCCTGGGCAAAGTAACGATTTACCCATATAATAATAAGGCCCTGCGCTTCACCACCAAAACCACATCAAACTTTAATGCTTCAACCGTTCAAAACCATTAAAAAGAGGTTTCCAAATGGAATAAAATGTGCCTCTCTCTATTTTCAGAGGAATTTTAAAATGTGAATATTTTTAGGAAAATTTAAAATCACAGAATGCAAAACAATGTAAAAAAAACGAAATTTTGAAGTAAAATAAACGTAAGTGCATTACATATTTTATTCTTTAAATTCGTGGATTGTCTTTACTTTTGAACATTTCATTTATATAATGAAAAGTAAGAAACCGTAAAGTTTAACAAATTTATAATAAATACCAATTTATTTTTATTTGAAAGTCAATTTAATACTTTTAAACATCGAATTATCTAAAAAGTTTGTAATATTTGCTAAAATAACTGCAAAAATCTCTAATCTCAGTACAACAAAATTTTATCTATAGCGAATTTTTTAACTGGAACAGAGCGAGTTCGTTATAGGGAGATTCAATTGTGGATATAAATATATGAATGAACTCTTTTTCGAGTTAACACAGTGAGAAAATATACGTTTATAAAACTGAAGTAAAATTATAGCCTACCTCTCGACATTTGTGTTTTGCAATCCTTGCAGATAGCATATTTAGTGTTGGGCACCAATTCAAAATAATTTAGAAGAATAGACGATTGTCCCGCTAAACTGTCATCTAACGATTCTTCGTCCATAATTTCGACCACACTTGGTGATAAGACATCCATTTAGCGATGATTAGAATTTAAAAAAAAAAAAAAAAAAAAAAAAAAAAAAAAAAAAAAAAAAACAGTTTGAAAACACTCGCACAAACAAATGTGCCAATGAAACGACGCCTCTCATCTCATTACCAAAAATAAAAATTCTAGAATGGTGTTGCGACTGCGTGGTTTCTTCTGAAAAGCGAAGTATCGGTTGAAAAGTATCGGTGAAAATGGATGAAAGCAACAGAAACCGATACTTTCCCGATACTTTTAGAATCAAAAGAACCGATACCGATACCTAAAAAAATTGGAGGTATCGGCGCCGATACTATCGATCGATCCCTAACTAATAGGGAAATAAACATAATATAAACTTAAGAGCAGCACACGTTTTAAAACTTTCAGTACCGCAACACTCATGAGCAATACTGCTGGCCAAAATCGAGACAAACGACTGATTCTGAAATCAATTTCGTAGTATAATTGTATTTTATTTTGAAGAATTTCCATATTTGGAAATATAGAATGGGTTTACTTACTTAACACAAGTTTTGTGTTAAGTAATCTGAAATCAAAGAAACAGATAGTTAAACATTACTTCGAAATGCTATATCACAGTTGCTAACATGTATGGAATACAAACACTTTAGTCATTTTTGTAAATATTTCTTAAAATAACAAATAATTGAAAAATTTTGCTATTTTTTAACGCTAAAAATTCTCTTTACAAATGTGGTTATTTATTTTCCTACATATTGGTATGCTATATCGATATAGAGCATTTCGAAGAATTAAAAATAAGTTTAAATTAATTTATACAAATGTAAATTTGAATTATTTTCATTGTTCATACTTTATAATTAAAAAAATTTTTAACTTCTGAATTTTTTTTTATCCTTTGTAATTTTATTTTAAAACTACAAAAGTGTAAGATGTAAGATTTTTGGGCCCTAAAATCTGTAGGCCCTGGGCAGTTGCCCCGTTTGCCAATAAAACACATCTTTACGAACTTTCAGCAAATTTGAGGACGCTAGACAATTATTGTCCATTCTCTTTCACAGATGGCGCCATCACTGCGCACTTTGCAAGCGAAAATCCAGCTTAAGCCAACCTTGCATTGCCAAGCCAAATGTCAAGCTTGATTTAAGCCTATGTGCTGTCTGGGTTGGTGCATTTAAATGTATTAATTCTCGCATTTCAAAGACCCCGTTAAATACTGGTTAGAATAAGATAGCCAAATCATTCGATTTGACTTCACTAAAATGACCGACATTGGCGATTTTGCGCCAAATTAGGGAGGGAGGAATATTGCTGAGGTCGAAATCTGGGGCGAATAAATGTGATTCTTTGAGTATCAAATAATATGGACAACTTAATCCAAGAATACTTAATGGCTGTTGCTAAAAAATACGATATTCACTATAAACGGACCTAATGAACAAATCAAAATAACTTCGCCAGTTATTTCAAAAAATACAATCTATCGTTTTAATAGATGCATTACACACTGTAACTTTGAGCCTATATGAAAATTTCTGAATAAATATTAAACGTGGAATCTCTTTGCAGAATTTTCCGAGGTGTGACATATTTTGCAAAACATTCAAATTTTAAGGTTTTTTCTGAAACTTTCATAACTGATGCAAGTTTATCGTTTAATCTTAAGAAATTAAAATCTAAAAATTTAAAAGGCATCCTAAAAGTTTATAAGCCTTAGACTTTTTAAAATGTTTTTTTGAAAATCGAATGATTCTTGTTGGACCGCTGTTTTAATTAAAGAAACTACTTTAAAAACACAAAACTTACTTTGCTATTTCAGGAACGTCGTATGAAGTGTCTATTATACCAACATGAGCTGCTACAGTACAACTGACTAGAAATTTTTTCTTGGACGATTCTATTACGTATTTCAGCTCCTGAAAGTAAAATTCAGCTGTAAAATGTAGCTATTTCTGTCAAAATTTACTACTCGTAAATGACAAGTAATATTATATAAATTAAACATTTTCATAAAAATTAGATGTTTTTTATAAAAATGTATTATATCCTAAATAAACATGTTTATATAAAAATTAGATGTTTTAAACAAATGTTAGAGATACATATTTTAGAAAGTGATTCTATCAACCTTTCAAGTATATTAGGCAAGTTGGAGTGTTTAGGCTGATTAATTTTTATTGTTTACCAACTATGCGAAAAATTCCAGAGCTGGGGGTTACAATTTCCGCGGCGTAACGGAGTTGTCACGAATTAATTGGTTCGTCTGTTCCGTATGTGGTTTGCAGAAGAAGATCATATTGCCAACGGTTCTAATGCAAGAAATTTTATCTGGGAACCATCCCAGAGTAGCTCTGTGGTAGAGAATCCGCACTTTAAGCGGCAGTCCTAGATTCGATCCCCAGCTCTGGAATTTTTTGCATAGTAGGTAAACAATAAAAATTAATCAGCTTAAACCAGGGGCGTAGCCAGGGGGGGAGATATCGGGATATATCCCCCCCCCCCGAAATTTTTGGATTAGTGATGAAATTCCGTCTATTTATACAGATATAAGTTCATATCCCCCCCCCCGAAAAATTTTCCTGGCTACGCGCCTGGCTTAAACACTCCAACTTGCCTAATAATGTTAGAGATGTTTTTAGTAAAATTAGATATTTAAAAAATATATATATTTTATTCTAAATAACAAGCAATCATACGTTAACTCAACAACAGATGAAAATTATAGTTTCAACTATTTTCTGGCTCAAATAAACACTCGATAAAACATGCAAACGTATAAATTATCAGATACCTTCCAAAACAGTGTTCACTACTGTGTTAATGAATAGATAACCTTTCGGTCCTATCGCTGTAAAGACGAGGCAACAGTGATTCTCCTTCTATGACTGCGAGAACAATCCAGGACCCACACCGGGAAGCAACGATTTTATTAATCTTAACTCTTAAGGACGATTTGGAGAATAGAAAATATATAGGGTGTTTGTAGCTAAATTTTCCCTATTCAGACAGGTTTACGGAGATCAGAATACTGCCAAATTCGCAGGAAACCTTAGTGAGATTTTTGAGAGAAAGATTTCTGTGAAAAAAAAAAAAGTTAAAAAATTACCACCAGATTACACAGTGTTTGAACGTGAACAAAACGGGCAAATACAGGAAATATTTCAAATTTATATTTAAAGTGACTTTGTTGTGTAATTAGTGCAAAGTACGTTCAACGAGGTTTTTCTTAATTCGCAGAACCCATCTAAAACTTTACAATGTCATGATCCTCTACTGATCGCAGTACATAAGGCACTCTCTAATCATCAACTCTCTTCCGGAAGGTGCAATTAACTATCCTGTTACTTAATATTCTGACACCATTTTTCGTAGACCCGTAACTGTCATTAGACCTTTCTGAACTCCTTTTGTGGTGCGATAGTCACAGGTGTAGCGTCGGGAGGTGGTAAGGGGTGCGGAATTTCGTCTCAAAAGCTTTTGATTTTCAACATTTGTTTGGAAATTCAAAAGAAACTTCCCTTTTCTGCTCTTAAATTCGATGTGCGGCAGACCAAAAGTTTCGTTCACGCGATGCCTATGACGATATCGACGCAAAACCCCAATTTCAAGACCGCTGTCTTGGCAATAGACTTTCACGAGTAACACACGATCTTGTTAAATAACAAACAACAATTCTAGAATGAGAAGAACAATGAAACATCAGTCCGTAAAGTAGATGTTTAACACCTCTGCATGAACTTGCACATCAGCAACTACTATAGCCATCTGGTGGTGGTTTTTTCAACTAATTTTTTTCCACCGAACTCTCTCTCACGTGGTCTCATTGAGATTTCATGCCAATTTGGCAGCATTCCGACCAATAGCTTTTCCGCTGCACTCCACACTAAATAGGGAAACTTTAACTAAGAACGCCCTGGTGTGCTTTGCTTTTCGACCCTTCACCCGCCCACTCCAATAATTCGCAAATAGCGACACTAATACGATGATAGCGATGGCTGGTTTTAACACACGAAAATATAGCGTCAAACGTAATTACCTTCAGTAGAAGAACGAAGTAAAATCTTTCTAGCGGACTTCCGCCGTTCCAAGACGGAAATTCCCAGTCGAAATCCACGCCATCGAAGTTGTATTGCTTCAAGAAGCTCAGCAAAGAGAAGATGAACCTAGTTGGAATGGACAAACAGTCATTAAAACGCTCAATTTATTTTATTTTTTAGAGCTGTTTTAACTTTGTCTAAATCAGGGATGCTTGCAAGTGGAATCGTTCTTGCTGTGAGAAATTGAGCGTATTCATGAAGACTGACGAAATAAAGATACTTTATAACTAATAATTATTTAAAAAAATAAATAATCATTGTGATAATAAGTATAAAAGGGTAAGTAAACTCACCGCAAACAACTGAAAAATCCACATTCCGAGAACAATTCTGAACAATTTTATTCGAAGAACATTTTGGGGATGAATGAATTTTCCCGCGCTTGGAAATTACCAAGTTTGCACCTGCCGGCCTGGAGTTGTCATGGTGATTTCCCGCGTATGAGAGCACAAAGGGTGGTGCGTTTGTTCCTCTCCCCCCAAAATAAATAAAAGAGCGTACATGACGTCAGCAATCCAATTTCGTTTAGGACCTCGTCTCGTCTTTACTTATTCCAGTCGGTGTGTGTTTTCGCGAATTCTATTTCTGTCTATACAGAAATTTTTTTTAAGTTTAGCCCGGGCCCCCAGAAAACACGGGCCTGGGGGGAATCCCCCTCTCGACAGGCCTGCTCCCCTTCCTTGATGGATGTCCCAAAACCCCTCGGAATTTCCAACAAGGTTGAAAAGTGTTTATGATTTCGGTTTGTCTGCCTGTCTGTCTTTCCGTTCTGTAACTCCCATAAATATGCATCGATTACAGCGAAATTGATATATGTAAGTACCTTACCATGTACCCTATTGAAAATGGGGTATGTAGCGTTTATAGTTCTACAGAAGAGCTAAAAAAATTTCCAATGTATTACGCTCTATGGGCAGTCATTCTTTAAAGCGCATTTTAGAGATATTTGGCTGTTGGAAATATCTCTAAAGAAGATTGAATCATCGAAAAAAAAACCACTCAAAATACTGGCGATAAACAATAAAGTAAATAAAAAACTTTGTAAAAAACACACATAAGATGTTATAGGTAAGAGGATACGTACGTTTCAGCCAAAAATTGTTTTGGCCTTCTTCAGTCCAAGCCCTTCGTTGCAAGCAACACAGGTTCTACGTACGTTTCAGCCAAAAATTGTTTTGGCCTTCTTCAGTCCAAGCCCTTCGTTGCAAGCAACACAGGGAGTCCCTGTGTTGCTTGCAACGAAGGGCTTGGACTGAAGAAGGCCAAAACAATTTTTGGCTGAAACGTACGTATCCTCTTACCTATAACATCTTATGTGTGTTTTTTACAAAGTTTTTTATTTACTTTACCAAGATTGAATCATGTTTTACAAAATTGGTACATGTTATTAAGGATTAAAGATTAAGCTCTTCATCGAAAATAGCATCTGTAGTATTAATAGTTCTTCTACAGGGGCCCTCAAAATAATTCCAATGCATTACGTTCAATGGCAGTTTAAAGACAGGCATCCGTTTAAAAAACAATTCTATCCTAATATGTATTAGCTAATAATCCGACGATGATCGTGTGCTCCCTCAAAAGTTGCGCCAAAAGTCGCCAATATTGGCGACTTTGCGATAAATCGCCAAATATGGTGAGAAAAAAAATCTTTCCGAAAATGAACCCTCAGCTTGGCGGTATTTTCATTATTCGGCGGGAAGTCAAAAATTACCCAATGCAGTAATATTAAGCTAGGACAATTTCAAATGAATTTTGAAAATTCATGACTCGCGCTCTAATTAACTGATTTAGTGTGTTGTGTTAAGAGAAAACTTTGCAAGGGCTATCTGCTATGGGGATGTGCGTGAGTGTGTGTGCACAAGCATTAGCGAGTTGGAAAGTGTTTTATAATCGATGCGTTTGGCATGATTTATCCATCTTGTTTCAGACCTTGTAGGACTGGACATGCAGAATATATTTGTGTCCTTTTTCAACCCTGCCCCCTAGTAATATTAAATTGCTAGGGAATATGTATTTCATTTTCTTCTTTTTTCGTTTACAGTTAAATCTCGTTATAATTAACTCCACATTTACCAATATTTCAGATTAACGAATTAAATATATCTACCAAAAGAAAATCGTACAGTTCAGATTATGTTATAATTAAATTTCAGTATAACGAATTTTTTTCAGTGTTAACAACGGATTTGTACTTTGTTATCCCTTCAACGCGCGGGGTCCTCGCTGTGAGGACACAACTCTTACACATGGAGGATATCTAGATAGACTGCCGAATGTAGAAAAAGCTCAGCCGTTGCCATCGCCCGATTTAACCCTTTGAGGCGCAACCCTTTCCCAATGCTGAAAAAACAGGGCAAGCATTGGGCAATCTATCCAGCTGTTCTCGCGTTCTTCCATTTTTCGGCAGATGTCAGTGCTTTTTAAAAATAATCGTGACCATTTTTTTTATGGGAAATGACGTGCTAAAAAGTGAAGGATTCTCGTGGAGCTCTGTCACCCGCAACTATTTTTATAGAAATCAAATCTATTCTTCGCGACTGGCAACAGTCAAAACGTCAGAGTTTGGTGTCCCCAGAACGGGAACACCGAGCGTTAAAGGGTTAACTACCAGCAAGATGACGATCGATCGAATCGCCCAGTGCGTGCCAGAGAGCTACGGAACATTTTTTTGACACAGCCGGCTGTGCGATGCCACACAGTCGGCTGAGTGGAAAAGTGTTCTTTATCTCTCTGGCACGCCCTGGGCGATTCGATCGACCCTCATCTTGCTGGTAGTTGAACGGGGCGATGTCAAGGGCTGCGCTTTTTCGGAATTAGGAAATGGCTGCACTTCAAAGGAATTCTACTGAAGATTTTGCTGCAAATGCAAACTGTGATGAAACAGCAGTTACCTCTCCCTACCGAAGGGAGTCGCGACCGTCGACGACAGGCCTCCCCTTAAAGAAGAAGTCTCCCCTATGGACAGCATCACCTTCAGCTTCGGGTACTTCTTCTTGAGGGCCGTGGTCCGGTTGAAGCACTCCAGGTCCTGGTAGGTGCGGGGCACGGCGAAATCGTGCTTCACCCCGGCGAACCCGACCACCAGGTGGGTGCAGAGGTCGCCGTCGATGTTCTCGGGTTGCAAACGGCTGCTCACGTTCCTCTCGACGATGTAATAGCAGACGACGCTGTGGGTGCTTGCTTTGTCCTCTGTAAAAAAACAAGCCCGATTTTTTATATAAGAAATAAAGCCGAGTTTAAATGTGCTTAAGGGGGCTTCTATAAATTACGTAACACTCAAATGGAGGGAGGGATTTAACCCTTAGAGGCGCAACCCTTTCCCAATGCTGAAAAAAAGGGCAGCCGTTGCCATCACTCTATTTAACTACCAGCAAGATGGCGGACGATCGAAGCGTTCATCGCGTGCTACAGATCTAGAGACCCTTTCTTGACGACAGCTGGCTGTGCTCGCGCACAGCCAGCTGCGTCAAAAAAAGGGTCTCTAGGTCTGTGGCAAGCGATGAACGTTTCGATCGTCCGCTATCTTGCTGGTAGTTAAATCGAGCGATGGCAACGTCTGCTCTTTTTTTCAGCATTGGGGAAATCTATCCAGCTTTTCTCGCGTTCTTCCATTTTTCGGTAGATGTCGGTGCTGTTAAAAATAATCGTGACATTTTTTTTTACTGGAAATGTGCTAAAAAGTAAAGGATTCCCGTGAAGCTATGTCACCCGCAACTATTTTTATAGAAATCAAATCCATTCTTCGTGACTGGCAACATTCAAAACTTCAGAGTTTGGCATTGCCAGAGCGGCAACACTGCGCGTTAAAGGGTTAACCAAGGCCGTACCCAGGGGGTGGACCAGGGGATTCGGTCCCCCTCCTCTCGAAATTTAAAATTTAGTTAACAAAATAATAATGATGAAGTCTTTTTGTGAAAAGTACTGCCTTTTTCACCGTTTGGTTCCTCCCTCCCCACCCCCCGCCCCCGAATTTTTTTTCTGGGTACGGCCCCGAATTTAACCTCGTAATGTGCCATTCAAATGATATTCAAAGTCGATAAACCGATTTCTAATCGCATCAATAATTGATTATTCGAATAGTGAATATTCGTCATTTCAGTATTCGAATAGAATTCGCGGTTGATCGCGATTTCACTATTCGAATATTATTCGCGATTAATCGCTTAAAAATTTGAATTGTATTCACGATTAATCGCGACTAATCGTTTCACTATTCGAACTGTATTCTCGATTAACCGCGATTAATCGTATCACTTCTCGAATTGTATTTGCGATTAATCGTTTCGTTATTCCATTGTTCGAATGCTATGCTCTGAGCGTTCGAATGGATTTTTCAAAATCGAATGAATTTAATAATCGATTTATTCCAATAGTTTCATTCGTTCATGACCGTCACTAGTTTAACCAAAAGTGACAGGCAGGGAGAAGTCAATGACTCTGTTACTCAACACTTGTGTCATAATGAATTTTTAAATTTTTGCGGCTTATGTACTGTTCTAAATATTTCTACAGTTACGGCAAGTTTATCCACAAAAGACCTGAGTCGGAAATTCTAGAAATTTTCCGCCCGGCATCCTAATGAGCAAAGCTAATTAACAAAGATACAACGTCGACTACTGCAGATGCTCTTCAACATTGGCAAAGCTACATACTGTGACGTTTTCCGAATAATTACGAACAATTAGTTCTTATAGATATGCATCTGTGATGCTCCCTTTTTCTTACCCCTCAATACTTCAATCTCTCCGATAACCTTTGATCTGGGCGGTATCGTAAAGTCTTCGACAAGACTCGATCTTTTATGTAACCCCATAAAAAAATCGCTTGGAAGTAGCTCCGGAGAACGAGGCGGCCGCGGAAGAAAGCGGTTATCGTCATCAGAACCTCGACCTATCCAACGGCGAGGAAGCTCGTTTTTTTTGTGAACAAAATTTGCTATGTTTTTTTTCTCCAGTAAAGTCAACTTTGTTGCTGTATTGGTATTACATTATTTTTTATAAGACTTCAGAACCCGGAAGGGAATTGTGACATACCCTGTATATATTTACAGGACTGTGCATACAGGAGACTCATTATTTGTGAAACAAAACTTGTAATGTTTCTTTCTCCAGTAAAATCAACTTTGTTACTGTATTGGCAATACATTATTTTTGAAGTAAAACTTCTTTAGGCGCAACTAGGGAGTAACTCAGATTTTTTTTTCTGACGGAAGTAACGCTCAGTAAAGAAATTGACGTATATTTTTCCCCCTTGCTACCTTCATTTGCGGAATAGCTCTCGTGCGTTTGTTCCTGCGAACGTCGACTGTGCTCCCTGCGTGTCATTACTCCCTATCTGCTTTGAAGAAAGATCTTGTCTGATAACTCTGTTTAGTGGATAAGTGGACCGGCTCTTGTCAGAGCCACTGTGGGAACCCTTTCGCTGAACAGGCGGCGATCCTGCTGACTGTCTCTCACTGTTGTTACAGGCGGCGACCCAACCCGTCACCTCCGTTAAACAATACCTACGCACCGAATACAGAAAGTGGCACAATGGTGCATTCTGTATTCTGCATTTCTGTATTCATTTCTGTATTCTGTGGTCCAAGCTCCGTTGCTTTACTCACATGTTTTCAATGGCGTTATTACAATATTTAATGGAATTATGAGTTAAAACTTGACATGATTGGTTGCCATGATACATAAATATTGTTTGTCTGTACTTAAATAGTATGTAATCTTTTAATATTGCTCATGTGTTTTTGAGTTATTTATAATAATGAGCCAAATGTAAATTTTTAAACAGAATAATACTTCGAGAAAACCAGCTGGAAAAAAAAGGTTTAAGAACACTGCTATAGAAAATGCAATAATAGACCCTACGTGCATTCGATACCAACCGACAGAAGAAAACACCAGTTTAGGAACACAGTTAAAGAAAAATACCACAACATAGACATTCTCTTGATTCAAACCTACGAGAAACGCTTTAAGAATACAGTGAAAGAATAATAGTTCAACACGAACACTTCCTGGATGCTAGCCCGATATCCAGACGGAACAACGGTTTAAGAACACGGGTATGTAACACCACAAAGAAACAAACACTGGCTGCAAAGGGTTTAAGAACAAAATAAAAGAATAACAAACGGACACTCCGTGGATTCTAACCCAACCTCAAGATGGAGCAACGCTTTAACACGGGGATGGAACACCATAAAGAAACGGACCCTGGCTGCAATCAATCCCAAACAATAGACAGAACCTGCAGTTTAAAAACAGGGATACAGAATAATAATTTGAAACCTACCAGCAGACGAAATCAACGCTTAAGAACACTGTGATAGAAAAACACTAAAAAAAATTTACACTACCCGCATTCGAACCCAACAATCACAGGAAAATATCAGTTAAAGAACAGAGTTAAAGAATAATACTAGAAACTAGACTATGGACATTCCTCCCATTCAAACCCAAACTCCCGACGGAACAATGGTATAAGAAAACATTAAAAGAAGATTCCAACAACATGGACACTTCCTGGATTCTAAATAATTATCATGAATTACCGGTGATTCTTACTGGAGATTTTAATGTTAATTTTCGCTACCAATAATCTCAGCCGTCAGTTGATTTTTAAAAAGCAAAATTGGATCTAACTATGAATACTTCTCGACTTCAATCAACAACGCGTTTCGGTACAACGATAGATGCTGTATTTTCAAGAAAGTTAGCAAATTTAGAGAGTAAAATTTATGTTTCACAGTATAGTTAACACAAACCTATAATTTCATACATAAAATATTATGATGACATTCAAGTTCCTATTTCCAATGAATAATATGAATATAACATTTATATAATCTTTGTAAAGTACAT
>JAWZYV010000127.1:0-19275 GCA_038373885.1 Cheiracanthium punctorium | reverse complement strand
AACCAAGTGGTCTTTGTCAGAAAGTTCTGTGGATATAACACAATCTGTAGATCAACAGTAAGAAAGGCAGTTCGCCATAATTGTATTATGAATAAAAAACAAAGCAAAACTTTATTTCCTTCCTGTAATTACAAAAGAATTTCATTGTTTGCATCTGAGAGAAGGATTTAAGAACTAAGAAAATAAATGCGGTATTTTGAGGAAAACTTAAAAAGTTGGCAATGACTAATAACAAAATAATCGGAATTTATCGTAATGCGAAAATAAATATAAGAAACATATTAAATTAAAGACAATGTTATTTTTTGCCTGTCAACCGTTGCTTTCAAGTCAAATTTTAAGACTTTCACAACTTCCAGGCTTTATGAAGAGCAACGGGTCCGTAACTATAAAGTAATTTCAAAGAGTGGAATTTCCCATGAAAAATGAAATTTATGGATAGTGGAAAATTTTGGCGTGTTACAGTGAGAGCAGTAATAAAATCAATAAGAGGATAAACTGTAAATTTTCTAGCCTACGGAGGTGAAACAGTCTTTTGAATTGTCACTATATTACATAAATGTGAGTCGAAAGTTGGACCTTTTACGTAATTTTTTAGAAAGGGTTGTATTCCATTTTTGATGCAGTATGATGAATAAGACGCTACCTTAAGTGTCAAAGCTTAATGTTTTTAAGTTACATATTTAAAATTGACTGATGTCATGTTATTCGTGTAAATGGCAAGAAATATGAACTTTTGTCAATGGCGATTTTAACCGAGACTGTGGGAGTAAAGTCCTAAAGACATTTCAGCCAATTACAATTTTTAAAATCGCTTAACTTCAAAAGCTAATTTTTGCTTGTTTGAGGATAGGTGAATAAAGTATTTGTAAAATAAGGTTTGAAGTCCAAAACAGTCCTATGCTTAGTTTTCAAATCGATTGTATGGATAAATAATTGTCATGCTTGCTTTGAAATCCCTAAAATTTCCTGTTTTATAAATAAAAGTCTCTAAATACCGTTATACTTGAAAATTTTGAAAATATTCACGTTAATGTAGCTGAAAAACTAGCTAAATTGTGAAAATAAAACAACTTAAGAAAAAAATATTGGAGGTTCTTAATTTTAGCAAGAGTATATATAAAGGCACGTACCTTGTAAAAGTGATGGTGTTTGACTTAGTAAGTAATTAGTAAATAATAGATTTATCGCATCATTTTAAACCTTAAAATTTTAAATGAGAGGATTCCAGATCTTTCTTTTTATATACTTATAAAAAAAAAGAAGCATAATATATGCATTTTTGAAATTCTGTGGATGCCTTTCGATTGATATGATTACGATTTGGTATAATATTTTTCTGTTTTTTTCTTTTCCTTACTTTTCTTTCTTTCTTTTTTCTGGCAGAGTTCAGTGTAAATTCCCAGGGGAGTTGAAAGCGATACCGGCAGAACAAAGTTCATGATAGCCAGTCAAAATTTCAAATCTCTTTCATTTTATATCTGTCAATCCTCGACCCATTGTACTATATAAAACTAGTAATATTAAAATTTGGAAATTTCTAAGTGAACTTTTTGTGGTTAATATTAAGAAAATATTCAGGAATTTTTCCAGAGAAAGTTTCCTTCGACATTTTTCACGGGTGTGTTAACCCTTTAACGCGCGGTGTCCCCGCCGTGAGTACATAGCTCAGGACATTTTGACTGTATCTCACGAAGAATAAATTTGATTTCATTAAAATACTTAAAGGAGGACATAGCTACACGAAAATCCTTTTTTATTTACCACACAATTTACCGTAAAAATTATCGATTATTTGTCAAATGGCTGCCAGAATTACTTTTACCAGTACTGGCATCTGCTACGGAAAACTAGATAGACTGCCCAGTGCCGAAAAAGTGCAGCCATTGCCATCGCTCGATTTAACTACCCGCAGTCATGGTAATAAAGCCGCACAGCCGGCTGTGCCAAAAAGTCCTTTAGCTCCGTGGCACGCGATGGGCGATTGGATCGACCGCTATATAGCTGGTAGTTAAATCGAGCGATGGCTACGGGTGTACTCTTTTCAGCATTGGTACATTAGTGCGCTTCAAAGGGTCGAAGATTGATTCCTCTATCCATCTGAAGAGTATCGAGAATCTTAACGGAACCCTTTCAATCATGTCACGTCGGTGGTTTCCACCCTCCAAATTTCTTCTCGATTTCCAGTGCGCAGGATATAGGCAAGGGATCGTTTCCCTTCCGGCTCAGTATTTGTACTCCAGTGGGCAGTCCTCGCTTATTCAGCCCAACAGGACACTGAGTGGACGGCAAGCCCAGCAAGTTAAATATATTCGTGTAAGCAGTACTGTAAAACTGAAGAGGAATTTCGTTATGGTAAGGAGCGGCTTTAGGGTACGTCGGCATAACCAAAACGGAGTCGGATCCAACAAACTGCTCAACTCGTTATCAAGTTTCTCCTTGAGCTTCTCGTAAAAATCCACTTTGCTCGCATCGTACAGGAAAGGAAAGTTGTCCACAATTTGAGCCATGATGATCGGAAGGCAGAATTTCGACTGGAAGCACAAGTACTTAGCGAGCTCCGGGAGACCGTCCACTTCAACTTCGCCTCCAGTGACCACTTTTCCGACGTCAGGAATACGCGACTTCATGTAATGAATATAAATGAAGGTGCTGTGCCGAAGGGTTGGAATGTTTATTTCTTTGACTGCAGATCCCTTCTCTTCGAAAACCGATACGACCTAAAGAGACACTTTGAATTAGAAGAGGTGAATGTGGAAACAGAACGAGACTTACACACACTCAGTAGTTCAGTAAGAACTATTTTCAACTAACACTTAATCTTTAAACTTAGCTATTCTTTGATAAAGATAAAAGAGTATTTTAAATGTTATATATAGAGTGACCAAAAATACGGATCAAGACATTTATTCTTTAGTTACTCATCATACACATGAACAGTAAATTACAAAGTTACGTAAAAAAAAATACATTAGTTTAAATTTTCCAGAGATAAAATCTAAATAAATAAAAAATTATAATTTTTAAATGGCCCGCTTACAAAGAAAGAAAAAAAAATCAATTGGTAAAATGTGTCCGATACATTAATTAGGGGATGTACAAAATTTTCAGCCTTTCATCATAAAAGGCTTCAGAAATCTGAAAATAAATATATGTTGATTTAAACTACATTCCAATAGCTTTTCAGAATTGGTACATTAGTGCGCTTCAAAGGGTCGAAGATTGATTCCTCTATCCATCTGAAGAGTATCGAGAATCTTAACGGAACCCTTTCAATCATGTCACGTCGGTGGTTTCCACCCTCCAAATTTCTTCTCGATTTCCAGTGCGCAGGATATAGGCAAGGGATCGTTTCCCTTCCGGCTCAGTATTTGTACTCCAGTGGGCAGTCCTCGCTTATTCAGCCCAACAGGACACTGAGTGGACGGCAAGCCCAGCAAGTTAAATATATTCGTGTAAGCAGTACTGTAAAACTGAAGAGGAATTTCGTTATGGTAAGGAGCGGCTTTAGGGTACGTCGGCATAACCAAAACGGAGTCGGCATCCAACAAACTGCTCAACTCGTTATCAAGTTTCTCCTTGAGCTTCTCGTAAAAATCCACTTTGCTCGCATCGTACAGGAAAGGAAAGTTGTCCACAATTTGAGCCATGATGATCGGAAGGCAGAATTTCGACTGGAAGCACAAGTACTTAGCGAGCTCCGGGAGACCGTCCACTTCAACTTCGCCTCCAGTGACCACTTTTCCGACGTCAGGAATACGCGACTTCATGTAATGAATATAAATGAAGGTGCTGTGCCGAAGGGTTGGAATGTTTATTTCTTTGACTGCAGATCCCTTCTCTTCGAAAAGCGATACGACCTAAAGAGACACTTTGAATTAGAAGAGGTGAATGTGGAAACAGAACGAGACTTACACACACTCAGTAGTTCAGTAAGAACTATTTTCAACTAACACTTAATCTTTAAACTTAGCTATTCTTTGATAAAGATAAAAGAGTATTTTAAATGTTATATATAGAGTGACCAAAAATACGGATCAAGACATTTATTCTTTAGTTACTCATCATACACATGAACAGTAAATTACAAAGTTACGTAAAAAAAAATACATTAGTTTAAATTTTCCAGAGATAAAATCTAAATAAATAAAAAATTATAATTTTTAAATGGCCCGCGTACAAAGAAAGAAAAAAAAATCAATTGGTAAAATGTGTCCGATACATTAATTAGGGGATGTACAAAATTTTCAGCCTTTCATCATAAAAGGCTTCAGAAATCTGAAAATAAATATATGTTGATTTAAACTACTTTCCAATAGCTTTTCAGAATTGGTACATTAGTGCGCTTCAAAGGGTCGAAGATTGATTCCTCTATCCATCTGAAGAGTATCGAGAATCTTAACGGAACCCTTTCAATCATGTCACGTCGGTGGTTTCCACCCTCCAAATTTCTTCTCGATTTCCAGTGCGCAGGATATAGGCAAGGGATCGTTTCCCTTCCGGCTCAGTATTTGTACTCCAGTGGGCAGTCCTCGCTTATTCAGCCCAACAGGACACTGAGTGGACGGCAAGCCCAGCAAGTTAAATATATTCGTGTAAGCAGTACTGTAAAACTGAAGAGGAATTTCGTTATGGTAAGGAGCGGCTTTAGGGTACGTCGGCATAACCAAAACGGAGTCGGCATCCAACAAACTGCTCAACTCGTTATCAAGTTTCTCCTTGAGCTTCTCGTAAAAATCCACTTTGCTCGCATCGTACAGGAAAGGAAAGTTGTCCACAATTTGAGCCATGATGATCGGAAGGCAGAATTTCGACTGGAAGCACAAGTACTTAGCGAGCTCCGGGAGACCGTCCACTTCAACTTCGCCTCCAGTGACCACTTTTCCGACGTCAGGAATACGCGACTTCATGTAATGAATATAAATGAAGGTGCTGTGCCGAAGGGTTGGAATGTTTATTTCTTTGACTGCAGATCCCTTCTCTTCGAAAAGCGATACGACCTAAAGAGACACTTTGAATTAGAAGAGGTGAATGTGGAAACAGAACGAGACTTACACACACTCAGTAGTTCAGTAAGAACTATTTTCAACTAACACTTAATCTTTAAACTTAGCTATTCTTTGATAAAGATAAAAGAGTATTTTAAATGTTATATATAGAGTGACCAAAAATACGGATCAAGACATTTATTCTTTAGTTACTCATCATACACATGAACAGTAAATTACAAAGTTACGTAAAAAAAAATACATTAGTTTAAATTTTCCAGAGATAAAATCTAAATAAATAAAAAATTATAATTTTTAAATGGCCCGCGTACAAAGAAAGAAAAAAAAATCAATTGGTAAAATGTGTCCGATACATTAATTAGGGGATGTACAAAATTTTCAGCCTTTCATCATAAAAGGCTTCAGAAATCTGAAAATAAATATATGTTGATTTAAACTACTTTCCAATAGCTTTTCAGAATTGGTACATTAGTGCGCTTCAAAGGGTCGAAGATTGATTCCTCTATCCATCTGAAGAGTATCGAGAATCTTAACGGAACCCTTTCAATCATGTCACGTCGGTGGTTTCCACCCTCCAAATTTCTTCTCGATTTCCAGTGCGCAGGATATAGGCAAGGGATCGTTTCCCTTCCGGCTCAGTATTTGTACTCCAGTGGGCAGTCCTCGCTTATTCAGCCCAACAGGACACTGAGTGGACGGCAAGCCCAGCAAGTTAAATATATTCGTGTAAGCAGTACTGTAAAACTGAAGAGGAATTTCGTTATGGTAAGGAGCGGCTTTAGGGTACGTCGGCATAACCAAAACGGAGTCGGCATCCAACAAACTGCTCAACTCGTTATCAAGTTTCTCCTTGAGCTTCTCGTAAAAATCCACTTTGCTCGCATCGTACAGGAAAGGAAAGTTGTCCACAATTTGAGCCATGATGATCGGAAGGCAGAATTTCGACTGGAAGCACAAGTACTTAGCGAGCTCCGGGAGACCGTCCACTTCAACTTCGCCTCCAGTGACCACTTTTCCGACGTCAGGAATACGCGACTTCATGTAATGAATATAAATGAAGGTGCTGTGCCGAAGGGTTGGAATGTTTATTTCTTTGACTGCAGATCCCTTCTCTTCGAAAAGCGATACGACCTAAAGAGACACTTTGAATTAGAAGAGGTGAATGTGGAAACAGAACGAGACTTACACACACTCAGTAGTTCAGTAAGAACTATTTTCAACTAACACTTAATCTTTAAACTTAGCTATTCTTTGATAAAGATAAAAGAGTATTTTAAATGTTATATATAGAGTGACCAAAAATACGGATCAAGACATTTATTCTTTAGTTACTCATCATACACATGAACAGTAAATTACAAAGTTACGTAAAAAAAAATACATTAGTTTAAATTTTCCAGAGATAAAATCTAAATAAATAAAAAATTATAATTTTTAAATGGCCCGCGTACAAAGAAAGAAAAAAAAATCAATTGGTAAAATGTGTCCGATACATTAATTAGGGGATGTACAAAATTTTCAGCCTTTCATCATAAAAGGCTTCAGAAATCTGAAAATAAATATATGTTGATTTAAACTACTTTCCAATAGCTTTCGAAGACAAAAAATTGCATAGAAAGATCGCGTTTGAAGGTCTTTACAGAAATAACGAAAGAAAACAATGCTTGTATAAATACATAATGCTTTTACTATTATTTGTATTGTATAGCCTCTTACCAAGTTTGTTTTACAGATATCTCTGATTCTTTTTATGATGTTGAAAAACTGAACTTTTGCACATCACCTGATTAATGTATGGGGGCACATTTTACTAAATGGATTTTTTGTTACTCGGGTCGTAAAAAAATTAAATACGTAACTCTGTAATTTACGTTTGTATACGTCTGTGATCAATATTTAAGGAGTAAAATCCTAGGTCAGTATTTTTGGGCTATCCTATATATATAATACATAGAAGATGAAAACATCATGCATGCAAATACACATAAAATATCCCTAACCCTCAATGGATTAATATATTTAAACAAAAGCATTTGAAAGCGAATATAGAGTGATCATGAAAGAAAAAAACAAGAAAAAACAAACAAACAAACCTATCACGATGTGCGGACCTCTAGTGGCTGGTCAGTTCAATCTATCGAAATTACATTTTGGATAGAGTTATTCAAAATGACAACAAAGTGGTGCTCACGTTAGAATGATAGGCGCAGAAAACTCTTTTCGAATGGCAAAGGCCATTCTTTCTTGTCGCAAAAGGCTCACCGCAATGCGAAAACCCCAGAGTTGGAACGGTACTTATATTACAGATTAAAAAAAACGGACGTGTTATGCGTCCACGAAGAAAAAAAAAGTAAGAAAATCTGAAACACTTTCAGATTTTAAATGCGCACTAAAGCGCTATATATTAAAAGCGTATCATAAACCGTGCGCCTATTTTTTCCCTTATTCCATTAAGTTGGAAAGCGTATCATTATTCTTCAGTGTGCCATATTTTTCTCCATTGTTCCATAAGACGTATTTTTGGAATCAGAATCTATCTTAAAATCTCCTATTAAAACTGTTTTACAATTAGCGTCAAGCATATTCCAACTGTGCTTCATCGTTTTAAATACTGTTTAAAATGTGCATCATAATCCATGAGTGTGCCGTGTTTCCTTCCAAGAAGGGGATCGAGATTGCTGCAGTCAACAATATCGTATCACTCCATTAAGCTGTATTCTAAATAAATTATGTATAAAAAGTTTTAAATGCAGCTACTTAACCGTTTGCAGTCAAAATGGTGGAAAGTTGACGATCTTCTAGCCATTTCCAACGGTCCACGTCCTGAAGCTGTTGCACAGTTCTGTCTTTTGACGCCACACGTCTTTTGAAGCCACAGTTTTTTCTTTTGACGGGTCACGACTGCCTGGGAGAGCATTTCCATTGTTTAAAGATTTTTGACCAACCAAACTGCCCTCTTTGTGATATGGTTGAACTAATGAATCGAGCCCACCTCCATCAATGAATGTAACTTCATGGCGACTCTGAGACGGCGTTGTATGGGAGAGCTAGAGAACTTTTAAGGGAATGACTTGGGTCAAATTTTGTACTTTCAGTCATCTATAGTTTCTTTTTTGTATTATACTAGGTGCATTTTTATTTTACCTTTCTTTTGTATTGCCTAGCCATTAGGGTAAAAGAAGATCATATTAAATCTGGATGAGATGCTTATAGTACAGCGTGACGTTCTGTGTGTGAGTAACACGAGGGAGTATTACCCTGATTATTGTAGGCTCCAGACTTCAAATTTTCGGAATATTTGTTTACCTGTGGCAGCACAAAATTCACTGAAGCTACTTTACCAGCTAAAACTAATAGGGCTATCACACTGAGAAAAATCCGACCAACTTTCCTTGCAAATCAAGTTTCCGGCCGATTTGCTCCGCCGTTACCTTGACGACCGCGAACTCCAACTTTTTCCTTTCCGAAGGAAAAAATCCGAGTCTGACGAAATTTTAGCCAATCGGAGTACTTCTTCCTGCTACGTCATAAACAATTTCGAGCAATGGCGACTATGTTCAAAGTTTGGCAATTTGGCTCGATGTCAGAATCACGTGTAAATAAAATTATGGCCGCGTTCAAGTGGACTTTGGAATTAGAGATTGCTGCCCATCCGATGCTGCCAAAATTGCTGCCGATCCGATGTAAATATACCAACGCACGATAAGTAAAATAAGAACCTGCACGCCAAATCAGCGATGCGATGACTATTTGGCGTCGGAGAGAGTTCGTTTAGTTTTGCAACCCTTAAAGATAACCACGCCTTCAAGTCCGTCGGAAAAGTTGGTCCAGCGCGAAGTTGCTCGGATTTTCCCTTTAGTGTGATAAGGCCATAATCCAGTGTCACGATGAAACTGTATCCTTATTAGCTAATATACACGCAAAAGTAGCCCCTTTTATGTACGAGGTTAGGAAGAAATAAGTTTCCCACTTCAGAGGGCTCTGGAATGTGTTCATCATCAATCAGAGGGCTCTAGATTGTTCTATTGGTCCAACTGAGATAAAATTTGAAATGCAGCTAAATCATGATGCATTTGACATTTCAAAAAAAAAAATATTGAAAAATATTTGAACATCGAAATTTTACCACTAGATAGCGCTATAACACAAATGATATTTATTTCCCTATATTGAAAGAAGTGTAACATCATTTGCGTTACAACGCACGACTATTGTTATTACTCTTTGGATAAAAAGAAAAAAATATTCTGCACGAGCATAAGTTACTTCTCTGAACATCATGCAATGTTTGATTAAGGAGACTATTTCAATACGTGCACCCGCTCTATGTTGAGCATTACACGATTGGTAGCCCCCCTAAGGGAACCCCAATGGGCCGCCGCATTGACAGCAAACCTTCTCGAGGAGTCTCAAAGAGGCCCTCATCAGGTTGCGCGGGGCTTGCCTAGCGGGTGGTAAACGATAACCCTTGCCCGTCTCCCCACATTAGAGGAGGCAGTGCTGGCACCCAGACCAGCGGGGCAGGACGAGCCCGGCCCACTGTCCACCCCTCATCACTACAACGACCGTCGCACCAATAGGAGAACTCAGGACACCAGAGAGCACGATACTCGTGCAGCATAGACACCATAGGTTTCCTCTGTCCATTGACAGGAAGGAGGTCACAACCACGGTCGGAGGGGCTCGCCCTCCGTTCGGCATGGTTCACCTGTTAGTTCTTTGCTCCATGCTTGTGCATGGCCTGCAAGAACCCTTTTGCGGGGTGGAATACCGCGAGAACCGCAGTTTTCCTGAAATACATGCACCACCAGTATTTAGAACTTTACGCACCACCAATGAAGGACTCATTCGTCCTTCCTTGAAATACAAGCACCTAGTATTTCTAAATATGCACCACCAGTATTTGATGCCGGCCGCCTGGCCGGGCATCTTTGGGAGATACATGCACCACCAGTATTCCCTAGCAAATTCGAGAGGCAAATACATGCACCACCAGTATTTGACTTTGTTCGATACATGCACCACCAAGTATCTATCCCCCACCAGCTATCTCTGGTTTGGGGAAGCGCTCACTCTTTTCTCTAAGTTGCCCGTTAACTTAGTGAGTCTCCTAGTGCGTCGAGGAAGCGGGACAGGGCCTCGCGCCCTTTTTCGCTCCGCACGTAGTTATTGAATGTCGAGGCATCCAATTTCGGGCAGAACCGATTTCTCAGTTCCTGTAACCCAGGGCACTGGGCTACGATGTGCAGACTGTCGGCGGGACTTGTCAGGGGGCAGAAGTTGCAATTCCTTGTCTCCTTTACGGAGAACCGTCGAAAATAGGCCGGGAAGGGACCATGGTCCGTCACGACCCAGTTCACCTTCCTACTTTTCCAAGTTCTCTTTTTGCTCACCGTTGGAAAGATCGTACGTGTAAAACGTCCGACTTCTGCTTCTTCCCACCTTTTCTGCCACAGTTTCCTGGCTTCAGTCCTCATGGAGTACTTCACGCTCCTTATCGAACTCTTTAGTCTCTCATCTACTGATGGCTTCTGTGTTCCACTCTTCGCCAGAGCATCGGCTTCCTCGTTTCCCCAGGTTCGGACATGTGCCTTCACCCAGTGGAAGCGGATCCGCCTTTCTCCGATTTCGGAGTGGATAGCTGCAACCATTGCATTTCTGCAGTTCAGCCTTGAGAGAGCTTGGAGCGAGGACTGGCTGTCCGTATAGACGTCCAAGGTTTCTGTGCTTCGACAGAGTGGGTCCTGCAGACCTTTCAGGATCGCGACGAGTTCGGCCTGGAATACACTTCCGTTGTCCGACAACCTGTAGTGGCCGTCCGAGATTCTCTTCTGACCGCTATACAGGACGTATCCTGATCCCACTTTGCCATTGAGCCTAGACCCATCCGTGAAGAGCTCTAGTCCCTTCCTCCGTGGGCCCAGGGTGTCCCAGCTGATAAACGGACTCCTACTCGGGTGTGTACCCCATCGTGGAAGTTCGCCCTCTACTTCGGAGGGTTCTATTCTCGTATCTCCGAACTGGATCGATTGACCCTGCTTTCGGAGTCTCGAGATGAGCGCTTCTTTCTCCACCTGTAGGTCTAGTGGTAGGAGGCCGGCAAGGACACAGAGCGCGGCACTGCTTGTTGTGCGGTAACACTTTGTTATCGCCAGCAGTATAATCCTTTGCACCTGCATTAGGTGCGTCCGCATTCGCTCTGTTCCTCCATCCCACCAGGCTCCGCAGGCATAAAGAGCTACGCGCTCCATTCCACGTTTATATAGGTTCTTCAACACAGTCCCGCTAAGTCCGTTGCCGGGCTTTGTTAGGCTGTGGAGTCTCACTACGTATCTCGCCAGCAGTTGCTTGAGGTGTGCGACGTGTGCCATGGAATTCATCTTTTGATTGAGCACCACTCCTAGCACCTTCAGCTCTGACTGAAATTTTACTATACTACCCCCGAAACGGATTACCGGAACAGTGCGGGGAGGCCGCACTCGCCCCATTCGACGCAGGGGTCGTACGTGAAGCCCGACCGTTTTGGCTGGGCTGAACTCCAATTTGTGGAGTTCGCTCCATTTCTGAAGGATAGTGAGGGCTTCAGTCGCCTTGCGGCTGCACTGATGCGCGTTGGGAGCATCAATTACCACAACGAAGTCGTCCGCATAAGCTTGCAGATAGACTCCAACAGGAAGCTTGAGCTTAAGAGCCGAGTTCGCTACGATGTTCCACAGCAGGGGCCCAGAGTTGGATCCCTGCGGACATCCTCTGTTGTAGCTATGGACAACCACCGATCCTCCTGAACGGTAGTCTACCTCCCTCATTGTTAGGAAACTACTCACCATCCTGTACAGATTCTTCGGGCACCCTGTCTGACCCAACAGGTATAGTATGGAAGGCCACCATACATTATTGAAGGCACTTTTAACGTCTAAGGAAATCAGACATGTGTCGTTCCCCAGAGCTGCGTTGACCTCGACTGACTTATAAATGGCAGAGATGGCTTCCTCCGCACCCGTCCCCGGCGTGAACCCGTATTGGGTCTTCGCCAGGTGACCACCTGTATGGAGGTGGTGCTGGAGGCGTTCTACCACAAGCCTGTCTAGAATTTTGCTCCATGCCGACAGGAGACAAATCGGTCGATAGCTCGATGGGTCCGAACTGTCTTTTCCTTCCTTGTTAAAGAGAACCAAACTTGCCCTTTTCCATACTGGAGGGAATGTGCCTAATTCGAGGCACTTATTAAAGATTTCCAAGAATAGTTCCTTGTTGGTCTCAATGGCCAACTGAACAATTTCTAGAGGTATTCCGTCCAGTCCCGGAGCTTTGCCCTTATTAAGGGCGCTCAGAGCTGCTTCGAGTTCCTTCATGGTGAACGGTGGATCGTCGTCTCCGAGATCCGGCTTCGACGCTCTTATTTCCCTCTGTTCCGGAGTGTCGTCCTCCGGCACATCCTGCGGGAAGTGGTGTTTGAGTAGCTTGCCCACGGCTTCTGCGTGCGTGTTCGCGGTACCATCCCCTGTGATGGCACCTAGGAGGAAAGGAGAATTTCGTTTCCCCTTTATCCAACCGTAGTGGGCTCCGAAGGGTTGCCTAGGATCGACGGCATCGAGATACTGTTTCCAGTAGTCCCATTTTGCTCGTCTTGAGCTTTTTCCTTCCTGTAGGCCACCTCCAGAACCTTTCTACAGTCGGGGTCATCAGTGCAGCGCTGGAACCTCCTCCTTTTCGCTGTCACCTTCCTCCGGTGGATCGCTAACTCGAGCGTCCACCACGAATTCGCACGTCTGGGCCGGTGGACTTCGCTGCCATTGGGCCGGCTCCTCAGAGCACAACTCGCCCACATGGCCTCTGTCACCTTTTCCACGCAGTAGTCCACTCTGTTCTCTCGAACCCAGTCAACAGAATATTCAAAGAGCTTGCGGTCAAGCAGCTGTCTTACTTTGGGAATGTAGAGCTTATTAAGCCTTATTCTCTTTGACTGCTCCAACCTTTCTTCACCGATGTGAAGGGTTGTGACAATTCTGAGATGGTCTGTACCTGACTCGAGGTCGACCAATTCCCATTTCTCTACCTGAAGTTCACCCTGTAGGCGGGCTACTGACAGGTCTATCCAACTGGAGCCTCGTACGCTCTGGAACGTCGGGTCCCATTCTGGATCATTTAGCAAGTTCAAGTCATTTGCCAGAAGGAACTCAAAGATGGTGTCACCCCGGGTGTCCTCGGTGTTACATGGGTTCCCCCATGCTGTATGTTTCGCATTGAAATCGCCCAGTAGGATCAGAGAAGGGTTAGCATTGACCAAAGCTTGCAGACAATCCATCTGCTCGGTAACATCCTCGTTGGGAGACAGATAGCATGTTGCTACCGTTAATGAGCCGTTGTCCGTGTCCAGACCTATTGCTACTATGTCCTTGGTTAGCAGCTTTACGATAAATTGCAATCTGGGGTTGCTTACGATTATCGCTGCTCGTCCATTTAGACTATGAACAACCGGACGTGAGTTAGGCATCCCGCCCACTCTTTCCCCGTCTTTCAGGAGGTAGGGTTCTTGGACACAGAGTAGATCGTATTGATCTAGGTCTCCTTGGAGGATGGCTGAAGCCGCGAGACTTCTCCCGACATTCTGTTGCGCAATGGTGAGACTACCCATAGTTAGTCTTCTTTTTAAGCATCGACACTTCATAGATCCTTGTTGGGCAATTCTCTGCTTTTGCAGAGTGGTCTACACTCACTACGTTTCTCCCGTCATTCCGCCTGTTCCGAGCCTCGCAGATGTGGCATCTAGAGCAGGCTATACAGTCCTTGCTCATGTGCCCTTTAGCTCCGCAGTTCAGACAGCGTTTCCGGGCTTTACAAGTAGTGCTTAAGTGACCGTACTCTCCACAACGGAAACACTGAGTAGCCCTTAGGTTTTCCACCACCTTTATCTTACACCAGTCCATGGTTATGCATTCCTGACTCAGTATTGCATGGAAGACTTTAGGGGGTACCTCCACTATAACGTGGCGTGTATCCCTCTTTTTGATGGAGTACCTGATGGTAATCTCATCACTTGCCAAGCCCTCCTCTTGGCCCCGAATGACATCGACAGCGGCTCGGTCGTCGAGTTCCCATGGAACATCTACCAAGCAAAGTTGGGGGTTCCTGCGGACCGGTTTCCTTACGGTAACCTTATCTTTCAGCTTATCGCTGGCCGAGATCTGCCTGATTAAGATATCTAGGTCTTCCTCGGTCTCAGTCCGTATTTTCATACCCCCATTCTTCGCCTTACGGGTCCACAGGACTTTGGCGCCCAGTTTCACTGGGTTCACCTCCCTGCATACTAAGTCCCTTACGCACACACCTTCCTTGGCTGCGTCGACGAACATCACGTGTTCGGACGCGGTGCTATTCCTAGGCGGGGTCGCTTTTGTGACATGTGATGTACAACCACTGGCGCCTGTCACCTGCGCCTCTGTGGAGGGTTGAGTTGGGGCGTCTGAGATTGTCCCATCCACGTCCGCCTCTGACGTTTGGATGGGGGGATCTGTGGCATTTTGACTACACCCACTAGCGCTTGCCACTTGCGCTTCTGTGGGTGGTGAGGTGATGGCAACTGAAATGGGCGGCCCCACAACGCTTGCCACCTGTGCGTACGTGGGTTTCTCAGCACGGAGAGCCGCAATCTGATCCCGCAGTTTCGCCTGTGTAAGGCTATTCCTAACGAACAGCTCATACATGTCCATGACCCGCCTCATGACGGCTTTTCTATCAACGGACTTCAGGGGTCCCTGCAGGTCTATTGCTACAAGTAGCAATAACTCTCTGGCCCTTAGCCTCTCAATCTCCTCCTTTACATACCGCGCGGGCATGCCGGGGAGACTGTCGCAGAAGTTTTCCACTTCCGCTACGGCACTACCAAGAGACATTTTCACCAATCAAAAGCAATGTGAGCGCAAATAGTGCACACTACAGTCGGTACACTAGCGTCGTATCTACCAAGTCTCAATACGCTCTTTTTGAATTGCTCTGCTTAGCCACCACTCGGGTGCCCGACCGGAACGACGAGGACGTGAGAGCAGTCAGAAATTGGTAATGTGACGGATAGACTCTGGGCCGTTGTCCGTCACAAAAAACAAGCAAATATCGCACTTGTACGAGCCAATCTCTATGACCTCCCGGTCAATGTTTGATTAAAAAAAAACAAAAAAAAAACACAGATTACTTATCTTCTTTCTTATGTTAGAACTTTTCTATACGTATATTCAGTGTTGTCGAAATCATCTATATTAATAAAACAATGTGTAAACTGTTAGTTAGTTTGTTTGTCTGTGTCTCGCGTAGCTCGCAGACGGGTAATCGTAGACCTACCAAATTTTGTACGGAAATTCTCCATGACAGGTACCGACACACCTCGAAGCGATTTTTTCAAAATTCGAATTATTTTCGGAGATATCGATAAAAAACGTATCGCAAAAGGCTACTTTTTGCTTTCCGCCATTTCGTAATTGTAACCCGACAGTGGAAAAAGCGACGATTAAGCTTATCTAGGTTGCCGCATTCGGCAAGTTTATTAAATGATTTAGACTCTTGAAGTAAAAATAAAAGAATAACGATTTTTTTTTGTCTAGATTATTTGTAAGGTTGTTTTTAAATTAAAATATCTTGTGAATGGGAAATCAGAGCAGGAATGAAATGTTTTATACTCAAAAGAAACATATTATTTAGAAATTTTCTGAGATTAAAATGTGCAACTTTCTAATTTGGCGAAAAATTAAACGGCTGATGTGCGATTTTGAGGAGATGATTCTAACGCTTGGCGCAATTTATCGTAATTTATCGTCTGCTGAATACACCTGAGAATAAGTTTTTGAAATTTTCATTCAGTTGGAATTGTGCATTTTTCTGTGCAGCTTTTCTCCATCTATTAATGACTATGTCATTTTATCTCTCACCCCCTTTATTGAAAATTGCATGAAAAATGTGTCCCAAAAGTGCGACATAAAAGTATGTCACATAATTTAACATGTATTTAAATACTATTAGTTCACAACAGCTTTAATCTATTGTTACTATATGTTGTAAGTTGTAGAATATGCTTCACATGTATTTTTCACATATATTTAAATACTATTAGTTCACAACAGCTTTAATCTATTGTTACAATATTTCGTAAGCTGTAGAATAGGCATCACCTGTTTTTTTCTATAAATAGGTTACAATAATAAAAATTTCAACATAGGTTTACCAGGCAAAATACTCGAAAGATGCCAGATAAAATGACATTCAATTAATATCGTTTTAATATGGCAATAATGAAACTAAAAAATTAGGGGGTTCAGGGGGGGGGGGGTCTCTCCCTGACGAGGCTTAAACAACCGAGGTTTTTCTCATGTATTACATCAAGAAAAAGGTGTTAGAAATACCAATTTTAATTTTGTTTAATCACACTCATGAATAATGATATATTTTCCAACTTAATGAAATAAGGAACGAAAATAGGGAAGACCCATGGATTATAATACGCTTTTAATATGTAGCACTTTTGTGCGTATTTAAAGTCTGAAAGTGTTTCAGATTTTCTTACTTTTTTTTTTTTTCCTTTCCGTTTTTTGATAAAGGCCAATATATCCAGAAGCTCTTCAGAATTATGTAGGACGAAAATAATTTGTTCCTTTTTGTAGGTTTTTATCATTTTACCATCTTATTTTTGTAACCAGGCACGGCCCGACACAGTAAGCATCGCATCTGGGTGGCAGATTCGAAGGGGCGTCATTTCGAACACAAAAACTAAGTAGAGCATAAAAGGGGGCATCATTTTTATATCAGCTGGGGGCGACACTTACCGTAGGGCCGCTCCTGTTTGTAACCATCCTAATTTTAAATTCCATTCAGAATCTGAGAGATTTCAGTGCCAAGGAATCCGGTCAGGAACAGGATTCTCTCCGAACAAGATTTATTAAGATGGCGAACCAACTGGTCGCCAGAGGCGGTTAGTATAAACTAATTTTGAGCCTTTTAATTTCAAACCAGCTGACAGACTGACAGAGCCTGATTATGACCAACGGGAGCCCCGGGCATTGATGAATTTGGGGGGCCCCATCTATGAAATTTGTTTTATTTTTCATAAAATTTTGATATAAGAAATATATTTCAGAACAATATTTGAAATTGGGGGCCCTTTCGAGCCGGGGGCCCTGGGCGAAGTCCCGATTTGCTCATGCGATAGTAAGGCCCTGCACACTGATAATACTTATGAAAATGGCAGATTTTACTTTGTGATTGCATGTCCAGCGTACCTGCTTAGTTTCGAAAAAGAACAGAAAGCTAATAAATCCTTTTTGCATTTATATGTATTATTATTAAAATTACTATAAAAAGATAAAACAGTAATTTTTTTCATCGGTGAATTTTTAGGTGAATTTAAGCCATGGCACACGTATTTTTCTTCATATCTCTGATACTTTTTAGAATGTAATTCTCAAATTTTTTTAATCACCTCATTAGTGTATGGGCACATTTTACTGATCGGGAATTTTTTTGTACGGGGGTTGTGTATAAATTTAAAAAGTGTAACTTTTTGAAAATTATCGAAAGGAGTTCGTAGAGCAAACTTTTTACCTACCATATTTCGAATATTTTTTTGAATTTACATAGCCCACTTATCTCTAATAGATAAAGAATTAAAACTTGTTACCACCGTTTTGGAACACCATGTATAATTATTTCATAACATTTAAAGTAAAACATTTTTTTTTCACCTTGTTTACAGCATCTTTCATGTCTGCATCCACTCTTTCGGTAAAAGGTATCCCTTCTCCAAATGAATATAGATAATACACTTTAATATTCCGAAAATCAACCTAAAAAGAAGAAAAATGTATTCATGATGCAAATGGTTTCATGATTTAAATGAACATATAACATGCAATGCACGGATTATGTAACATCTTCCAAAACTAACGATTTACATTCCTTTTAGACAATCATGACAAACATTATTAAATCTTATTAAACATGTTATTTGGCAGATGCAAAATTTTCGACTTATACATTTCTGCCTTTTGAGTTTTTATATCTTTTATGTCCGTAAAATAGTATCGATTGAAATGGGAAGTTTATGTATATATATATAGTATAGCTAGAATCTACAGGGTGCGCCAGAAGTTCGTGTAAACGTTAAAAAATCATTAAAAAAGAACAAAATGGCATCAGGAAGAGGATGGATATTTTTTAAGAACAAAAAAAAAAAGTTCAAAATGACCGGTATGTGTCGCTGATGTTGAATATGTAAAGCAAATTAATGCAAATGAGGTATGCATTAGCAGAACCACAACAGCAACTCAATTCTATATTTTCAAAGATTTATTTTGCAGCGCGAAATTTCCTCAGTGCGTCTGTTGCTGATCCGTCATTCTTGAAAAGCTTGATAATCAACGCTTTATCCTGCAACGACAGTTTGCGTGCATTTCATTGCGTGTTTTGTTGACAGCCGGTTTGTTGACAGATGATTTGCATCAATCATCTTGGATATGCATAGCAGCTCCACCTATCGGTCATTTTTTGAACTTTTTTTTGTTTAAAAAAAAAAAAAAAATCCACCCTCTTTCTGATGCCATTCGTGCTAACCGAACCGCACTTTTTTTTAATTCATCATTTGTTCTTTTTCAATGATTTTTTTAAGTTTGTACGAACTTTTGGCACATCCGGTATATATATATATATATATATATATATATATATATATATATATATATATATATATCAGATAGAATAATATCACATGATGTAGATAACTGTTTATTTATTTTGCGGGTAATTCATAAAATGTGAGTGATGTAAAAGAACAGTCATACTATGTAGACCAATAAATTTTACTTAACGCGATAGTCTTAAAATATTGTTAATTCCTTAAATATAGAAAAACCTGTATGAAACATTCGATTATCTGTGTAAGTTTTGATGGTGAAAATGAAACTTCTTTTCCTGTAGCTATTATGGCACTGTTGTAATGGATAATAATCAATACGTAGCTTTTACATAAGTGTATATTACACTTATTAAGTCCTAATGCAATTTCAAACTCGTAACATAAAAATGAAGTGTAATTCTCTTGAAATTTGTACTTAAAATAACCATGGCTTTCTAAGATCTCAAGTAGAGGCTGTTCGAAAACCAGTTTCTAATGGTGATGTCCCGACTCAGGCGCTCCCGTTTGAGGCGGTTGTTAGAAATTGTCCTGTTTCAGGCCGTGGGTGATAAACGACTCACTATATTTATTCCCTTTTGAGGCGGTGATTTC
>JAWZYV010000126.1:0-20734 GCA_038373885.1 Cheiracanthium punctorium | reverse complement strand
GTGTTCAAATTCCACCGCTAGGGGTTCCGAAGTGTGCAGTTGTAGTTTCTCACTTTTTGTGGGAGCTATTAGCGACATGGATATCAGCTCGGAAAAACGTGCTAAAGGGATTGCACATAGAGAACACACTTCTAAGACGTACGAGGAGATAGGAAAAATATGTGGAATGAGTATAGCAAGTGTCGGGAGGATCTAGAAACGGTTTCAGGAAATAGGGAGTGCTGGAGAAAACTATTCTGGAAATTGCGGTCGAAAAAATGCACTACGGTTCGTGACGACAAATATTTACATCGAATGAGTGTTAAAAATCCTCGATTAACGAGTTTTGACCTGTCCCAGTCCATGGCGGCAGCTGGTGCTGATATTGCACCTTCAACAGTGCGATACAGGCTCTTAGAAAGAGGGCGGAGAGCACGTAGACCATACAAGAAGCAGCTTCTGACTCCTCGCATGAAGAGAAAAAGGATGGAATAGGCACAAAAATGCAAAAGGTGGACTGGGAGAAGGTTCTCTTTCCTGACGAAACACATTTTGTGGTTCAGGGATTTAGATCCATGTTCGTGAGAAGGAGCAAAGGAGAACCTCTCAATCAGCACCACAACAATCAAGCACCCAAGCATCCAGCCAAAAAGATATTTTGGGATAGTTTCAGTGTTTTGGGGACAACTTCTCTTGTTTCCGTAGAGGAAATGATGAACAGTGCACGATACAAAGTCATATTGATGCGAAAAGTGCTTCCAACCATGGCTAAACTGTGGCCGAACGGATATGGCGTTTTACAACAAGACTGTGCTTCATGTCACACTTCAAAGCAAATTAAAAATTTCTCCTCAACAAAAAAACTTACGGTAATGGATTGGCCCGGGAATTCACCAGACTTGAATCCCATAGAAAATTTGTGGGTTATTGTCAAAAAAAGGATTTACAAGTTTGATTGTACGACGATGGACAAGCTAATTTTAGTCGTTATTGACATATGGTTCAGAAACCCTGAAATTAAAACTTTATGTGATAATCTAGTCCAATCCATGCCGAAACGTGTCTGTGATGTTATAAAGTCTCGTGGAGGTCATATCTAGTATTAGTTTCAAATATATCCATAGAAAATTTGAATAAAGTTGAAATTTATTTTAAAAATAGCATTTCTCAATTAATTGCCACAATACTGTATGTATGTGTGTGTGTGTGTGTGAGTGAACACGATAGCTCCTAAACGGGGCATTCGATTGAGCTCAAATTGGGTATACATGTTATAAACCACCATCGTAAGACCGGTATTGATTTTGATGTGTATAGGACTTATAGTTATTCTACAGGGCTACGAACATGAATAAAGTTGAAATTTATTTAAAAAATAGCATTTCTCAATTAATTACCACAATACTGTATGTATGTATGTATGTGTGTGTGTGAGTGAACACGATAGCTCCTAAACGGAGCATTCGATTGAGCTCAAATTGGGTATACATGTTATAAACCACCATCGTAAGACCGGTATTGATTTTGGTGTGTATAGGACTTATAGTTATTCTACAGGGCTACGAACAAAATTTCTTTTACATTATGGCATATGGGGGGGGGGGAAATTCTTGAAAATGGGCTAGCGTTTAAGCGGCGCATTCGATTGAGCTTCAGTTTGGTATATATGCTTGAATTATACATCGATTAAAATTTATTTAAATGCTTGTTAATGATCTTAATCGTAAGTGTTCGGAAAGTCGAGTGGAGTCACTGCAGATTTTTTTATATTCTAATGCAGCATAACGATTTTTGTTTAACTCGAGTATTTTTTACATTCGAATGCAAAAGAATGATTTCTTTTCCAGTCGAGTCTTTTTTCGGAACTGGAATCAGACCGTTCAGACGGATGTGGAACTAAATATTTATTTATTAAATCCGCGGGTTTGGATATGAAATGAAATATTTACTTCTTAAATCATGCTAATATGAAATGGAATACCGGAATATGGATGTAGATTTTTGGGTTTGGAACCGCGAATACGGATTTTTGGATCTACATCCGTAGATTCGGATATTGGTATTTAATTTTATATAATACATAAGTTCTGTGTATGGAATGGTTTAATTTTAATAAAATTTTCTAAATTTTCAAACCCATATATATTTTCACTTCACGTCATAATTTCAAGTAAGAAAATTATTAATTTTTGGATTATTAATTTTAAGAATTAATTTTGACCACTTTTGACTTCTTTTTGGTTTTGGAAACAATGTACGCTGTAGTATTATGTTTTGCTTGTTAAAATCATTAGGACAGTCACATTTTAAGTCACTTCTCTTATTTAACCGTGTTTTCTGTTGCGGGATTGCGCCCCAAGTGGATTTTTGAGCCTCCTGCCAAGCCATTTACAGAGAAATCCTGCTGCTTTTGTCCTTATATTTACAATTTGCTGTGTGTGGCCCCTGATGAGAGTAGCAGTGATTTTACTACAAATATAATTACAAAAACGATGATGATGATGGTGATTTTGATAATAAGTAATAAGTAAAAAAGAAAGAAACAGAATAACAAAACAAACAGGCACAATCAACAAGCAACGAACAGACGTAAACAAGACAGTTTATTTTTTAACCAAATAACCAGAACAACGCATTTAAGAAAAACTAATACGTATACAGTAAAACACACACAAATGAAATAATTTTTTATTGTAACATGAATGTGATGGTTACATACATGGCATCTACGTAAGACTAATTAAATGTCTGTAACCTCTTGTGCACCATGACGTACATGCGTAAGCCATTATTCTATTTTAGTACATTCCACGTAATTCCCGTAGGCAGCACAAACAGGGTCTCTGTACGTCCATTAACGGTCAGAGAACCTGTGTGTACTGACTAGGGCGTTGCTTACTTATTAGACCGTGCTTTAAAATCGTGGTTTAGTAATTCGAGCAGTGAGATGTATTATATGCTGATTTGTCTGCTGTCTTAGCCCACTCGATGGAGATAGTAAGTCTATCGAAATCACGGGGAATATATTTTTTGGAATGTATTTAATTCTAAAGTCAACCTTCTGCACAAGGGTTGGTCTTACCCATAACTCAATTATTATTATTCATTGATTAAATCGCGAGTGCGCCAATTCCGTGAACAAAAGCTTCTTGGCGCTTTAAAGCTTATATGAACATTTAAACATCTTTTACTTCAATGGGGAAAAATATTATAAAAACATTCTCGAAGAAAGTACTTAATAAAATTTCTGTAGAAGGGAGCTTTATGAAAGAAAAAATGCTACAAGGTTAAACATGATATGATGTTTACACAAGGGAATAAATTGAATCAGCTTCGATTGGTATGGGAAGATGATTGTGATTAAATCTTTTGTAAATCATGAAAATTTGAATAAATACAGTAAATAGAACATTGAAATTAGGAGAAAACGTGTTTGCAATAAAAACAGCATTTTTATTTTCATTCATTTAACCTTTAATAGACAAGTAACAGCTCCTACAATAAGTAAAATTTCATTTATTTTCTACATTTAATTAATTGATTGTTTATAAAACAACAAATTAGCACATTGAAATTTAGGATCAAAACGTCGTTTTCATGTGGCTGTTACTAATCACTTTCATTTCTGGGCTGACATTTTTACAAAATTCTCCATCTTTATGTCTGTAGTGAATAATATATTTCTGACGTTAAATTTAAAAACAATGGGTAAACTTTCTAATAGTTATTCATCCAAAAACATACAGTTTTCCAACATTATTTAAGGTTTAGTAGTTTGATATCCAGAGCCTTATTATCGAATGGGCAAATCGGGACTTTTCCCAGGGCCCCCGGCGCGAAAGGGCCCCCCAGTATCAAATGTTGTTCCGAAATATTCTTTTTTATATCAAAATTTTATGAAAAATAAAACAAATTTCATAGATTGGGGGCCCCCAAATTCATCAATGCCCCGGGCCCCTGTTAGTCATAATCAGGCTCTGTTGGTATCTTTAGCGTTTCGAATAAATAAAATAGTATTTTACACGTATGCTAAAAGCGTAACAAAACTGACTACAGCCTACGAGTTTTCGTGATCTACAATGAAAGTGTTAAAATTTCCGAGATAAAACGTTAACATTTTAAATTAGTATTTGCGTTTTTCTTAATAGTATTTAAAAACTTAATTGCGTGTACGTCAATTCACGAACAAAAGCTTTATGAAGCTTTAAAACTTATACTTAAAAATCTTTCCTTTCAATGGGGAAAAATATTTTGTAAACATTCTTAAAAAAAAGTACTTTGAATAACATTTCTGTAAATAGGATCTTTTAAAAAGAAAAACGCTACACATTGAACATGATGTTTACACAAATGAATAAATCGAATCAGCTGCGACAGGTATGGGAAGAGGATTTAATGATTAAATCTTTAGAAAAGCAAGATTTAAGTAAATACAGAAAATAAAACACTGAAATTCGGAGAAAATGTGTTTCATATAAAAACAGATTTTTACAAAATTCTCCATATTTTACGTCTGCAGTAAGTAATAAATTGTTGACATAAATCTTGGATAATTGTTGAATTTCCTAATAGTTATCCATCCAAAAAAAATACCGAATTCAAGCATTACTTAGGATTTAGTAGTTTAGTATCTTTACTGAAGAAATAAGTAAAAATTAAGTAAAAATACTATTTTTAAAAGTATAAGCTTTTTATTGTGAAGCCCTAAAAGGCATAAAATAAAAATTTACTCTTGGAAAGATATGCTATAAATGAATGAAAGTTTAACAACTAATAAAACTTTCAAGAAAAATATGGATATACATATTTCACTTTCGCAAGAGATGAAAATTTTTAAAAGTTCAAAATATTTAAAAAAGCATTGAAACTAATAGTCCACTTGAGCTGTATTGAGTCCACTTGAGTTGTGTTGCTTGTAAGGCATTGATTTAGTCATTAATATCTGTATTGAAAAGGTCTATATAGCGATTTAAAATATTTTGGACGTTTAAAAATTTCCATCTCTTCAAAAGTAAAATACCTGAAATTTTCTCAAAATTTTTCTTAGTTTTGAAACTTTTATCCATTTATAGCATATCTTTGCAAAAATAAATGTTGATTTTATGCCCTTTTAGGGCTCCACAATAAGAATATTCTACTTTTAAAAATTGTATTTTTACTTAATTTTCTTTTTTTTGCTTTTTAGTTACAAATTTGTAAATAAATAGTCGATATTTTATGAAAGTTTCTTATAGTTATCTTAAAACTTCACTATTACAACATGGAACCCTTCTTCTCCCACTGTGAATCGAACCCGGTTCTCCTTTGCGAGAGTCAAGTACTTTAACCACTGGGGCCAAATGGGATTCAGGAGTGACTTCAATATTTTTTACTTTTATTAAGTTGAACCGCCTTTTTCCCAAGCTTGACACGATGACAGAAAGACAAAATACAGTCTCATTGAAAATCTTCTAAATACAGTGGCATCTTGACTTACACGAAGGATGTGTTCAAAGATCTCCACGCGTAAATGAAAACTTTGTGTTGTGAGATAGGATATATATATATATATATATATATATATATATATATATACACTACTTTTTGAAACACATGTAAAAACTTTTTAGACACTTATAAGCACCTCTAAAATTCTTCTAAGTAGATCCTTAAGCATGTTATTACCATTTCCCACGTAAAGTAATGAACAAACAAGGTGTTAAAAAAGCAGTTCCATTCAACATAATACTGCAAATTCTGTACACTACTGTGAATGCACAAAATTTAGGAGCACTAGGAGAGAGAGACATAAAATACAGTACAGTACCTACAGTATCATAAATATAAAAGTGCAATACTTCTGTAATAATACTGTACTGTACACTAATAACTATATTTTTATTCTACTGTAATAATAATAATTACTGTAAAGTATGGCACAGTACTGTAATAATAATAATAACTGTACTGTACTGTGCAGAATAATATGGTACCCCACGCCTCTGCTGGTGCTTCTTTCTGTTAGCAAAAATCGCATTGCAGCGCCAGTGGCGCCACTGTAGTATATTAAAAGTGAAACAAAAATAATAAAATTTACCACTGCATATAGTTTTGTGACTGTCGGTGAAAATGTGAAAATTCGAGAGTTAAAGCGTTAAAATTTTAAATAAGTCTTTGCATTTTTCTTTTAAACGTTACTTATGCAAACTCAAGTACATGTTTTACAAGAAATGATAATAACTTATGTTAAAGTATATTAGTGTAAATGTTATAAACAAATGTAAATATTTTCCGTGTAAGACATAAAAAAAAGAAAGAACATAAAAAAGAATCGTGAAAATATGCATTCATTCCAACTGCGCACGGATTCTCCCACTCGAAAATGAACTTAACTTGTTTCATATAAAAATATTAATCCCGCTCCTTACTTAAGATAACATATCTAATTTCCCGTAATCAGATGCTTTTAACGCCATTAACCCGTTCGTTATTGCTTCGCCTTACCAGCCTAGTAACGCTCGCAGTAACGAGTTTAATAAATAATTGCCTGCAAAGCAACGACTCATTTACTTTCGCTAATGATGGCTGAAAAATACCATTACTGGAAACTTATTGTAAATCATTCTCCGCAGTTTAAATCACCTAACACACGAAGAGCGTACATTATAGAGGCTGCGGTTACAGTTTGGAGAGCTTGCCTCATTTTATATACTGCGTACGAAATACTTCTTTTTAGAGATCATTGAAGTTGAGGGCTTAAAAAGCGGAAAAATTAAATGATTTCCTGAAAGTTATACTTCTTATATATTTTTTCTTTCTTTTTTTATTATTGGTTTATTGAGTAGTAATTTCATTTAATTTCACTGTATCCTTCACTGGCAAGCCACTTTGCAACACTTCATTTTATTTTATTTTGTGCATGCTTTACTACTTGTTCCGGCTATCGTCCCTTCCGAAAAAGTAATACTTTTACTGTAAAAAAAAAAAAAAAAAAAAAATCTGATTTGGACAACACATGACTTTCTTGCACATCTATTAAATCAAAAATATTTTCGGCCTAGTTCCTCTACACTAATTTTATTTGAAAGAGTTAAAATACTGCAGTAACACTAAGGTTCAGCGATTTCTAGCCTAATATTTCCGATTTCGCCAAGCTCGGTTCAATTTGAAAGATTTGTTTTTGACTAGGGATCGACCGATACCACATTTTCGCCCATGACCGATACCGATACTTTACCTATAAATTCATTTTCAGAAATAGCCGATACCGATACTTTTAAGTTATGGTATCGGCCGATACCGATACTTAACCGATACCGATACTTTACATAATTTAATGTCATTTAAACCTATACATCTGTATTCTGGGCAGTTTTTGTAACGAGAGTGTAGTTCTCGTTAAAATGAATAACAGCATGATGAAATTTGATTCCAGTCGAAAACATTTAAAAGAAAAAGCAGTGGATATATATTGAAGTGTGAATTTCAGTAGTTCTAGTCTTTCTTTTCAATTCAATCATGCCGACAAGTGGCCAAATTTATAAAAAGCTGAGCACTGGGAAGCGTCTTAGTGTGCAGGTTCGGAATTCTTTCTCGTCGCAAGGCTGTCGATCAAGTGGTCTAGAGTTTTGGGCGATTTTCTCCAGATGTTAAGTGAATATGCGTTAGACTCCCTTAAAAAGTCCTCCGCCCAAGCCCCCTCCTATAAATAGATGCCCCTCATTTAGGCTTGACAGTACACAAACACAGGGGGGGGGGAGTTAAAGAGATATATTAATAAGAGAATCCATTTCCAGTGCCAACTGGTGCAAACATTTAAATCAATTTTTCTCAACCTTTTAGCTAGCTGTAAACATCATTTTATTTTTTACAACCATTACAAAATCCTCTTACAATATTTTCTTGCAAACATCTTTCACTAAAACTGTAGAACACCAAAATTAGGCGAATTACTGGATAAAAGAAAATCGCGCGCTCGCGCCATGGAGTTAGTTGGGTGGATTGTAACTAAAAGGATGACGATGCTTTGACGTCATTTTACGATTGTTACATCCTCCCCCTCTGGTTCTGACGACGTCCCGACGAAGAACCAGGAGGCTTTTTCGGTGGTCTACCTCGTTTTCTTATCGGAGCCACTGGTGTAGCGTCCGAATTATGACACAATTTTAATGCTGATGAATGATATGTTGCAAGCGGTTCATGTGGATTATCCAGGCTTGCAATTTCAAATGTAGTAGGCGATCTTTGAGTCAATATCACATATGGTCCATCACGCTTAGGCATGAACTTTGCAGTTTTGTGATTGGAGGCTTTACTCACAGGATGTGAGGTTACCCATACTTTATCTCCCGGTATGAAGTTAGGTCCTTGCTGCCTTTTACGATCAGCATATTTCTTTCTTTGGTCTTGTTTTATTTCCACTCTTTCCTTAATTTCCTTAGAAATATTAGCAAATCTCTTCAAATATGGTGTAATTTCTGGCACAAAATTGTCGTTATAAATAACTGCACGTATGTCATGCTGTACGTCATCGACTGTCCGTAGTTCTCGGCCGAACTGCAAATATGCTGCACTTTGTCCGGTGGTATCACATTTGGCAGTGTTCATAGCAAAACGAATTGTTGGAAGCTTTTCTTCCCAAGAGTCATGTTCATTACCCACAAGGATAGCCAATCTCGGTTTCAGATCCCGATTTTTCCTCTCTACAGGGTTAGCTTGAGGATGATAGACAGGAATCAAGCTTTGTTTTATATCCAAGAGGAAACAGAGTTGTTGCATTAAACCACTGACAAATTGGCTTCCGTTATCACTAATTAGACGTCTTGGGAGACCATATCTCAAAATAACTTCTTCTAACAACGTCGTTGCACACTCCTTTGCAGTGGCTTGCTTTAAGGCAAACAATTCTACCCATCTAGTTGCACAATCTTCAACAATAAATATCCAATTTTTGCCACTTTTACTTTCTGGTAAGGGACCAAAAAGATCAATAGATAGGACTTCAAACCTTTGAGAATAAACAGGAGTTTGCAACAATCCTGATGGTTTTTGATTTGACGGCTTGTACCTGTTGCATTCAGCACAGTTCTTTACATAGTTTGCAATATATGAACGCATTCCGGTCCAATAGTATCTTTTGGAAATTCTATCATAAGTTCCTTCAGCACCGTAATGACCTGCTGTTGGCGAATCATGGTATACTTTCATAATATTTTCTTTCTCGTGCGATGGTACAACAAGCTGTGCCTCTTCCGAATCTGAACTTGGGGAATATCTGTACAAAACACCTTGGTTCATAATGTAACCACGTTCGGTCCAGTTATAATAGTCAACACTTTTTTGGTCACTTTCAAAGCTGTTAATTATCTTTTTCAATTCTTCATCTTTCATTTGGTTAAAACGTAAATCACTTGGTTTACTTGCTGGTATGTCCACAACGACCGAGCAGAGCTCACAGCTATCTTTAGGAGGATGTCCACAACTAGGCCGGGACAACATATCAGCTATAACATTCGCCTTTCCAGGTATGTATTCTATCTTCAAATTGAATTCCTGCAATTGCAAAGCCCATCTGGCAAGTCGTCCAGATGGAGACTTAAGACTCATGAGCCATCTTAAAGGCTGGTGGTCTGATGCCACAGTAACTTCACTTCCATCAATGTACCCTTGGAACTTGTTAAGAGCCCAAATTACAGCAAGTGCCTCACGCTCAGTAGTTGAATAGTTACGTTCTGCAGAATTCAATAATCTACTAGCATACTCAATCACTCGTTCTTCAGAATTCTCCCCCTGGAGGAGCACTGTTCCAAGAGCATAGCTGCTTGCATCAGTTCGAACAATGAATGGTTTTGTTTCATCAGCCTGTTCCAGTATTGGTGCCGAAGCCAAGCAGCGTTTTAAAGCTTGAAATGCATTTTCTTCATGGGTACCCCAAAACCACGTTGATTTCTTAGTGAGATTGCTTAACGGTCGAGATAGTTCTGCAAAGTTAGGTATGAATCGTCGATACCATGAACAGGTTTGTAGGAAGGACTGCAGTTGTTTAACATTCTTGGGAGGCGGAATCCGAGTGATGGCTTCAACCTTTTCAGAGTCTACTTCAATGCCATTAGGGGTAGTCCAGTGACCTAAGTACTTTACTTTGTTACATGCAAAATTACACTTTTCTCTATTTACAAAAAGTTTCCATTTTTCAAGTCTCTGAAAAACAGCTTCAAGATCTGACATGTGCTGCTCAAAAGTGGATGACAAAATTATAATATCATCCAAATAAGTAAGTATATTTATTCCAGGAAGTCCCTTTCGAAAGTTATCCATAAGTCTCTGAAAAGTTGCTGGTGCATTACGCAGACCAAAAGGCATTCTGCGATAGCGAAATGTTCCTAGAGAACACACGAAAGCTGTTTTGTCACGATCAGGTGCATACACATTTACCTGGTGGTAACCAGAACGTAAGTCAAGCGTAGACATGAATTCAGTACGTTTGGCTTGATGCAAAAGATCGTCCATCCTCGGTAAAGGATAAGAATCGGGTATAGTCACAGAGTTTAGCTTTCTGTAATCGATACAAAGACGTACTTCACCATTCGGTTTTGGAACAAGGACAACTGGTGCCGAGTACGGAGATTCACACTCTTCAATAATTCCTTTTACAAGAAGGTCATTTATTTTAGCTTTCAGCAACTCTCTTTTTGCTGGGGACAACCGATAAGGTGGAACTGACACTGGCGGGTGATTTCCTGTATTAATATGATGCTCTACTAGTGGAGTGGCCTCTCCCCCTGCCTGAAAGATTCTCTCATATTTGCAGAGCAAATCATTTAAAATTTTCTTTTCTTCAGAATCTAATCTTGAACCTTCGCTTTCTCTCAAAGAATAAGAATTTACTTCGATATTTTCGACAGTTTCTTCCAGATTTGGATCCTCTTTTGCAAACGAGAATTTGTGACGAGGTGTGTCATCAAAGTGCCAAAACCCGCTCTTGATATCTAACACAATACCAGATTTTTGTAAAAAGTCTACACCCAACAGAGTGCGATTTCCCTTAGCATGGGGCAAGAAAATAAGATTCGTAATAAATGTTCGGTTTTGTATAGTAATTGGCACGTCAGCATTCAAACTCTAGACGTAGTTCGATGACCATCAGCTAACTGCATAGAAAGTTCTAGATCCGTGAATATTTGGCCTCTTTCCTTGAGAAATTTATATAAGGATTCTCCACCAATAGAACGGCTAGCACCAGTATCCGCGCAAACAGCTCCAGTTGCTTCAAAAATGGATATGTCTAACAAAACAGTTGGAGGGGGTGAACCCAAACAAGTGTACATATGTACAGAATTAAATCTAGTTTGTTCTTCTCTGTTTTTTGAACAATTTGGACATTTTGCCTTTATGTATCCAGGGTTACCACAACCGTAACATGTTAAAGGATTTCTATCATCTGAGACAGATTTTATTTGTGTTCTTTCAGACCATTTAGACTGGCAGTCTCGTTTTGGCGAACTAGTTTTATATCCACTAAATTTCTTTCTAAAGTAGACAGAGTCTTTTCCTAAATTATTTCGAATATTTACATAAGCATCAAGCTTTTCAGCTAATTCACTAGGAGAATTCCAGTCTGCCCATTCATCCATAAAATGATCTCTCATTTCTGATGGGGTTTTTCTTTTTATTTGGTCGGAAATTATTAAGTCTTTAAGGCTTTCGAAATCACTGATACCCAGTTCTGAAATACGACCTTCAAGGTATGTCCTTAATTCAAAATAGAAATCTCGCCAAGTACCGTTAGGCGATTTGTTATGCTGACAGAATAACTGTCTGAATTTATCTGCCGTAAGCTTAAACCTTTGTAATAACAAGTTTTTAACGTATTTATAATTCTGAGTCTTCTCATTTGGCTCCCTAGCAATAAGTTTGGCGATGTCGGCTGGTAGCACACCGATCAAATAAGCAACCCATTTAGAATCAGGCACATTAAAGAAGTTTAACTGCCTTTCAAACAAATTCAAAAATAAACCCATATCATCTTCCTTTGGACAGAAAACTGGTAAAAGTTTTTGTACTTCCAAGATAGACTGATTCATTTCTACACTAGCTCTATTAATTTCGGTTGGTAAGCCTAACCTATGAGCTTCGAGTTGGGACCTAAGCCTTTCTATTTCGAGATTCTTGTCATTAATTATATCTTGTTCTTTTAATTTCCGAACTTCAATAATATTTGATAGGACATCTTTTACAAACACTTCCTCATAATTTTTAGACTTCATAATTAAATTTCTAAGATCTATAATCTTTAAGTCTGTACTAACTTCTTCCTCCCCAATCTCTTGGGCAAGCAGGATTAGATCCTCCTTCCGCGCCTTACCCAAATACGCCATATTTCCTGAATTTAAAGTAAAACGTCACTCACGTAAAAATAAAACGTCACTCACTTATCTGTACCATTTTTTACGTTGGGCGCCACTTTTAGCTAGCTGTAAACATCATTTTATTTTTTACAACCATTACAAAATCCTCTTACAATATTTTCTTGCAAACATCTTTCACTAAAACTTTAGAACACCAAAATTAGGCGAATTACTGGATAAAAAAAAACCGCGCGCTCGCGCCATGGAGTTAGTTGGGTGGATTGTAACTAAAAGGATGACGATGCTTTGACGTCATTTTACGATTGTTACAACCTCTATTTTGTCGCCTAATTGTTGCTATGAGCCAGATAAAAGGTTTCCACATTAGACCCAAAACAGCTTCCTGCTTGCTCTTACTATATGTGTCTTTGTTTTTGGTTCATGCCTCGGTTTTGTGCTTACAAAAGTAAACACATGAAATTTATTCAACTTCAAATCTTGCAAGTTTTATTTCGATTTTCTTAAATTACAATTCTTTCAGATATGAAAATATTTTTTAGATTACTTAAATTGCATTAAATTGTGATAATGTATGAACTGTACAGTATTATGTAAGTACATATGCATTTAGATATTGTTCATTAAATACGCATGTAAATTCATCCTTTAAATTTCATAAGTTCATAGTAATTAATGGTTTTATTTATCTGCTCCAATTATTTAACCACTAAGTGAATTATTAAATTTTTTAGCAAAATTTCTTCTTAATATAAACTAATATGATCATTTTTAAGTTCTTTTTGAAAATCCGAATATTTTGATTCTCCGGACAGGGTTAAGTCACGATTGATCGGGATGATCCTTGTATTTGATCTTTTCCGTACGAAGAACAGGTACACACCGATTATACCTTTGTTTTCCTTATATATAAACCAAATACTTATTCACAAGAAATATGTTTTTTACCCAGAAATTTGAAATAAACTAAATAATAATTAGTATTACTAATTATACTAATACAGCTTCAATTTTTTAAATTAACAATATAAATAATTATTAGATATTGATAATTATTACACTTCTCAAAACAGAATGTACACAAATCCTACGTTCTCTCATTAATCTGATAGATAATAAAATCATTAAATGTTTGATAATTCGTACTTTTGATAGTGTTTAATGTTTTAAAAATGAATCATTTAACTTCTGGACCAACATGATTAAAGTTCAAAGGATTCGCCAGTTTTTATGTCACTGCCAAAAAGTGAACTCCTTTGCGACACAAAAAACGAATAAATTGTTTTTACATATAGGTTTCATTTATAATTTTAGTATCATTAATTTTGTCATTGAAACAGCTACAATATGAAGAACAATATTTTTGCTGGTTTTCAAGCTACGCCTTGGAGGGTCTAAATAAAAGATGCTTAAAAATGACGAGATTGAGAAATGAAGGTTAAAGAAAAATCCAATAATGATAAGCTAAATCCAATTTTCAAGTCTTAAAGAAATAGAAACAAATTCCTCAAACGTATTTCGAAGGCTGAAATATTACACTTTAACACACATATAGGCAACCGCCGGCCCGCGGACCGGATGTGGCCCACCACTGCTTTTGATGCGGCTCGCGGAACATTTGAAAACTCCGTATAAACCATTCATATCCCATATAAATCCTAATTATACGGCCCGCCACTTCGCTAAAATCAGCAAGTTTGGCCCGCGACTTCGCTAACATCCTAAAGTTTGGACCACAACTTTTCAAAGGTTGCCCATGCCTGCTTTAACACTTTAAAGGTGGTCATCCCCTGAAATATCAAACGATGCCAAGGACCGTCTCCCCCATCAATTTTGATATCTTTATCATACCCAAGCCGAATCAGATGTCCTTGCGCCAACTTTTTAAAATAAAAATTTAAAGCATGTCTCTTAAGCGTAAAATCTATATCAAGAGCTAGACTTTCTCCAACGATATCAAAAACCTATATATACAGTAGAATCTCCCTATAACGAAGTCTCCTTACAACGAATTTCTCCCTATAACAAAATTTTTCATTGAAACGTAACTTTAAGGCTTAAATAACACTGTAAACATTCTCTACATACCGAAGAGCTTATCTTCCAATAGCGAATATTTCAGATTTACCCTTTTTTTTTGTTGTTAGTTTGTTAGTTTTGAAGAAAATTTTAATTTTTGAACAGACCACTTAGTGGAAGAGTAACAGATGATAAAAATGGAGGCCAGGAAAGTGAAACTGACTCCGATAATGAAGACACTTCACCAGCGCCAGATTATGATGACCAACAGGGGCACCGGGCATTGATAGATTTGTGGGCTCCCAATCTATGAAATTTGTTATATTTTTCATAAAATTTTGATATAAAAAAGAATATTTCAGAAAAACATTAAAATTGGGGGCCCTTTCAGTCGGGGGCCCTGGGCAAAGTCCTGATTTGCCCATATAATAATAAGGGCCTGCGCTTCACGACCAAAAGCACATCAAACTTTAATGCTTCAACCTTTCAAAACCATTAAAAAGAGGTTTCCAAATGGAAGAAAATGTACCTCACTCTATTTTCAGCGGACTTTTAAAATGTAAATATTTTTATGAAAATTTAAAATCACAGAATGCAAAACAATGTAAAATAACGGAATTGTGAAGTAAAATATACGTAAGTGCATTACATATTTTATTCTCTAAATTCGTGGATTGCCTTTACTTTTGAACATTTCATTTATACAATGAAAATTAAGAAACCGTAGGTTTAACAAATTTATAATAAATACCAATTTATTTTTAATTGACAGTCATAATTTAATACTTTTAAACATCGAATTAACTAAAAAGTTTGTAATATTTGCTGAAATAACTGCAAAAATCTCTAATCTCTGTACAACGAAATTTTCTCTATAGCAAATTTTTTAACCCATTTGTGCCTGGATATTTTTGCGACTTTCTTCGATTTTTACTGATAACAGAAATAATAGATAAATTTCTGATGTCAACTTCTTGAAAAAGGAATGATTTCTTTTAAAATCATTATGCATATAAATGGAAATATCAACATCCTACTTGGTCATGTTAAAATATTTTGTACAGTTGAGGCTCAATGCTCATGAATAAAGGCTAGGAAAAATAAATAACGTTTTCGACTAATAGCGAAAATGCCGTCCCAAAAAAGGGACACTAGGCATAAATGGGTTAACTGGAACCGAGCGAGTTCGTTATAGGGAGATTCAATTGTGTGTATATATATATGAACTCTTTTTCGAGTCCACACAGTGAGAAAATAAACGTTTATAAAACTGAAGTAAAATTATATCCTTCCTCTCGACATTTGTTTTTTGCAATCCTTGGAGATAGCGTATTGAGTGTTGGGCACCAATTCAAAATAATTTAGAAGAATAGACGATTGTCCTGTTAAACTGTCATCTAACTGTTCTTCGTCCATAATTTCGACCACACTTGGTGATACGACATCCATTTAGCGATGGTTAGAATAAAAAATAAAAACACAGTTCGAGAGCACTCGCACAAACAAATGTGCCAATGAAACGACGCCTCCCATCTCATTACCAAAATAAAGATTCTAGAATGGTGTTGCAACTGCGTGATTTCTTCTGAAAAGCGAGGTATCGGTTGAAAAGTATCGGTGAAAATGGATGAAAGCAACAGAAACCGATACTTTCCCGATACTTTTAGAATCGAAAGAACCGATACCGATACCTAAAAAAATAGGAGGTATCGGTGCCGATACTATCGGTTGCCGATACTATCGGTCGATCCCTATTTTTGACACTTAACTTGGCTTAACTTGGCAAAATATTTCGTCAAAAGCCGAGAAGCTTAAGATAGTTTGCGAGATTTCAGGGATAGCCAAATTAGTCATTGACCACAGACTTTCAATGAATTGAATATATCCATGCACCTTAATGTACTTGAAGTCATTAGGCTGACCCTGCGAATAAATTACCCAGTCCATTGCAATCAAAAAAGAGATGCACAGTTAGATGTTACAATAGTTCTAAATAAAAAATTTCAACATTCTACGGTTAAAAGTTTTAAAGCTTTGAGAAATGCGAAATTACGTTTGGCGCTAAAATTGGCGATATTTCGGCAAAACTCGTGAAGGTCGACGACAAATGGCGATATTTTGGGCATGGACCAAACAATGACTGACTATACACAACTGCATGTTACAACAATCCCAAATATAAAATTTGAACATTCTACGACCAATAGTTTTTGAGATATGCGAGTTGCATATGTACGTACGTACAGACGGCATGGAAAAGCTGGTCAAAAATAGACTGGCAGTTGGTGAAAATTGCAGGCGCATTTATATGATCGTGCATGCTAGCCTACGATGAGATGCATCGAAAAAATTCTTAAAATAAAATTTAGAGGTAGTTAAAATCGGTTTTTTCGTCGAATTCTGGCTACCGAAATTTTTCTGGATCACATTACTTCATCATACTCCGTATAAGGAAGTAAAAATTTTATCAAGGAAAATTTTAAATGATATTTTTTCTGTATATATAGTCTGAGCATTTTTAGCAATAAGTGAATTACATTACATTTTAATAACAATTTTAAGACTATCCAAAGTCAATGAATTTTCCCAAATTGTTTATATTTATCCTTTTACAGCGTAATTGACAGCTATCCAATTTTTTTTCTAATTTTCAGCTGTAAATTATTTATTTCTGTCGAATTATCATTCGATATTTTAAGTGCTTTATTTTCTATCTTTTTTACAATTTCTGTTTTATACATACAATAATTTTTTTAATTATTGATATTATAACTTTTGCTCTTTATAATTAAAATATATTTAAGTCAGCCTATATCAATTACCTTTATACAATACTGTAGAAACTCATAAAATTATGAAATTCTGTTAAAAGATTTCGCAGGAATATTGAAGAATATATTAGTTTCACACATAAAGAATACTTTGTGAAAATTATGTTCGCTAATGAGCTACAAACTGCTTTAGCTATTAACAATTCTTTTAAGTGAGCTATACAATTCGTAAAACGAACTTATTAAGAAAGATCTGCATTTAACAATTAGATTGAATATTGAAAACCTAAAGATATATTTATACAAAGCGTTTATTACCACCGGCATTTTATTGATTACAGTCACCACCCTTCATTAAGTGTTCTTTCCGAGTAACATTCCGCGCATAGTAATAGCATGTAACGTTTAAATAATGCTATTCAAGTAATTGATCAATTTGGGTACGTTTTAAACTGGATAAAATTTTACATTAGGAGATGAATAGCATTTTTTTTCTTTACACTGGAGTTACATATTTGCTTTAAGACGTTCTTTAATTATACGCAGATTTCTCTGAAAGGAGTGACAAAAGGAAACATTTAGCATTTACTCGGAACATTTCTGAATTATTATTCAAGTACGTTGGGAAGTGGGTTACTAATGAGTTTAAAATTAACTTTTGGAACGGCACTGTTTAATTAGAGTTGCTATAATATTGAGTGTTTTGCACTAAAATCAAGCAGCATTTACAGGGAAATTATTTCTAGATACGTTTGTGTGTATATTTTTTTAGAACAAAGAATTAAGGGTTTTACTGAACATCTACTGAGAGACGTTAGATTTTTATTTAATTGCATAAGAAAGCCGCTCACAACATGAAATACTTTAGGGCAATGTTTGACTTCCCAGGATAGTATTTAGGGGTTGGGGGGCAAAAGTCGCGACTATTATAGTTTGAAGGTTTTCTTTTGCTTAAGAAAGTCAAAATAGTGTTCTTATTGAATAAAACGAGGTTGATGCAGAATTAAATATGATGACGGCCCCTTATGCAAATTAAATTACTGGAAAATTAAAGTATACGTTATTTGCAAACATTGGTATATATAACTTTTCTGTACGACGAACGACGGCCAAATAAAGAGCAAGTGGGCACTTTTTTCCGCAGCTGTACATATAAAATTTTATTAAATTCGGTCCAGTAGTTCTAGAGATAATCGACCAATTCTGCAAATTCTCTCAATTTCTTACACCAGTGTATTTTGACTCTATTGGTGTCGAGCAGGGTGCACCATTTACCAAACAGAAAGAACAGTATCAAAATGATTACCTGTGTCCGAGCTCCACATGTCAGAAAAAGGTTCGACTAATTAACCCCCTCCCCTTTTTTTTGCCTGATAAATTCTTTTATTGAGTATTGATTATTTAATTATTTTAATAATATGACGATATATTTTTCTTGATTAATGAATACGAGATTTTTATTCTTCTTTCTTTTCCTTTTAGGGAGGAAATTATGTTTAATGTGTCTTGGTGTAATTTTGCATGAAATCCCTATTTTCTTTGGTCACTTTTCTTTCGTGTGGAATGTTCTCTTGGAAAGACACAGGCAGACTGATTTCTCCTCGAGCCCCCAGAGACCTCGTTCAAGGAAAATCTGCCCAACTCTACAAAGTGTGCTGTGCTTTGAAAGCTGAACTAACCATTCACTATGCGACACATTGCATCATTTTTGAATAGAGCCTAGATTTCAATAATACGAAATCCAGAAAATGCTGTAGCTTCAGTGGCAATTCCTATATTGCCGTCCTCGTTGGTGTCCAACGCATTCCCCAAAGCCACGAGACAAGAAAACATGTAGTCAGGATTTAAATACACCAGAAATGTATCCATGTAGTTGGAAGGAATTCAGATTCTGACTTCACCTTTCGCAACAGGGCATGATCGTCCTCTCAAGCAACAATGTATACCTGTCCCTAGCTGGAAAAGTCTTTTCGAAATAATTGACAGGACGAAGGAAGTCTGGATTATTCAGGGGATAGTTAAACATCTTCAGTACAAATTCCGCCAGACGCAATTAATAAAGCAGCCCCCAAATGCATAAAAAAAAGTTACTCTTCAAGAGAGAATTTGCCCTAGCACATAAAAGAAATCCCTCGAAAGCTAATTGAAAGTCAGGAAGATCTGAACAGATACAATTGAGAAAAATGCCATTGCGTTAACTGACAAGAGAAAATTAAATTTACAAGTAAAAGAAACGCTAAAAAGGAGATTCATCCCTGACCCTTCATTCTAATAAAACAATATGCAAAAGGAAAATCGTTTATGATTCTACAGCAAATGAATTGTCTGACAATGAATATTTCGAATTGGTAATAACGTAAAGTTTCGGTGAGCAGAAAAAATCCTAACATTGGTGACCTTGATATCAATGATCATAATCACCTGGTTAATATATTAGGAAAAAATTCTGCAAAATACTTCGTAGGAAAAATACAGAAGGCAGTTCCTGATACTGATGCGATTGGAACGGCGTTTATGCGAAATTTGCCTTCGACGAATGAAAATTTCGACTTTTGAATTCCCCAAGAACAACGATACCTGCATCCATCATGTAAAAGATATTGTGCTAAGCCTTCCCTTGCCAGCTCCTGTTGATAAAAACAGCGACGTGTAGAGATCAGTACAAGTTCATTTTAACAGAATTTTTTTTTATTATAGTACTGAGCAGTAGGCTTATGAGACTATCAACCCTGACACTGGTGAGAACACATTCCAAATACAAATAAAAAACTATGATTTTCAATATGAAAAAAAATACTTCCTGTTTTTTTTTTTTACATATTAACGTGAATGACGTTATTAACGTGAAATATAGTGTTACTAATGTAAATATCGGGGGGAGCATATGGCTAATTTATAGACTTCAAATTTTATTTAAATAGCATTTTTATAAGTAGATTTGTTTATAAACATGCGAAAAGTGAGACAATTTATTTCTCCTTATCCTACTGGCGCCATTATCAAACTCAGACAAAAAACACCAAATCTTGGGACATAACTTATACACTTCAAGTCGTTACTACCGGATAGTCTAATGACAATTCAGCTACTGAATGCAATAATCAAAGACATTTGTTACAAATAGTTTACTATAGTTAATTTTTCCCTTTTTTCTCTACTTAATAAAAATATTTTTCTGGAAAACTTATCATTTTTATTTTAACTGGGTATCAGTTTTAAGAACAAAATTACGCATTATAAATTGGCCGATGGGCGAAAAAAGACAGATCTTTTCCCGTCACCTTTCACGATAATTGATACCTATCGACAACGTTACAATTTGTTGGAAAGCTGGAAGTACGTTCCGTCCGCGCGAAGAACGGGCAACCGACTAGCAATAAAAACTTGAACTCTCTCGCAAAAATAGCAATAGTTAAGCATTTGTCCATAAATAATTACGTTAAATAACACGAGAGCATACTAGCGAAAATCTCCCGAGAGTGGTACTGACATATGAGATCATTTACAAAAGAGTTTAACGACACCATTTCGCTGACAAAATGAAATATTTAATTATCCTTTTCAAAGATCTTTACTAATATGTTACGGCTTTTCTACCGCTCTGCTTTAGAATCTCGCATG
>JAWZYV010000125.1:0-380743 GCA_038373885.1 Cheiracanthium punctorium | reverse complement strand
GTCAGCAGTCAAATTAAATATGACCATAACAGCATTTTTAGACTGAAAATGCGGTGAAATCTCTCTGTAAGACAGCATTGTATACTGAGTTCCAAAGGTGGGCTATCTCAATCCACTAACGGCCGTATTCACCACGTACTTGACACCAGTGTCAACCCCTTCAGATGCTAAAAACACACCCATTTGACGTCTGACTCTAATTTTGGTGGGTTTACACGGGTTTCAAGTACTTGGCGAATACGGCCGTAAGTGTTTGAAATATATATGAGATAAGAGAATTTTCCACTGATTTATCGTCAGATATCTTCTTATTGTAGTGACTAAAATATGTCAATTTCAGCGTGTTAAGCTAATGCACCGTTATAGAAACAGATATTCATCAAGTATAATTACCTTGAATTATGTGCTTAAAAAAGATTAAAAAAAGCATAAAATATTGAGTGAAAAACTTTCTTATCAGATGTTTAAAGACTGACTTGGGATGAATCATTTTTATGCCTAGAACCTTTTCAGTTTTCGTAAATAGACATACGACAAATGTATATCTACGTCAAGGGTTTGCGATGGTCTTCTTAAATATGTGGGTCGAAAAGGCTCGGAAGATTAATTGTTGGGGGCCCCTTAATGATTTTTGCAAGTATTTTTTTCAATAACATTCGAAAATAATGAAAACAATTTACAAGTTTACTAAAAAGACGTACGTTTATTAAAATAATAAGTTTACTAAAAGGACATAAAAGTGGATCCTCAAGAACATCACGAGTCTTCAAAAGCCGCTTCCTGAAGATCTGTTTTCTTAAAAGAAAACAGAAAGTGGACAGTGGGCGCCAAAGTAATTATAAAGGTAACTGACATTACAGCTAAACTAAGAATTTTATTCCAATTTCGCAGTGACATGGATTCAAAATAATGCCCCCAGCATCTCCACACAATGTTCATATGGATCATACAAGTTGTTCAAAGGAAGTCGGAAGACCTGATTGTGTGCCTCCTTCGGTCAATTGGTCGCAGCACTTTGGATGTCTTTAACCCTTTAACGCGCAGTGTGTCCGCTCCGGGAACGCCAAACTCAGACGTTTTGACTGTTGCCAGTCACGAAAAATAGATTTGATTTCCATAAAAATAGTTGCGGGTGACATAGCTACACGAGAATCCTTTACTATTTAGTACGTCATTTGCCGCAAAAAAATGGCCACGATTATTTTTAACAGCACTGACATCTGCCGAAAAATGGAAGAACGTGAGAACAGCTGGACAGATTGCCCAATGCTGAAAAAAGGGCATCCGTTGCCATCGCTCGACTTAACTACCAGCAAGATGGTGGACGATCGAAACGTTCATCGCGTGCCACAGATCTAGAGACCCTTTTTTGACGACAGCTGGCTCTGTGGCACGCGATGAACGTTTCGATCGTCCGCCATCTTGCTGGTAGTTAAGTCGAGCGATGGCAACGGCTGCCCTTTTTTCAGCATTGGGAAAGGGTTGCGCCTCAAAGGGTTAATATGTAATACTCGTTGTCTCATAACTTGTAAAGTCTTTTTGATTTGATGCCTGTTTTATACAGTTACTTAATTTAAAATATATGAGCGTTACCTGTTCCCAGTAATCTCGAAACCACGGATTTCTGGAGTTGTTTCGTGGACTCAGACTACTGAAATACTGTTTGAAGGGAAAGACGCTCGCATAGCTTGGCTGCACCATTAAGGATCCAAGAGATACCAGAGGATACTGATGGAAAGCATCTATGGTGTCAAAAGTGACCCAGACGAAATCCCCGATGTCCATCCGGCCTCCATCTAGTTCAGTTTTCACAGTCGAAAATAGTTTCACCGAATCATCAGCATCAAGGAATAAAACGACAACCCTGAAATAAAACGAATGAAGACTATATGTGTAAATTAGACATTTAATTGTACAGTTTGTCTCGAATGAAAAGCATTCTGTTTATTTTAACTGTTATATAGTTAATGCTTTAATAAAAACATTCTGTTTATTCAAAGAAAAAAAATCCTTTTTTCTGCATGATGAAGTAGTTATTTTGCATAAAATAATAAAAACCGTTTAGATGAAACTTGTTTTAGATCATTTTTCAGAGTTAGATAAATGTGAATTTAAAAAAAAAAAAGTTATTTTTCTTTTGATTTGTGTAAGAGATTAAAAAATGTAGTTCGAATACGTTCTGCTTCAACATTTAGCACATGTTTTAAAGGCAGTTTTAAAGGCATGAAATCGTGAAATTTGTATTCATTTTATTAAATTTAATGCTCATATTGTGAGTCGCAACGGAAACTTCGTACTTTTAAAAATAAAATTTTGATGTGTAATAATATTGGGTTGTTCGGAAAATAATTTGCTCTTTTGATGGAAATGAAAGATGATTTTAAGGGATTATGAAAGGTTTATTCGATAATCGATAATTCGATACATTCAGTGATCTCATGAGTTGTTATTAATATGGAGTGGGCATGCGCTATTTCTCCTATGGGGAGAAAATGAAGTAACTGTAAGCGTAGCCTTGGAGGGCGTCGTTCGATGAATCGTATAGCTCCAAACCGCTCTTTAACTCCGAGCTGTGCCCCCCCCCTAAGGCTACTCGTAGGGTTATTTCATTTTTCTTCCCATAGAAGAGCATAGCGGACGGAGGAAAAACCGGTTACAGTTGTGGCTTCACTTTTCTTCCCTCATGCCCACTCTCTCCTCCAAATGTTATTTGACTGTTTGCTCCAATCAATGTCATTATTTTGATTTCATTAGCTTCAAATGGCCTTTCAGAACGCGGTGTATTTTCAACCACAAAATTGTCAGAACAATGCTTTGCAAAAAAGTTTTGGCACTGACGTTCGGTCACTGCATCTTCTTTTCACACATCGAATATTTTTGTTTTCTTGTTTGAACAGAATTTTTACCTTTCTGATAGTAAAACTGTAAAATATGCAGAAAATATTGTTTTTGACTTTCCGTATTTGGTAGGTCACCAAACAAAAATCCAAACTATTGTGCAGAATCAAACAAACTTTTGCACAAACAAGCCTTGCTACATTAGCTGTCATACGAAGAGAATGAGGTTTAAATACGGGATAGGCTTTAAGAAAATATAATTATGTCCTGTCTTCTGTTACGAAAAAACGAAATTACTTTCTGAGCAACCCAGTATTCAAGAGAGTAATGAAACTAATTTTCTTCACAGTTGGGATAAAAGTTTATATCTTACCTGGCTCCTTCATTTCTTTTAAACTGCAACTTGTTGAAAAGAACACTCATCGCTGAATTCGAAAAGGACGAGGGAATTTTCTCGATTAGGGCGAATTCGATTTCCCTAGCTTCCGCTCTCTTCTTGAAAGATTCGAACAAGTTCATCTGCATGCCAGGCTCGTCGGAGTACAGCGCGGACACATAGCTCCACTTGAAATGTTTCAGTAAATCGACAAGGGCTCCAGCTCTGACATCGTTCGGCAGGGACAGTCTCAAGAGTGTGGGGTACTTTGATTTGTCGTCGAAAGCAGTCGATGTGACCCTAGGGGCTACGGTCATCATCTGGAACGGCATAGACACATCGATAATGGGCTGGATCACATTGTCGTTTTGGGTCGCTACGAGCCCTAGTATTTGGTTCACACTTGGGAGTTTATGTGAAGTAGTTGCTGATATAGAGCTGCTGAAGAAATTAGCAACATCCCTCGCTGCTTTTTCTTTGCTGCTGCAAGTGTCAAATATGATCGCACCCAAATTCACCCCTGGGAGAAGTTGGGGACTGCTATTTATTTGGTCTAGTGCCCATAAAAATGCTTCTAAAGTTTGTACTCCAGCTGTTTTGACTTCGGAATTACATATGAGGGGGTTGGCTGTTGATTCATGAATATCCACTGATGTAGCCAAGTACAAGTGATCTTTAGAATCCAAAATGACAAAATCAGTTGGTCTTCTTCCACAAATTTCACAATCTTCAATACATTCCGAGCTCAACTTGTCGACATTGATTTCCTGTCCATTAGAATTGTACATAACTATCTCTGCCAGGTTATTTAGGTGGCTTTGGTACGTTCCAACCTATACAAGTAAATAAGAAAATAAGAATAACTTTTAAATCGAGTATAAATTTTGAACTAAATAGTGTAAAACTTTGAGCTATGAATAAAATAATGGAATTAATTTGTTTGACCTAGGATGACAGAAACCACTGTATTATGTAAATATTTTGAAGATAATAAATCAAAAGTAAGTCCTTTTATGTGAAAAATATCAATTAGTGACAACAATCAAATTTTATTAGATGATTATCATTTATTATCAAGGATATGTTAATCATAAGACGAAAGAGACATATATTTCTTTTTACCTTTCGCACTCTTTTAAGACACAAACTATAAAAAGTGCTTTAAATTTTTTTTGTTGTAAACAGGTTTTTCTGGAAAGTTTTGTAGTTAAGAATAAAAAAAACAACTTTGCATAAAAATGAAATTTCGAATTACAGTGACTATTAAATCTTATTCTAATAATAGAACAACATACATATAAAAATGTGTTTTTGTAAGTTGGTTGGAACAGAAGTAATAATTTTGATACGCAACAAAAGATTAACTCTCACTCTCATTTTCCACACTCTTACTTTTTAAAAAGGTACATACAAAATTTTGATTTTATGGAAAAAGTAGAATTACTAATTTTTAACAAGTTCAAATGTATGATTCATAATAAGCCAAAACAGAACTAGTTTTTTTCAAATATATCAGGGTTAATGCTGTTTAAAAATAAAGAACCATTTATTAAAAAAAATTGTACCTGCTTTACAGAGGAAAAGTACCATAGTAAATAAATAAAATAATACTAAAAATAATATAATTTTTTTTTTCGAATAAATAAATCAAAGTAAGCTCTTATAAAAATTTGAAGAAACTCACTTTTTGATATACAAAGTTCTTTCCAGCAGCTCTCCGGAAATTGAAAATTTCTATGGGCAAGTTTCCGTAACCTTGTTTAGTAAAGGCAAACATTTCTCCTCTGGCGTCTAATCTTGATGAAGCTGTTTCCCGGATATAACCGAATAAATGCTTTCTTAATGCAGGAGTTTGCAACATTTTTGGACACACTCCTGGTTGAGGATGGCACAGCTCATTTCTAAGTCTTGCTAGACCAGCCGAAATAGCAAGCAAGCCTTGAATGATATTTACAGTTGATGATGATGGAGAATAGCTGATAGGTTGAGTATTATCATTTGCTTCACACTTTTGTCCTTTGCATTCCTTTTTCTGATCCCACAGTTCACGGAACCAAGGATTTCTCCTGTTTTCATTCGGATCTAGTCTCTGGAAGTATGTGTTGAAATCTTCTACTTCTCCCTGCTGAGTCTTCAACACGATCACGCCAGTGACTTCGTTTTCGAACTCTTTGAAAGACTGCAGGTTGACAATCCAGTCGCCACTGGAAATTATAACGAGATCACCCCTACTGATGAGTCCTGCCAACACAGCTCTATGTACTGCCTTCAGAAACGCTTGAGTTGTCACTTCATTTGTCCACATGACCACGGCACGAGCACCCTTCTTCTTGGCTTTCACAACATTCATCAAAATTCGGTCCATCTCAGCTTCGGTGATTTTAGCGGGCGACAAATCAGAAGACACGCATATGTCATGCTCTTTGGCAAAAGTTTTAAAGGATTCCAGCATCAGTTCGCTTCGAGAGTCCCCATCATGGATAACTGTTACATAATTCCACCCTAAATAGACCAAAGTGTCCACGGTCGCTTTTGTTTTCTTTTCCAAAGGCAAAGCTACCTGCAGATGAAGACTGTCCATATCTTTTGGACGAATTGAGTCTGTCACTGAAATGGTTGTCACATTTAGTTGTGAAATTATCGATGACGCAGCTTTCACTTCATCGGAATTTCCGATAACGACGAAAGCCAAGTCTGAACTAATATCATCCAAGTCTTTCTTTTTGTTATCGAGCAAGTAATTTGACAGCTTCTGAGTAATCTGGACGGGAGAAGAACAAGTATCGATTGCAACTACTCGCAAACGAATGTCTGGTAAGAATTCTGTGTCTCGGTTAATTTGATCGACAGTCCAAAGGGCTGCTTCGAGATCTTGAATAGCTTGTTCATTGATTTCGTCGCTGCAATCAAGAGGATTTTCACCAGCTTTATGAATTGGAAGAAGGATAGGAATCGATATGTCGTCGGATTGAGACGCAATTACTATGTCTTCAGTCGATGCCATTCCCACATAAGGATCTTCTATTCTCCCTTGTCGAACACTATAAATAGAAAACAAAAAATTGAATTCTGTAAATAAGAGTGCAGCTTATTCAATATGGTCTGTTATTTAAATAAAATAGAATCTATAGACTTAAATTAAGTGTATAATAAAATAAAAAATAGAGTTAAATAAAAAATGAAAAAGTATATTTTTAGTATATATTACCTAATACAGTCTTTGCAGCCTCCTTTTGGACAAACTGACGGGGTGTATCGGAATGTAGCATCTATAACTTTAGCTTCTTGTGAATCGTAGGCTAATACCTATGGAAAAAAAAGTATCGTTTGAATAAAAGTAAAGATAAGGAAAAACTGAATTGAGATAAAATTCCTTTACCGAAAGTAATAGCATGGGTCATATAAATTTATTGATACAAGATTTGCATATTTTTTTACAAAACCATGATGAGAAAAAAGTAATCACGATTAACGATTGACGATTTGCTTACTGTAACGATTAACGATTGAATAACGGCCAAAATTTTTCAATCGTCAATTGTTAATTCTGGTTAATTATTAATCATTAGTTTTTAACTGTTAATATAATAATCTTTTTTTTAAACTCTGTTACAAATTACTTAAAATCGCTGGAATTTTCTGCCTAATATAGTATTTTTTTGGCCTTTGTCCTAAAAACTCTATACAAGAAAGTTACAAGATTTAGCAAAGCAACCGTTGGGGCCTAAGACAAGAAAAGACGATCAATAGTAAAATATTATAATTCAGTTTGAAAGGAAAATTTTTCTCTAAAGATGACTTAATAAAGAAAAATAATAATACACACACACACACACACACACACATATATATATATATATAAAGAAAGAAAAAAAATCTGAAGCACTTTCATATTTTACATGCTCACTAAAGCGCTATATATTACAAGCGTATCATAATCCATGCGTTGACCTGTCTGTCTTTCTTGCTCCATTATGTTGGAAAGTGCATCATTATCCATGCGTCGTCTCTATTTGTTTTCCTTGTTTTATTCCGTTGGAAAATGTACCATAATCCATGTGTAGGACCTATTTCTCTTCCTTGTTCCATTACCCATCCAGTGTGGATCATAATCCTTGAGTGTGACATATTTGTCTACAGTGGCGCACCCAGGATTGTAGTTTAGGGAGGGCTGGGCTACATACAAATACTGCTGAACTCGGTCATAGTAACCTCGGTTAGTTACAACTCTCTTATAACGTCAAAATATTCGATATCACTTGACTGTCCCATAGAACACAAGCAATGTAACTTATTATAGAGTCATAAATAATTATCTGATCTTTTGAACGACGTTGTTACCGTGTGTAACGGTATAACTAACTGTAAGCATTTATTTAAAAACTTTTTTAAATAAATGTCTTTTTTGGTTAGAAATAATTTGAGGACAATTAAAAAAAGAAAGAAAGAACTAAAAAAAATTAATTAATTAGCGACAATTTTCATTTTTTAACGCTTTTCACTTCTAACTTTCTACCTTTAGGGGGGGCTTCAGCCCCCATAGCCCCCCCCGTGGGTGCGCCTATGTTTGTCTACTTTATTCCATAAAACCCTTTGGAATTGAAATCTACCTTAAAATTGCCTTCTAAAACTCTTTTACAATCTTCATCAGGCATATTCTAACTATACTTAACTTTTATTTACAGCAACACTGACATCTTTATAGACACTAGTTAATATTGCCATAACTAGTAACAATTCCATCAAAAAGTTAAGTTTGGTAATTTCTAGCAAACGTGGAAGATGGCGCGAAGTTGGGTTTAATTTTGGAGGCTTATTTTTCTTGCCAAATTTGGTGATGAATCGTCAAAAATGGGCAATCTTAGATACTTTTGATTATCTGGCAACCCTTGAAGTGATTCTTTGCTTTTTGAGAACACAAAAATCTGTGTCTGACATTATCAGCACTCAAGTTTTTCTATTCTGTACAAAAATCGCACTGTACTCCAATTGAATGTCTAAAATAATCATAGAACGTTCTACAACTAACGTAATTCAAACAAGAAAGTTGGGTCTTGATTTTCAGTTTTAAAAACATGCGTACGTAAATTTAAGGTTCCTTTAAACTGACATCTCAACATCAATGTTCAGTCCAAAACCGAAACATTTCTTTCAGAATTTTGAAGAAAAAGAGAAAGAAATGTACTATGTACACTTTTTCTTTAGCGAGCAAAAACACCGTCAGTGGTATTCTATCTCTAAAGAAATCCGCGCAGGAATAGATTCGGCAGGCTTTAACTTTTTAGTCTCAAAAACATGCACACAATATTTAGGGATTATTATTATTTTTTAAAGCTACTATTCAGTTCCAGTTTCAATTCTTAAATAAGATATCATACTGAAGATAAAACATAGCAAAAATGTTGAGAGAATTTGTAGTAATGATGCATTTCTTTTATCCTAACTCAACAATTCACCGAAACGAAACGCAATAAAAATATTTCTTGTAGTAAATTTAATAAAAAAATTTTGCTGTAGAATAAATTTAATAAAAAATTTCCCTGTCTTGATAAACATATCGAATTTTTTTTTCCTTGGAAAAACAATAACTGTATGGTACTGAATAAACATGATTACATAGAGTACGTATGCATCTCCCAAGCTACACGCAAGAAATGCTGATCGATCACTACACAAAGGGTCGTTTTGAAGTAGCTGAAAGATAAAAAAAAATATAAATACCAAAGAAGAAAGATAAATCATGACAAGCGCACCGATTATGAAACATTCTCCATCACAACTGTCTCCCCCCCCCCTTTTTTTGCGTGAAATTTGAAATATATAGTTGCTAAACTTGGCGAGATTTTAGGTATAACCACTAAAAATCTACAACACTGTAAATGTAATTTTCTGAAACACTATAAAAGAACTTTAAATGTTATTTTTATATTTTTAATGAAGTTATTATAAACGTCTTTATACTTATTGTGTTGTGCTTGAAAAATGGATGAATGTCTCAAAACTGACATAGACTGCAATCCACTGTAATTCTTTTGAGTACGTCTGTTAAAGAACTATAAGTGCTGCATATACTATTTTCGATGGAAAGCCTTATTTTATAATTCTTATCAACATATATAAAATTTGTTTTGCTTGAAATAGATGAATGCCTCTATATTACGTTTTAAACAATGACTGCTCATAGACGCAATATATTGGAGCACAATGGCTGTTCCCGCAAAAGAACTATAAGAGCTACGTACACTGTTTTCAATAAAGTACATTGCATAGTACATAACAGTAACATATAACACATATCGTAGAAATCGATCAATATTTATGGTAGTTGGAGTTCGGATGAACAGACGGACTGACAAACAGAAAACATAAATACTTTTCAATTTTATTGGAAAAGGTTAAAAAGATTAAATGCAGAAAATATCATATTAATTTCTTGAAATTGTAAAATAGAAATCGCATCTGAAAAGAAAAACCTCTCTCATATAGATAATATCAATTAGTATCAATTCTTTACTTTCGTACTTTACTTTATAAACTGAAAATAGTCCTTTTAGTCCTCAGTTATAATTAGTTTTGATTCAGACAAATAAATTCACTTCGTAAAATGAACATTTTTACTATGTTTCAATGCATTATGCAGGGAAGTTAATTTTACGATTTTGCCTTTTTCGCTAGTCAGCCACGAGGTTAACTTAGAAAATAATATTCTATCCAATATCATGATTGCATTTATTACAGTATACAGTATGTTGCAATCCAATAGGACACGGGACGAGATCATTAATTGTGCCACCTAATGTAATACAAGCTCATATTACACAGCACTATCTAATGGAAATGATAGATTACTGCACCAGATATTGCATACAAATGATTCTGCTCACTACGCAGCTTCCATGCGTCCATAAATTAATCGTAGAATAATTTCACGCGGTACACCCAATAAGCATAACGCGTTGGAGGAAGATAAACTTCACAGTGAAATTTGTTCCACACAATTCTGTAATGTGTTTCTTTGAATTTAAAACATAGTTGAACGATCTGAAAAGAAATTTGAACTAGTAGTGCGGCTCTAGAAGGAAAGAGATGCTCATTTTTGAGAAAGCTATATAAATGAAATCTGTCGATATAAAGGGCAATATTCAAATGTGCATTTCTTCTCTAGAATAGAAAACTACAGGTCTAAAAAAACTATTGCAAAAGATCCCTGTTCTCCGGAAAAGTTTTAGAGTTACTGAAACCCCAAATCTGAATTTTTTTTTCGCATTCACGCTCTAACTTTCGTCCGGTATTAAGCTGTTTTTCCTTGTAACCATGACGACGGAAAGGGAAGGAATGTTGAATTTTGTACACTGATAGCAATCGGTTGAATGTATGTCTATCTATATAATGTACTTCATTAAATACATTCTAAGGATATACGCATATTATTTAGCACTGAAAATGAGATTGTGAGTCTTAAGGATTAGTTAGATGGTTCAAAATGACCCTCTCATTTTCACCCTGATACTTAAGAGTGGATTGATTTAGTTGTTTTAATGAATAATTATACATTATCTTTTATAATGAATGGCCAACACTTCAGCAATTCTAACCAAATTTTTTGCTTTAAAGTATGAAATCCCTCTTGTAGTCAGTAATAATAATAGTATTTACAATAACGCACATATGCATACTATCTTTTTTTATCTTATTGAAGATTAGAATTTTAGGAAAAACTGTGTCAAAGGTGAGTAAATTATTGGCACAGATTGTGAACTTGGGAGCTAATTTATGTCCATTCTAAACAAGGATTTTAAGTATGTTTAAAATGGGGAATTTAGTATTTGAGTACATTTTTGCAAGCAAATCAAAATCTCGCTAAAGTCAACACAATTAAATCTGAAAACAATGTAAAAAGGCTACCTTTACTCGGATTAAAATAGAAAACACAATGTACAATGAAATGATAAAAGAAAAAGAATTTTTAAAATTTGCATTTCTTAGAGGGAAAAAAGATATCCGTACAGGATGACATTGTTATTACTTTTAAACAAAGCAGGCTCTATATTTATAGCTTTTAAAAAATTTCCTAATAGAGATAATGGTAGCTCAAAATGATATAGTGCAGAGGGAAGAAAAGGAAACTTTGATATTTCTAAATGATATTTTTGGTTACATTTTTTCCCCTAAGAAAAGGAATGTAATTAGTTTCAGGTAACAGGTGTAAGAATGATATTTATTAAGGAAGTTCTAACTGAATTTTTCAACTAGAGTTTTAACCCTTTAACGCGCAGTGTTCCCGCTCTGGGAACACCAGACTATGACGTTTTGACTGTTGCCAGTCACTAAGAATAGATTCGATTTCTATAAAAATAGTTGCGGGTGACAAGGCTCCACGAGAATGCTTTACTTTTTAGCACGTCATTTCCCGTAAAAAAATCGTCACGATTATTTTTAACAGCACTGATATCTGCTGAAAAATGGAAGAATGCGGGAACAGCCGGATAGATTGCCCAATGCTGAAAAAAGGCCAGCCGTTGCCATCGCTCGACTTAACTACCAGCATGATGGTGGACGATCGACGTTCTAGAAACCCTTTTTTGACGACAGCTGGCTGTGCCCGCGCACAGGCAGCTGTCGTCAAAAAAGGGTCTCGCGATCTGTGTCACGCGATGAACGTTTCGATCGTCCGCCATCTTGCTGGTAGTTAAGTCGAGCGATGGCAACGGCTGGCCTTTTTTCAGCATTGGGAAAGGGTTGCGCCTCAGAGGGTTAAAGGTCATTAAAAGGAAAAACTTTACATAAAACGTTGCAATATAATTGAAGAATAAAATTCAATCAGTAATTTTGACAAGGCAATGCTTACTTGATTAAACTGCACTCCGACGGTCTGTGAAAAGGTATATACACTCAAAGCAAGCTGCATGCCCTCCATTTCACCACTGACGCCTTGACTGGTCTTCTGTCCTTGTACTCCCACAGGACTTCTGAATCTCGGGTCATGCTCAAATTCGAGCGGCTCTAGGTACTGCTCCACGAATTCTCTCCTGGACATGTACTTGAGTTCGTTGCAGACGCCCGGAACGCTCAGGCATTTCTCAACCCATGCCTTCCGATATGCGTGCGCAAAAGTGAACAAGGCATGCAGAGTCGGCAGGAATCTGAAAATGAACGGAATGAGATGCATTTGGGTTTGCAAATGGTGACCAATCAAATGCTATTTGTTAAAAGCAGTCACTGGAGCACAAAAGTCACAGAATCTTCATTCTTGATAATTACTGGAAATATTTATGATTAAGGCGATAAAGTTGGCAAGAATCTAAAAAATGAACGGAATTAAACGCATTGGTTTGCAAATGGTGAAAAATCAGATGTGTCTGTTAAGAACAATCGCTGGAACAACAATCTTGAATATTTATCTCTAAAAAATCGGCGAGAATCTAAAACCGAACTGAATTAGACGCATTGGTTTGCAAATGACGAATAGTTATGAGTCAAGTTAAGAGCAATCACTGCGACAAGAAAGGCACAAATGTCGGTGAAACAGAGAAAATATTTATGGCAACAGATTCACCAGGAATCTAAATAGGAACTGAATTATATGCATTGGTTTGCAACTGGCTAACAATCAGAAATACTGCTGGAACACAAAAGTCACAAATCTTCATTCTAGGTGAATTGATAACTAGTAGAAATATTTACGGCGATGAAAATCGTTAGATATCGAGCCTTAAAGCATATAGTGAAGATGATGCGCTGCCGAAATGGTCCAACGTCTTCACATATCTGCATCTTTGTCATTGAAGTAAGACGCATGGTTATGCTTTTTACGTTTCGCTCCGAAAAATGTCTTATTTTAAGCTTAGCATTAATCTGCATGAGAGATTTTGTCACTTCTTTACTCTTCTGCAACCTATTTATTGCTAGTTAGAGGATAATAATGTAAGTCATTGTATTATGAGTAACTCGCAAATTAGAATTAAAAAAAAGTTTGGGCGCTGAAGAACGTATTAATAAAGAAAAAAGGTAAATTAATTTTTGAACATATGTAGTTAAGAAGTTCTCCCCTCCCCCCTAATTAAAACATCCATATTTATATTGTTATGTTCGTACTTTGTTTGTTTCTACAGAATAAGCTTTGAGTCAGCATCCATAAAAAATATTTTCTTGAAACAGTATTTGTTGGTATAACTTCAATAGAAAAAAAACTATTTTGTTTGTTTTAATTAAATTTTTAGATGGATTTAGTGATGTTCACGGATTAAATTAATTTAATTTTTTTAGTGTGAAAAGAAATTTGGTATTTAAAAGAAAACGTGTGGTGACAACTGCTGTATTTGACGAGGAATTCACAAGCATTAAGGTTATTGCTGCATCTTTTTCAAATGGATTAAGTTTAAATGAAGTCTATCAAAGGTAGCATCAGGTAAACGTACACTGCCATCCTAAGCGACGTATCTCAAAAAACTGAAACTTTTGCATATTAATGTTTGTGTCAATGTATGTCTCGCACTTGCTGAATATTCTAGGAATGCTTTTTTTATGTCTCTGTTCGTAATTTAATTATTCTTTTTGTAATTTAGCAGGTTTTAAGAAAAATTATTTATAATTTTATATTTAAATGAGAGCAGCATTTTAGCCCAGCAAAAGTTAATTAGCACCAAGTTGTAAACGGTCTTATCTCAATAATGTTTCAAGAAGTCAGTTTTACGCTAGCCTAAGTAAAACATTTTGATATATAGTTCATGTAATTTTGACAAATTCTTCTTGCTTAGGAATAATTTCAGGTAACTCACAAACATTATATAAGAAAAAATGGCAAAAATGAGAAAAAAAAATGCGTTACGTAGCTTTTGTTTAGGAGGGCAGAACAGGCAAGACATGGGATGCTCACATGATATATCATTTTTTAACCTCATTAAACAACATTTATCCAAATAAAAATCAAACCCATTTAATTGACAACTTTTGCGATAATTACCTCGCCGTCCGCATGAGCATGTCCGTGGGATCTTCCTTCAGAACCAAATTGTCGCAAACCACGAGGTTGTCGTACGCCGTGCCCCGGTACTCCATGATCCTGCAGTTCTTTTGGGACATCACATACTCCATGTAGAATCGATCGCTGGAGTTGTAAGCGGAGGCCAGGTCGCTTAGCTTCTTCCAGTAATCTTCGAAAGCGTCGACGTCTTTCGGGTACGGTGACAGCGAATAGATCTGGCTTTTATTTATCGTGCTCCCCAGTGCTTGCAATTTGGAAAATGGAGGCATCCAAGAAAATAACCACTGGAGTCTGGAGAAAGAATTCGGAGATTCGCCAAAAGCTCGAATAACCATCTCGTAAACTTTTTCTTGGCCTGAAAGGTGTAAAAAAAAGGAATTAAAAACATAAAATAAAAGATGCAATGCGCATTTTTATTACTATATATACAGGGGTCTTCAAAAATATCTGCCTCTATTGGGGATTTGCGAAAATAATGTACTAGTATACAGCGATGTATGGGGTTCGTCAATTTCTTTGGCATTTTTTTAAGGGGTTTGAAAGGAGAAAAATATTGATAACCACTGGACTAAACAATCTTTTATTCTGGGTTCTCAAGTCTGAAATATCAATGGAAATTAACGATAAACATTTGTATATAAACTCCTCAAGAGTGAAATTGCAACACTAAGAAATAAATGCACGAGGCGTCATGCAACTTTCAGGAGCGATAGCGAATTTCCTTTATTCTCAACTACGTAGTTTAGCAGTTTGGGATTTTAGCGGCTTTTGATTTAGTATGTCATATACATATTAACATTTAAGTCTTCTTAGTAACTTTTGATTCACCCGGTGCACACTCGAATTCAACTGAACTGAAAAAAATGTTTTAAATGTTGTCATATTGTTTAATGAAGCAACTAATGTATTTTACTCTTTTCACAGGCATATTGCAGAAGAAATTATTTTAAATAATTTTTTAATCAAAATTTTAATTCTGATTATAGACTCGTGTTAGAGGAACGCAAGATCTTAAATCACGTGCGGATTTTTTTTTTTTTTTCCCACTACTTGTTCTAATTATGCTTACTTGAACGACACGGCCGTGTGAGGTTTCAAGAGCGTGAGATTGTTTACTGACATGATGTCACTGATGTGTGATGTTCACCGAAGTAGATAATTTTTCAAAAACTAAATGCTAAGTAATTTTTTTAAATACTTAACTCAGAGGGAAATTAATGATTTCGGTTTAATCTAGATCATCTTCAGATTGTTATGATGCAAAAGAATTTTCAAAATTTGACAAAGTTAATGGCAAATTAATAGATGCTCCAATAAGATGATTAAAGGAGCAGGCCATTAACTTTTTCCAATTTTCGTTACGAAGCCATGAACTTACTTCATGGCTTACTGATTAACTTTTTAATGTTCCTTTATTTGCATAGAAGTGAATCCTCTTACAGAGTGAGACTTTAAAAAGTATTAAGAAAAAACCAATCACTTATATAATTTATGAAATAGTATTTCGCGCTACCATAAAATCAGTTTTTATGTAATACTTACAATTGCAGTCTACATTATTAAAGGACGAGAGTGAATATTATGCATGTAAATAATGTATTAATGTGATGTCATGTCGAGTAAATTGATCACGTGGGGACACGCATGAGGTATTAAAGCTTTCAGGATATTTGTGAAACTTTTTTGAAATCGCAATGACATAAAATCGTGTATTAAACTTCAAAATTAAAAAAATGAAAGCACATGTTAAATTTCATACAAAAATCAGGGGTAGCTATCGCAAGTTTTAGTCGCATATCGTCAATGTTGGTATTGAAATAAGTTGCCAGAAGCAACCCTGTCTTGGGTAATATCACGGTAATGTGGCAAAGAACGAGCATTATTCAATGTTAACCACTGAACAAATAAAACATGATCTATTGAACTAATTTACATTCAGCCAAATGCAAATCTAAAAAAAAGCCCCAGAGCTTTTCACACATGTGTAAATATATATAAACCTTAAAAATTTCTTAAGAACAAGAATGTTTGAATAGAAACGCCTTATTAAGGATACTGCTGTGTTCGGAAGATCAATGAAACATTTTAAATGGGAGGCAGGGGAGAATACTTCTAACAATTTTATTGTTGGAACAAGCACTAAGAATTAAAATAGCATACCTATTACGATGACTCCAGTTTTATCCGTAAGCTTGGACGCAAACGACGATAATATCTTGTAATAGGTCTTAAATTCGGACCCTTTCTTGTTATCCGAAGAGGGCAGGGATTTAATGGACGTTATGCAAGGGTATCCAGCCTTAGCAACTTGGCTGAACACTTTGGCGACGAAAATGCTATATTCATCGTCTTCGTGAAGCACGGCTACCTTCTCCCAGTCCATGTCATGCACAACCTCTGCTAGCACCTGTTAATGCGAGAAGACAGAAGTGAAAAATTTATAACAGCATAGTCCATTTTCAAGAATATAGACAATTTAGAAGTGGTATTCCATCGATCAAGCATAATCTATCAGTCATAAAAGTAGCGGGTCCACAATAACAGCCAAGCTTAAATGCTGGCGCTGTTACGTTAAAAGGAAATGGCAGCAAGACTTTTCTAAGTAATGTAAGTAATATGAAAAAAATATATTATTAAGACTGCCATTTATAGTGAGTTATCGTCAAAATTTGGAAGGCTTCTGTATAGTGTCTCACCAATGCAGTTTTACCGTTATAGAGAGCAGTGATTTGTCACTTATACGCGTTTTAAGAGACATATTTAAAATCGCGTGTAACTGAGAGCGGTGTATAACTGAAAGGGTCTTATTTTCATTCTCTTCATCAAAATTATGAGAGACAAAACATTGAAAAAAATATGTTTAATAATATTTTTCAGTTAAAAAGAGTAAAATTATATTTTAAAATATTTTACCATATAGTTTAGTTTAACTTTTAATTCAAAAATAAAATGTACGTATAATTTCATTTTACACAGGATAAAGTTTAATTGTACTAACATTGCTTTATCAAAATGTCATCAATACTGTAGTTTATTTTTCTTTAGGCCACGTTCGCAATGCAATCTTTTCTAACTCATTACAATATTTTATTTTATTTGAAGTTAAGTCAATTTTATAGATAACGTCTTAATTTTTTCTAGGGCTTCTAAAGCAGTAGCATAAGATGGGACAGAAAGATCAGTTGCGTCAACATCATCATCTTATTTATCATCATCTTTACACATCAAAAGCAGTTTTAATGTCTTACTTAGTTTACTTAATATTTCTCCAGTATTCTTAACATTCGCTTTTCTTGAAGACCGTGTCTTCCGAGGCCTACGACAGAGAGAAGTACATCTGTCTGACATAATTTGTAAATTGCGCTGTTTAGTTTCGCGTATAACTGAGAGGGGCAATTAAAAGTGGCGCTTATAAGTGAGAGACCTATATCATTATTATCCTATTGCTCGTGACGGGAACTTCCAAATCTCGCGTATGAAAGAGAGAGACGCATAACTGAGAGGCTCATAAGTGAGAGATCACTGTATTTCGATGCACCATTGCACGAACATAACTTGAGTGACAAACCACTGCGCATCCTTCTGCGCAGCCATTTTGTTTCTATTGAATCAAACCCAGAAAAATGGTGTTTAAATATCAAAAGAAATTCAATAGAACATAACATGTCGCTGGAAAACCACAATTGAAAATTTTTTCATAGCAAATTCAATCTGTTAACATCACCGTCAATTTGATGCTAATTGGATTTCTTACATACATCACAGGAGGTTTGTTGATGTCTCGTAAACGCAACTGCTACGGTGGTTGAAGTATATTTAGATATGCTCTGTAAGACACCTTTCACAACAAAGCTGTCTTAACAGCATATTCTATTGCACATGGAATAGGAAAAAAAAATAAACTGAATAGAAAAAACAGTACACTAAAACAAATACATCAAATAGCGGCTGATTAAATAAGAGGAGTGTTTATTGATATCCAATCACAAATGAGAACAAAACAAAATTGACCAATAACAAACAAATACAGGTCTCGCACCAACTGCATTTAAAGTTATTCAATAAATTTAAACTCGTAAAAAATAAAGAACTGTGTTTTGGAGGGACCAAACATATATTTTGTGTAAACCGAAATTTCATCTTAAGCCGTTTCGCATTACCCAAGCGGGACTGCAGTTGAATAAACAGCTGTTAAGACATGACAGCGTGTGACAGCGAATCACACGTGGATACTAAGCACACAGACAGGGCTGTGTGATTTCTTGAATGCTGAAAACCACACAAAAGAATATCGACTTATTCATTAAAAGAATAGAAAATAGAAGGGGAGAAGAAAGAAAATAATGAAGGATTTATAGCTCTTTTTTTTTGTAGAATTTAAAAGAGAATAAAGTATTACAAATGAACAACATGGACAGGTCTTGAACGTTTTAGAAAGATAAAAACCTTAGATACATTTTCTTTACGCGAAAAAAGTGCAATAAACAGGATTAAGCTAAAGAAACGAGAGCATCTTTACTTAGTTGAAAGAAATCGTGGGTATTTATTCTCAAATTTCAAATGAGATACAAATAAGAAATGAGAATTTTTTTTATATGCAACTTTTAAATGTACTCTGTAAATTTATCTTACATTCATATAAGAATGGATGCATTTCATCTAGCTTTTAAAATTCTTCTTTTTTATAAAAAGGATAGTATGCTATTGACTCGAAAAGAATTAATGTAGGGAAATGCTAAGAAATAAAATCTCTATTTCGCTTCTAAAATAATGTGAAAAAGAAGTATTTTTTACAGATTCGAGCGAGTCGGAATTAAAAGCACTCGCTCAGAAGGAAAATAAAATTTTGTTAGGAAGATTTTTAAGAATTTAATCTGCATAGAACGGAATCAATTTATTTAATAATGTAATTTTTTTTATTACATAAAACATCTTAGTAATCAATTTTCTAAAGAGAAATAGCTGTGTAGTGAATTTAGATATTGTGATAGGAATTTATATTGCAATAGGTTGGCTGTATAGGATTCCCCTCCCCCACAGTAAACAATATAAAAACTTATGGTAATAACGACGAATAGAAAGTCCTATTTTTTTTGTGAATCGATTTAATTAGAAAGAACGTTCATAACTTGTCGAGATAACCATGAAATCTTGAGTCAACTTGACAGAGAGGGATTCATTCTCCTCGAAAGGCGCTTTTCTGCGTAAATTTGACATCGTGATAAGTAAAATATTTGGTCTTATGGTAGACTATTAGAGTTTACAACAGCGTTTGACTTATTTAGCAATTTTATTTTATTTAGGAGAGACCGGAGATAGTAGGCACTTTTTAATTATTGATTTTTATTAATTTTTATTCAAGTTTTTCAAAAAGCTGAAGACCTTTAAAGCACATATATTTGAGTATGAATACCAGGAGTTCTGTGTTTGTAATATGTGTAGTTTGTGTTTAATAGAAACCTGAATTAAGAGAAAAAAATATTTATCAACTTGCCCCGTGAAGGGGTAAGTTGATAAATATTTTTTCCCCTTCACGGGGCAAGTTGTCCATAACTATGGGGCATGTTGGCACATGCTTTTTAAATAGTTAAATGGAACTGAAATAAGATATGATTTAAGAGAGATGAATTGTATTTTTAAAAGAAATTTTAAACAAAAAATTACCTATTTCAGCACAATGCAAATTTTAAACTTATGAAAAAATAAATGAAGCGTTGTTAACTTCGTGTGGCTTCTTCCCTACTTGAAATCATCACTATTTACTATTATCACAAATATAAAATCGAGTGTCTCGGTTGTTCAGACTTTGTGTGAGAAACCCACACAACAGAAGTCAGAACCCACTTTTCTCTGTATTTTTTTACTTTGATTTTATCAGTCTGCATGCCCATAGTAGAGCAGCTTTTACCAACCTTGATTTTTTACAGCTCCTAATTACCTATATAAATGGATCAGCAAAAACTGGCACTGTAACGCAATTAAATATGGGAGAAATACTTTTTTTAATTTTCGTTTGCAATATAGGAGCACCTACTATACAATTTGTTGGATAAGTCACACACACTGGTAAAACGGGATTAAAACAGCTGAAAACATTCTGTAACGAGGTTAGTTGGCGCATCGAGCCAACTTGCCTGTGTTCAAGTGCCTAGAAGCTTCAGAATACTTTTTTTTTTCTTCACAAAATGAGAGCCATAACCTTTTAAACGTAAAATTATTCAACCACTGCCAATCACTTATGGAGTAGATAGAGCTAATCTTACACCATGAAGAACTGCACAAGTTAAATTGCAATTATTAAGATGCAGATGTACCAAGTTTTCAAAATCAAAAAGCCTGAGATCTCCTGCTTTTTAAACTCAAAAAGCCTGAGATTTACTTATGCATAAATTTTCAGCATAAAATGCACAAGTAATCAATATTTTTCTTAAATGCCAAGCATGTCCTAATAAACTTAGCAGTATTCCTTTTACTTGAGTTGTAGAGCGTAAATAAATTAAATTTAAAAAAAACGCTAAAGAAATATTGAAAAAAATCAATCAAAATATAGAAACGATATAAACTATTCCTATCTAAAAATTAGAATATTAAAATATGAAATAAATTACAATTCTGTTACAAAAAATATTTTTATTAATTTCTTACAGCTTTAAAATTTCTAGTATATTTCTAGATTAACAAAGAGCATAACATAATGAGCATTCGTTTATGTAATTTAGTTTATTAAAAAAACTTCAAATACTTTATTACAAATGAAATATTCTCTATTTCAAATGAAATATTCTCAAGTTGTTGAGCCTGATCAGCTTGAAAGAAACTAGAAATGATCTTGTAAACTTGGCGAAAAAAACTACTCAGAAATTGCAACTTTTCCCAAATTCTTAAAAAGCCTGAGAAAATGAAAAATCCTGGCACCCGAAATGAGAACAAAAAGCCTGTGACTCAGGCCAGAATCCTGAGACTTGGCATGCAGTAAGATGAGTACTGGAAATTTAAAAAAAGAAAAGTAAAAGAAGCGAAAAATTACTTGCCAATGAAAGAAAAAGGAAGAATCCTTATAAATATTTACTGCAGAGGGCTAACTCTGCAAAACTATTTTAGCGTTTGGAGAAAGGAAGTAGAAAGTTATTATGTGACTGGTTGCGTAATCTATCCACACACATACGAATTGTGAGGGCTGCGTCCACTTACTCCTGTAGCCAACTAGCCCCGGTTTTCCCTATTACTTTTTAATTACATGCAGTGATTTAATGGGGCCTTAGCGGCAGTGTTTTGCTTTACTTTGTACCAGATGCACTTATATATAATCCAGGAAGAAGATGCTGTAATTTTACAAGCTATTCGTCTAATACATTAACCACTTTGCAAAGTGTATAAATACTTTTGCTAGTATATAAGCTTCAATAGAATTTTATGTTTAAACTACCTGAAGTTTTCCATTACATTAAGAATTGATTCATTTTATCACCAAGAAAAATTATTCATATTTTATTTATTTACTTTTTACATTTATGAACATAAAGTTTTATTGACTGAACAAAATATTTTGTTAAAACTACGAAAGGAAAAACAATGATTTTCTTGGTTAAGAAAACTGTTCAGGGGGGTGCGTCTGAAAATGTATAGACACTTCGAACACACTGTGGTGGAATATTTATTTTTCCAACCTGCAAAAAGTATTCAGCTTTTAGGGAAAAAGTAATGGCATGTTTAGACTTTATGTTTAAATAATCGAGTTTCCTGAAAGCTATTCAGATTTTTCGCCGCTCGATTTTTTCTTATGGAGCACAGCAAAAGATGAGGTGTAACCCAGGATTGCAAACAGAGGGGGCAAACGGGCGCGTTCTCAGGACGCTGTATTGAGGAGGGGTGGGGTGGTGCTAAAAATTAAGGTTTGACACAAGTGACGTAAACTCTTCTTTCGGCACTGGGTGTACTGTCGTAAAGCACGTAATCTGGACATGCCATTTGGGATGAGGTTCAGACTGGTGGTGTGAGCAGAAATTCAATTAGACACTGGTGCGAAGTACGAAATCTGTCGTGTCTGACTCGTACTAAGAAATAAATCGATGTTTAGGGTCAGCACTTGGAACATTTACTTCAACCACTATCTGAAACAGTTACTTGATGCACCGAAATTAAAAACCTGTACTTTACCTTTTCAAAATATCCTATTAGAGAACGTAGACACTTACACTTACTTAGGAGTCGAGTTTGACACCGAATTGAGCTGGAAACAACATGTCGAGTACCTTTCTGATCGCTTTACGGAACGCTTAACCATCCTCACAAGACTTGCGGGCTACCTATGGGGCTGTGCAAGGACAACCCTAGCTACTACTTACTGTAGGTTTATTCTGCCCTTTTTACTTACTGCTGTGAATCACTGATAACTATGCCCGAAAGTCTAATGAATAAGATGGAGATTATTCAAAATCAATCTCTTAGACTTAATACTGGCGCGGTCAAGACCACATCGATTGACTCCATGTTGCTGCTCACAAATATTAAGCCATTGAGGGTTATATTTGAGGAGAAGGCTGTTACTCTATATGAAAAACTATTACACCTTAATCATACTTTTTAGAAAAACTACCAGAATTCACCTCGAAATCTTAAAACACTAAATGATTTTAAAGAGTTCTGGACCACAGTTATACTCTTCACCTCCCTGTATCAGTGGATAAGGTCTTAAAACTACGTAATTCACTAATACATGACATAAAGGACAACCTAGGAGCTCCATCTCTCTAGCATACAATACAGCTCCTGAAGTTCTTCGCGTCTGTGCTCTGGAGACTTTAAGTAATAGATTCCCTGAACCTGAATGGTTACGAGTTTACACTGATGGCCCCTTTTCGAATGACCAACCTAATGCTGGATCCGGAGTTTTCAGCAACTTGTTTGCTTTTGCTCCCCTGTTGGAAGTTTGCGAACGGCTTTTGATGCTGAGGTATCCGCTATATGCATAGCTCTGCAACAATTGGTTGTTCTCTGTGATAAGTTTCAGAAGGTTGTCATTCTCTCTGACTCATAAGTTGCCATACAGTCCATATGTTCTATTCACGACCCATCTTCCCAGGAAATTTTGGACTGTCAGTTAGGCATTAAAAATCTGGAATTAATGAAAAAGTCCTTGTACTTCAGTGGATCCCGGGACACTGTGGAATCAGTGATAACGAACAGGCTGATGCACTGGCGAAGATGGGTGCTGGTGTTTGCAGCTTAAGAATTCAAGAGTCTCTTTTTGCACGATGAAATGTCTCATCAAGAATTATATGTCTTCCCTTTTTCGTGAAGAAATAAGAACAAGGAAGGCTTCAAAAAATTGGAGACGTATAGACGAAGCATGCATAACAGATTTCCCGCCGTCGTGAGGCGGTTGCAGTTTTTAGACTTTATACTAAACACAACTGCCTGGCTGCACACCTTTTTGCCATAGGTGTCTTCACGAATCCCTACTGCATCCTCTGAGAGAACCACGTAATAATGGATGGCCACCACATCGCCTGCTGCAGAGCCTTTCATGGGGTCTCCTTGGCTGCACGATATTGGGAAAGAAGCCGAATGAGACGATGACATTCTAATTTTGTTTCTTGTTCCTTGTTTTTTCTTTTTGATCCTTTTTTTTTGCCAAGTTCTCTGCCATTAGAAACAAGAAATAAAACTATCTGAATCAGTCAGCTTGACCAAAAAGCCCACTTATTTTCCAAATTGGACTTTCACAGAATCGATATCCCACAGAAACTTAATTTTGCAGGTTGTAAAAAAAAAAAAAAAAAAATCTATAACAATTTATAAAGTGTATACAGATTCTTTTGGAGTACCCCGTAGTATGTTCTAAGATTATTTATTTTATAGTTATGAATAATTAATTACCCAAATAATGCATTAATTTGAAAAATGTATTCTACAGAATAAGTATTAAAAATTTAAAGCATTTCGATACAAAAATTACTTTTTAATCTTATTGTTAGTGTTTTTGTTTAAAAACTTTAGTGAAAGGTGATAGTAATCACTAAATTTTTGAATTTAAATAGGAATTCTCACATAAATGAAGGAATGATCAGAATTCTTAAATTATTTATATATATTTATTAATATTTCCAAGAATTGTTAATATATTTAAGGACTTAAAATACTAGTGTTTTATTAACATCATTTTCAACTTTGAAGGAAATAAATTGTTTAAAACAAAAAAAAAGTTAATTTAGGCTTTAAAATCTTTTGTTGCTTTAAGAAATGTATTTTGTATACACATTTCGTGCTTTAATACTTGGCGGACGAAAAAACTTTAATGATGAAAGAGGGAATAAACAAATTCATAAATATAGCTGAGGAACTTTATGATTCCTTTTTATGCTCCATATTCTCTGCGTTACGATGCTCCAGGGATTTCGAATCTTTTTTTCGGCAATTAGCTGAAGTATTTGTTTCTTACAGAACAGAATACTTCAGACATATTTTCATTGTGTGTGTCTGAAGAATATGACTGTCTCAAACAAACAAACAAAAGAGATTTGTTTAATTTACGCAGGATTAACATTCACTTAACACAACGCATGCCATTCGAAATATAAGCAGAATTATCTTTTATTAAAAGGAGCGCTTTCAAAACAAGTAAGTGGGAAATAATGAACTAAAATTATAAATCACGACAACTTCTTTTTTTTTTTTTCTGGTAAAACAGAATTTGAAGTGTTCTCCTGATAGCATTATGAGTTTTGGAAGATTATTCAAATCCAAAAGGAATTTAGAAATAGCCTGAAGAATAACGAAAGAGGCTGCAAACAAAAACTTTTCGATTGTTGATTTTTTACTGTAAATAATTTTGAGAAAAAAGAAATTGTTATAAAAGTATTTGAATGATCGAAGGCATACTTCTCAGTCGTTGTTTAATAAACACCTTTATAAACTCTTCATTTCTTCTAACAAAATTGGCCATCTAGTCTTACTTGGGTCCCCCTACTTTTACACGCAGTCTGTACAAAGGGTTTTCTCCCCGTAGCGTTTGAAAAATTAAAAAGAAAGGTTAACTACGTCTTTAATGCAAATCCAAAAGGAAAGCCTTGTCAGTTTGACACGGATTATTGAGGATCGCAGATGGAAGACTTGAATTTTTTTCAAGCCGCTGTTGATCAAAATGACTTTATTTTAAAATCACAACAATTAATTATAGCAAAATTTAATTAATATTAATCAACTGATAGATAATTAAAAACTAATTTAATTAGTTGTTTTTAGGATTAACAATGACTTTTTTGATCAAAATGACTTTATTTTAAAATCAACAATTAATTATAGCAAAATTTAATTAATATTAATCAACTGATAAATAATTAAAAACTAATTTAATTAGTTGTTTTTAGGATTCACTGCATTAAACTAATTACTACATTTAGGTTCAACTTCTTCAAAAGCGAGAGTATCCTCATTCCGCCCCCCCCCCCCCCCCCGAGCACTTGCACAACCGTACGGAGTGGTCCTCAGGCTGTTTAAACAGACATCCAGCACAATTAGCCGAGATCGACAAACACAAGGCGAACGTGAAAACTTTTGACAATGCCGCCCCTTGCACACATTTACTTAAATGCAAATGTCCTCTCTTTATCTCGGCGGCGGCATTTTCTCCCACATCAGTTACACTCCATCATCAGCGGGCGCTCGGCAAGGACTTAATGCATCCCAGATAGACAAGGCAGAGAGGAAGCGCGAGAGAGAGAGAAGTAATCATTACCTTGGCCATTTGTTCTGGCGGGACCGCATTCTCCTGACGGAGCGGCACGACCGGAATGATGTATCGACCGGCGGTCTCGGCCACTCTGGGATCGCTCAGGATGCGACTCATGTCCACCATTCCTGCAAAATCAAAAAGGAGTCCGTTAGTGAGGGAGCGCGTAATAAGGGCTTCTTTTGGAAGTGGCAATTATCGGGGATTTGAATGGGGTTGAGATGAGTATCGACAGGGTTATACTTAAAGGAAGGAAACACGGAAAGGGCACTTTTGACTTGTGCGTATGTGATTTCAATGAATGGCTTAGATTCACAGGCAGATCTAGAAAAGTTTTAACCCTTTAACGCGCAGTGTTCCCGCTCTGGGATCACCAAACTCTGACGTTTCGACTGTTGCCAGTCACGAAGAATAGATTTGATTTCTATAAAAATACTTGCGGGTGACATAGCTCCACGAGAATCCTTTACTTTTTAGCACGTCATTTCCCGTAAAAAATGGTCACGATTATCTTTAACGGTACTGATATCTGCTGAAAAATGGAAGAATGCGAGAACAGCTGAATAGATTGCCCAATGCTGAAAAAAGGGCAGCCATTGTCATCGCTCGACTTAACTACGAGCAAGATGGCGGACGATCGGAACGTTCATCGCGTGCCACAGATCTAGAGACCCTTTTTCGACGACAGCTGGCTCTGTGGCACGCGATGAACGTTTCGATCGTCCGCCATCCTGCTGGTAGTTCAGTCGAGCGATGGCAACGGCTGCCCTTTTTTCAGCATTGGGAAAGGGTTGCGCCTCAAAGGGTTAAGGGAGGGACGATACGTAAGACGAAACATTTTATCTGAGATAGGCCATCCTCTTCCCTCCTATTTGTTCACTTTTAATCTTGAATCCAACTTAACCTGACCGCTCTTATCGTTGAGAATACTTTCCATCTTTGTCCACAGTTGCCTTCCCAGCATGAGTCTATGAATGCTCAGCTGGGTGTCAGCATTGCGCAGGCGAAAGTAATGGGTTCTGCATGAAATATGGGCTAAAATTTGTTAACAAGTTGGATTCAAGATTAAAAATGAACAGGTGTAATGGTGTGTATGTGTGTGTGTGTGTGTGTGTGGGGGGTAATGACCTATCTCTTATAAAATGCTTCGTCATACTTATCGCCCCTCCTTAACCCATTAACGCCCGGCGATCTATTTTTAGGCGGTCACACAAATATTTACGCATTCATTTTTTGCCCTATTTTCATTTGTTGAATAAAAAATTTGATTGCCATAAAATACTCAGCGATAACAAAGCAAAATGGGTTAAAAACTTTCTGGATCTTCATAATACATGTTCTTACAAACATTTAAATAATCAAAGAGAGAGAGAGAGAGAGAGACAGAGAGAGAGAAAAAGACAAAATATGCTGCCAAACTTTATTTATATGTAGAATATGCCCTTGCAAATACATACTTTTACAGTCTGACTTTCGAAAACCGACAGAAGGATGATACTCCCCCCCCCCCCCCCCGAATATTGTCCATAACGGTATGACAGAAGCCATTTTGAAATGGAAAACTAAATACGACCGCAAAGTAAAGCTAAAGCCATACTTATAGCTTTGAAAAGTGAGTTTATATTGATTTTCCTCAAAAATAATAAATAAATGAAAAATGTCCAAACACAGTTGGGATTGATGGATATTTATGAAACGAACACTGGTAAAAAATGAAGCCCAGAAAATCTTTCCACAGAATTACGAAACAGATAAAATGATGCTCTTGGATGATTTTTATTAAAAAGATTTTGCAAATCACTTTTTGTTTGGAGCTATCGAAATATCAAAGCTTCGAACAAGCTTTTATAAAAAAGACCTGGTGTTAACTTTTTAAGCAATTTGGAATATTATTTCCTGAATAGTTTGTGGGGAAGCAGAATAACAGAAAAAGAGAGGGGGGGGGAGTCATAGTGATTTGAATGAATCATAGGCAAATAGGAATATTCCGGTAAAGAATAAATATCACGGCTCTTTAAATTGACTCGCAGAAGTTTTCTATTGATTCCTTTATAATTATGTTCTGCATCAGATATATCTAGAGCAATGGTTCTCAACTCTTTTGAGGCTATTGTAATGTGGGATAGATATCCTGCAAATATCCTAGTGTCTTTACTACTGATAGTGCAAATACTGATATCGCATTACATTTCTTATCGTATTTCTGAAATCTATTATGCTACAGAAAAATTGATATTATCCGATGAGTTACATAATACAGAGACAATGCTTAGAAAGCAAACACTTAACGGAGATTTTCATTCCGGAGCAACAAAAACACATTATACATCATAGTGTGCAGACATTTCAACTGTTTTCTTTGCAGTTTCTGTCCATGAATTATTAGAAAGCCCTGTACCATACCACAGTAAGATACTTGACTGCTGTAAGAACATTAAATATGAAATTGAATTCAAGTGTGTTTTCGGTACTATTCAAAAGTAGAGGACAGCATGTCAAGATTATTATTTAAAAGCTTAAAGTGTGCGTATAATTTTAGCTATATAAAGTGTAAATATACAGGGTGGTTTTAATTAAACTTCCGCTATAAACAGGGTTCTACATGTAAAACGGGTGAACGAATTATAACTAAATCTGGTTTATTGAGTATACATAACCTGACCATTTATTTCTTCCTTCAAAACGGGACATCTACTACTTTTTAGGCAATAGTGTGTTTATTTTCTTCCTCAAAGCGAGACATCTACTGTTTTTAAGGTAATAGTGTAAAGAGACTGAATTTACAGGTCTGGGTAGTTGTTAAGAAAACGCGCGAAAAAGCTTGTGTTAATGTTAATTTCAAAATAAAGCGAAAAAGCAAACCTTTGCTAAAACACACATATACTACAAAAAAAGTGCAAGACATACTTTTCGGGTAGTACAAGGGGTAGGCCCTTCTTCGACTTCAAAAACACCATCCGACACAAGGCAGGAAGGTAGGAAAGTGAGAAATGTAAACAAAAGGACACACAGTAAAAAAGTAAATTCTCATTCGGAAGGAAAAAAAAAATTCTTACAAAACCAGCGTGAAAAGGGAAAATAAAGGGGAGATTGGGGGGGGGGGGATAAGCAAACGGGGAACATGAATAAAAAGAAATAAAAATTAGATAAATTGAAATAGTTGACAAAAAAAAAGAACATAAAAAGAACAAGCACAAAAACAATACATCCCTCATCGTTTTCTTTGCGTCTCTAGAGGGGAAGGAGGGAGGTTAAGTTTTTTTTTTTTTACAGACACTGCCGTTGGATAAGTTTAGATTTAGCTGCGCCTTTATTGGAATCGTTAGCGTGGGGTGCTTTTTTTCTAAAAACGGGACATTGCAGTTGACATTTTCTGAAAACGGGACAAGTCACCCAAAAACGGGACGTATGGTCACCTTAAGTATACATGAAGTGCGCCTAAAGAATTTTAAAAAAAGTTCAAAAATATCTACTAGGTGGCGCTTTTCATAAAAAAACCCCAGCAAATTTAGTAATGGGAATGGGTAATTCGAAATGTAAATACCATTTCAACAGTTATCCAATGTTTTTGAGTACTTATTAATTAATTTGTGTTGTTTTGGGGCTGATTTTATCATACAAAGACCTAGCGAACATTTTTTTGAAGAAAACTTAAAAAAAAAAAAACTTCCTTCAGAGCATCTGATGTACAGTTGAAAAATTTAGTGCCATTATTCACAGCACTTTCAGCTGCAGAAAACTATTTATTGAAGTTTAATTATAACCACTTATTATACACAAGCATATATGCTCATACGATTACGTTTACGAATTAAAAAAAATCTGATGTGTACAACACATGACTTCCTTGCACGTCTATTAGATCAAAAATATTTTCGACGCACTTCCTCTAAACTTATTTGTTTGAAAGAGATAAAATATCAATAATAGTAAGGTTTAGCGATTTCCAGCCAAATATTTCGATATCGCCAAGCTGAGTTCAATTTGAAAGATTTCTTTCTGACATTTTATTTGGAGATATTTCACCAAAAGCCGACAAACTTGAGATAGTCTGCGAGATTTTGGGGATAGCCAAAGTAGTCATTGACCACAGACTTTCAATGAATTGAATGCATCCATACACCTCAATGTATTTAACGTCATTTGGCTCACCCTGTAAATAAATTCTCAGTCGATTGCTGTCAAAAAAAGATATTGAAAACAGTTAGATATTACAATAATTCTAAATACAAAAGTTAAAAAATCTACGGGTTAAAGTTTTAGTTATACAAAATAGGAAATAATTTTTGGCGCCAAATTTGGCGATATTTCGGCGAAACTCGTCAATTTCGACGACATTTTGCGAGATTTTAAGCATGAACCAAACAATGACAGATTATCGCCAAATTTGGCGATATTTCGCCAAAACTCGCCAAGAACGATGACAAATGGCGATACTTTGGGCATGGACCAAATGACTGACTATCGCCAAATTTGGCGATATTTCGCCAAAACTCGCCAAGGTCGAGGACAGACGGCGAGATTTTGGGAATGTACCAAACAATGACTGTCTAGAGTTGTATTATATTGAAGATGTCCATAGACATTAAAGTACTGAAATTCTTTTCGGTGGTCCTGTAAATAAACTCTCCAGTAGATTGGAACCAAAAATCGAGATGCACAACTAGATGTTACAACATTCTTATATATGAAATTTCATAATAGTTTTTGAGATTTGAGAGTTAAATATGCACACACGTACACCAAAAGTCGCCAAGCTTGGCGACTTTTGGCATAGTTCTTGAGGGAGGCACGTGACCGTGGTCGGACCATTACCTAACTTATGTGGTAGGACGGTATTGTGCTTGAAATGGATGAATGCCCCTAAAATTGCCATTGACCGTAATGTATTGGAAATCTTTTGAGTGTTCCTGTAGCAGAACTATAAATGATAAAGACACTTTTTTTAATGGAGAAATTCATTTTCTAACTCTTTACAGCATATATCACTTCTGAGTCGTTTGAAATAGCCCAATACCTCTAAAAAACGCTTTGATGAATTTCGGCCCATAGAGCGTAATGTATTTCGAATCTTTTGGGCGGTTCTGTAGATAAACTATCGAATGGAACCAAAAGGGGAGGTGCACAACTAGATGTTACAACTATCCAAAATATGAAGTTTCGACATTCTACGCCTAATAGCTTTTGGTTTAGGCGAGTTTAATGAATTTCGGCCCATTGAGCGTAATGTATTTCGAATGTTTTGGACAGTCCTGTAGATAAACAATCCAGTCGGATTGAACCAAAAAGGGAGGTGCACAACTAGATGTTACAACTATCCAAAATATGAAGTTTCGACATTCTACGCCTAATAGCTTTTGAGTTAGGCGAGTTTAATGAATTTCGGCCCATAGAGCGTAATGTATTTCGAATCTTTTGGGCGGTCCTGTACATAAACTATCCATTCGATTGCCACCAAAAGGGGAGGTGCACAACTAGATCATAGAACAATCCTAAATATCAAATCTCAATATTCTACGACCAATAGTTTTTGAGATATGCGAGTTACATACATACGTACGTACGTACAGACGGCATGGAAAAACTGGCCACAGTAGACTCGCCCCTGGTCAAAATGAGTTGCAGACGCGTTAATAGGATCGTGCATGCTAGCCTACGATGAGATGCATCGAAAAAAATTTTTAAATTAAATTTAGATGTAGTCAAAATCGGTTTTTTTGTCGAAATTTGGCCCCCAAAATTTTTCGGGATCACATTACTTCCTTATACTACGTACAAGGAAGTAATAAAGAGCACACTTAAAATATTACTATTAACTTTAATATCAGCAGCTTTTTTTACTTCCTTGTACGTAGTATAAGGAAGTAATGTGATCCCGAAAAATTTTGGGGGCCAAATTTCGACAAAAAACCCGATTTTGACTACCTCTAAATTTAATTAAAAATTTTTACTTCCTTGTACGTAGTATAAGGAAGTAATGTGATCCCGAAAAATTTTGGGGGCCAAATTTCGACATAAAAACCGATTTTGACTACCTCTAAATTTAATTTAAAAAATTTTTTCGATGCATCTCATCGTAGGCTAGCATGCACGATCATATTAACGCGTCTGCAACTCATTTTGACCAGTGGCGAGTCTACTGTGGCCAGTTTTTCCATGCCATCTGTACGTACGTACGTATGTATGTAACTCGCATATCTCAAAAACTATTGGTGGTAGAATGTTGAGATTTGATATTTAGGATTGTTCTATGATCTAGTTGTGCACCTCCCCTTTTGGTGGCAATCGAATGGATAGTTTATGTACAGGACCGCCCAAAAGATTCGAAATACATTACGCTCTATGGGCCGAAATACATTAAACTCGCCTAACTCAAAAGCTATTAGGCGTAGAATGTCGAAACTTCATATTTTGGATAGTTGTAACGTCTAGTTGTGCACCTCCCTTTTTGGTTCAATCCGACTGGATTGTTTATCTACAGGACTGTCAAAAACATTCGAAATACATTACGCTCAATGGGCCGAAATTCATTAAACTCGCCTAAACCAAAAGCTATTAGGCGTAGAATGTCGAAACTTCATATTTTGGATAGTTGTAACATCTAGTTGTGCACCTCCCCTTTTGGTTCCATTCGATAGTTTATCTACAGAACCGCCCAAAAGATTCGAAATACATTACGCTCTATGGGCCGAAATTCATCAAAGCGTTTTTTAGAGGTATTGGGCTATTTCAAACGACTCAGAAGTGATTTATGCTGTAAAAAGTTAAAAAATGAATTTCTCCATTAAAAAAAGTGTCTTTATCATTTATAGTTCTGCTACAGGATCACTCAAAAGATTTCCAATACATTACGGTCAATGGCAATTTTAGGGGCATTCATCCATTTCAAGCACAATACCGTCCTACCACATAAGTTAGGTAATGGTCCGACCATGGTCACGTGCCTCTCTCAAGAACTATGCCAAAAGTCGCCAAACTTGGCGACTTTTGGTGTACGTGTGTGCATATTTAACTCTCAAATCTCAAAAACTATTATGAAATTTCATATATAAGAATCTTGTAATATCTAGTTGTGCATCTCGATTTTTGGTTCCAATTTACTGGAGAGTTTATTTACAGGACCACCGGAAAGAATTTCAGTACTTTAATGTCTATGGACATCTTCAATATAATACTACTGTAGATAGTCATTGTTTGGTACATGCCCAAAATCTCGCCGTCGGTCCTCGACCTTGGCGAGTTTTGGCGAAATATCGCCAAATTTGGCGATAGTCAGTCATTTGGTCCATGCCCAAAGTATCGCCATTTGTCATCGTTCTTGGCGAGTTTTGGCGAAATATCGCCAAATTTGGCGATAATCTGTCATTGTTTGGTTCATGCTTAAAATCTCGCCAAATGTCGTCGACATTGACGAGTTTCGCCGAAATATCGCCAAATTTGGCGCCAAAAATTATTTCGTATTTTGTATAACTCTAAAACTAACCCGTAGATTTTTTAACTTTTGTATTTAGAACTATTGTAATATCTAACTGTTTTCAATATCTTTTTTGACAGCAATCGACTGAGAATTTATTTACAGGGTGAGCCAAATGACTTCTAATACATTGAGGTGTATGGATGCATTCAATTCATTGAAAGTCTGTGGTCAATGACTACTTTGGCTATCCCCAAAATCTCGCAGACTATCTCAAGTTTGTCGGCTTTTGGTGAAATATCGCCAAATAAATTGTCAGAAGGAAATCTTTCAAATTGAACTCAGCTTGGCGATATCGAAATATTTGGCTGGAAATCGCTAAACCTTAGTATTATTGATATTTCATCTCTTTCAAACAAATAAATTTAAAGGAAGTGCGTCGAAAATATTTTTGATCTAATGGACGTGCAAGGAAGTCATGTGTTGGACACATCAGATTTTTTTTCTCCAAAAATTACCTTTGTCATGCATGAAAAATTCTAGAATGATTTGTAAGAAATTGTTTAATTATTAATTATTCTTTCTAACAACAACAACAAAAAAAATATCATGCGTGTCTATTAAAAAGAAATTGCGAGTAAAATATGAAGGATTACGTTAATGCAAAGTACTTATCAATATTTATAATGAAATCAGGCATAATTTTACACTTCTATATACTAAGCACATTTTATTATTTAAAATATACAAGTAGAGGTTGAAAAAACTATATTACAAGAACTATTTTCTGAAAATTTTTAAAAATAAAGAGGAGATAGATTTTAATTATAAGAGTGAGTTTTCTTTGCCTCAAATTACACAAATTTTAAATTTGAAAAAATATTTAAAGGAATATAAAAAAGATCCTGGTAAAAAAAAAATCTGAACATTAAACTAAAAGCGATTCTTTAAATTAGAGTAGAGTTACATCAACATACATTTTTAATATGAAAGCGTAGATAATCCGAAAGCACTTTATTTAAATTTATTCGTAGTTAATAACTAAAAAGCCTTTTCATTAAAAAAGTTTTGTTTTTGCACTTAAAATTTTATGCAAAGGTGAAGGCAGATAAAGCTCTCACTAAAATGTTCAATTACGCAAAAGGTAAGCAAATCATATTGAAAGAAAGAAATTTATTATTTTAAAAGTAGTAACAGTAGATATTTCATAAAAGTTTGATTTCAATAAAGTAATAAAAAGCTGATGTGAAAACCGCATTCACTTCCTCTAGCGTCTGTTAAATTATATGTGATTACAATACTAGATGTTCATAGACTTTATTGCACTGAAAGTCTTGTTCCTAGAGCCTGAAAATAGGACAGTACTTCCGTTTCTCCCTGTAAAAGAATTATAAATGTCACAAGCACTATTTTCGACTACGCACTATTTTCGAAAAGCACTATGTGTATTCTTTTATAAATTTCACAATATTATAGTATTTGCTTTCTTTGAATGTAGTTTGAACAATGAATGCAGTTTGAACAATGAATGCCCATAGAATTCAAAGTACTGAAATTCTTTTCGGTGACCCTGTAAATAAACAACCCAGTCTATTGCAATAAACAGGTGCGCAACTAGATGCCTCTAAAAGTTTTAAATGCGAAATCTCAATATTCTATACGGGCAATTGTTTTTGAGTTATGCGTATTCACAACGTTTATGCGTATTCACAACGTATATACGTACGCACAGATGCTGAAACTTATCGAAATGTATTCAATGATAGGGAATATATTGCAGTTTTTCAAGTCTTCAAGCATATATAGAATTACCAACACAGGAAAATAAATAAAAAAATCGAGAGTTTTATCTCAAACGTTTTAAAGTGAGGAGACTCAAATATAAATGTTGATTAAATTCTGATTAAATTGCAGAGCATAATTTAGCTATAAACTGGCATGTACTTCTAAAAGTTTCGACGATAAAATATATAAATATATATATATATATATATATACTGAGCTTAAAGTTTCTTATGTTCAGATTGAATTTCAACGTAAGTAATTGCACATCAAATCGGAATTTAGGTAAAGATTTGGTTTGCATTTTAGCTCACTGTAAATAAGTATGAAAATGCAAAGTTTGGTTCCAGCACTATCACTTTTGGTAGACTTAATCTAACATGGGCAATGGGCATGGATTTTCTAAATTACAAATAAGTTTTCGAGAATCACAATCATGTTGTAAAATAACTTGTTTCAAATATGGAACGTCAGCTAATTTGCATAAAGCAAAGCAAACAAAATGACCCCTTTTATCCAGCCTTATTAAAAACTATTAGCACTTGTCTTTATATAGTTGGTGCTTCTCAAAAGTTTTTCAATTAGAATTACTGACTGTAAATAAGTGCTTAATTTCTATTTCTTCATAGAAAGCGGAAGACCACATTCCAGTTTCATTTAAAGATCAAACAGCTGGGGTATTCCAAGTAAACGACAACAATTTTATTAGAGGGAAGAAATATAATTATTATAGCTGACCGACTTTTTAAGAATCAATAAAAATTGTACAACGCAAAAATATGTGGATCTTTAAGGACTCGTTTGGGTCTATTACAGTGATTAGGATTCAAAGTATCTGAACATTTTTCTATTAACATTGACACAAAAGTGTATTAAAATACTGTATTAGACTGTATTTGGATAAATCATGATTTATTAAATTTGTGTTTTTTGAAATATCTGATTCAGTTTAAAAAGAAAAGCTTGATTTTTTTTTTATCAGAAAAATTTACGACGAACATACTTGCAGATAATAATATCGATCTTCTATCTTAAATAATTAATTTAATATTGAAGATGTCTTATAGACACAAGCTAGATTTTTTTCAAATAATCTTACACATATAGGACCTATTAATAGGAACACTTGTGGAATGAAAAAAAAAAATTAGTTAAATCTTCACTACTTTTCTGTGTGAAGTTTTCTTTATATCGTTCTTGTAGAAATGGGGTCTTGAAGATGTCTGTTCAGATCGGTTGCATTGGCGTAGAATAAAATAATAGAGGGCAGAGGGCTTTTTAAGCAGAGGCGTAAAGGAAACTTTTTAAACTTCGAAGTCGTAGGCTCCTAAAAGGCCCTTTTAAAAATATATTTAGGTCACCTTATTCCAGGGCCACAACTTCCACTGTGATCTTGAGCATAGGAAGGCTTGACATAAATGGAACTAAGTGGACCACAACTAAAATAAAAGGGTAAAAAAATAAAGAAGTGTGTAAATAAAGCGCATCATAATGTTCTTTATTAATTTTAATCTTTAAATACCAGGCTCTATGAGATAAAAAAAAGTAAGCTCAGAAAAACATTTTTTACTCGTGGGACCCCCAAATCTTAAGACTCTGCACTTACCATAGGATCCCTTCATTTCCCATCGTAAAGGGAGCGGTATTATCGTTATACTAGTTGTTATAATGGATATTTCTTTGTGAATAAAACTTCCTTGCATGGCACCTCGGAATTTTAAAAATGTCAGTGTCAGTACAGCAAGATTAACTCTACAAGTGCAGTCCTTTAACTCTACTCGATATTCACAGCAGTAAAAAGAGGTTATATATATAAAAAATGTCTATTGCCAGCTTGGAATTTTGTCTACCTACTGCTAGGATTTGCTGATGCCATCGTACGATTCTTCCGCGAAAACCGTCATAACGACAAGTAATGTACCCATTGTACGCCTAGCAGTATACGATGGGTGACAAAATAATGCAAACACCTGTAAAAACCCTGTGGCAGCGTTTTACACTTGAAAAACCATCACATCACCTGGCATAGAATCTTATTAATTTATGGCCACGAAGAGAAAATTCCCAGTGTGTCAAATGTTTTTGTTTATGAACAAGCTGCATATATGCATTGCCTCTCACGAAGGAGCTACAATGGTCCCCGTTTAGATGCAGAAAAATGCGGGTTAAATGCCAGAGCTTTTGCTGTTTTTTACTCCGATTTCCCTACGTTAGGAAAAGATGCGGTGTAGAAAGATTCCTAGTCCAATGAAGGGTAAATGCATTAATGATCTATCTTTCCCATGATGGCTAGCTCGTTTCGCAATATATTCTGCTTTTACCCGGGATTGTCCATTTTCCCATGTAAATGGGCCTCTTGTAACATCAATTTATGCAAATTGTAGGGTTTGCTGCCTCACCTTATTGAAGTTTGAAACTGTATCTACTATTTTGCAGGGGAAAAAATCCAAATCTCTTTCGTTTGGTAGCAAAGGATGTGCCTCTAGTTGTTTGTTATTATGCTACTCAAGAATTGAAGCCGCTTGTCTCGATAGTTTATGTCCAAGCTCCAAACGTTTTTTACAGATTTCCCCAAACTTGAATAGTTAAATGTCCTTCCTTTTTGCAATAAGCCCTTCAATTACCAAAATAATTATTTTAAACATTAAATTTCTTATTATTGTTTGTCTCATCGCATTTTTTGTTATTATGTTACTCAAGAACTGAAGCAGCCTGTCTCGATAGTTTATGCTCAATCTCCAAACGTTTTTTGTAGTTTTCCCCAAACTTGACTTGTTAAATATACTTCCTTTTTGCAATAAACCCTTCAATTGCCAAAATAATTATTTGAAACATTAAATTTCCCAAAAGCTATCCGTAAAAGAAAGTTTATTTATTATACGATGCTCTAATCTGCGTCACCTTGATCGTTTTGAAAATTCAAATATTAGATTTACAGAACTGAAACTAGACGAAATGATAAATGACATTATTTTGTACATTCTCAGTACAAAACATTTTAAGATTAGAAATGTTATTTTTCTACCAAATACTATTTATTTTAATTCCCGTGTGCGACATTGTTATTAGGCAAAAAATTCGGGACTTCATAAGCCATTCTCAATTTGAAGATAATCCCTTAAAATCGCGCAAAGAATTCACAATACCTCATTAAATTATCGTAGAAAATTCTTAAAATTTAATATTTTGAATCAATTGAATGTTCTCTTTTGAAGGATGTTGCTATTTAAAAATTACGAAGTTGATACAGAATTAAATATGAAGACGGCCCCTTATGCAAATTAAAGTATGCGTTATGTGTAAACGAATGGCTTGAAAAGCTTTACTGTAAAACAAACAACGTCCGATAAAAAAGAACAAGTAGGCCCTTTCCCTCATAGTTCTACATATATACATCAAGTGTTATGCATGCGTAAAGCCGACATAACTTAATACGAATTATTTCTCAAATGCAATGGTATTAAACTTAATATGCGTTCGCTTTAAATCGTAAGGACAATATGAGTGATCATCCATCAGATTTTATTTCGAACACACGGAACGATAAATCAATTAAAATATTTGGGATTCCATTGCTGGAAGATCAATATGCAATTTGCATATGCAATTAAGGGATTAATCTTCCGGAATTAATATATCTCGGAATACTTTTTTAAATGCACAAGACAAAGCAGGTTTTCTGCAATTAAAGCAAAACGCTCGAGTAAAACCATATTTCATAAAATGCTGGCAAATGCTTTATTGAAATATATGATGAAGCACACTCGAAGGATTTTAATATATAAAATTAATATAACATTTTATAATTGAATAATACAATTGTTTAATTTACTTATTTTTAAAGTATAGTGTCTAAAATGTAATTAGTGTTTTATAAATAAATTTCGCGTGTTAGGTTTTCTTTAAAGTCCCGCATTGGCCTAGTTGCTAAACCCCGTTCCCGAAAGAACACGGAAAGGGAAGCAGCACCGGCTTGGACAGTGCCTGCGAAGGTGAAAATATCTTTCGTCTGGGTTGCTATGGAATCATGCACGCGAATAGGAGCAGGTGCACGTAAAATCTGTTTGTGGTTCCAATGTTCTCCATGTTCAAACGATACCTTTGTCGATTCCAGGTGCTAGGTCTCTCATCTGAAATTAGTTCAAAAGTAGACCACTCATAGGGGACAAAGTTGATTTGATTAATAGGTGCCCCCATAATGAAACGACAAACGTATGCGGCTCTCGTAGTCGTCAAGTCTCGAGTAGGCCAAAGACCTGGCCTTTACATTAAGAAAAAAAGGTTTTCTTTAAATGTTATTTTTCAAAATACAGTAAAAGAGAACAGTTTTAGAAAAATGGGGTTAAAGGCATGTTTCTATGACATGAAACCAATGTCACTCGACATTTTTCAGGATACTACTGTGGTTTTTTTTAAATTAGTAATGATGACGCTACACGCTAGCATCAAGGTTACAATTTAAATATATTACCATGAAATACCTTTCCTTCTACAAGAACAAACATAAAATAATGCTAAAAGTTTAATGCAAATTATATCACATAACAAGCAGAAAACTCACTTATCATTTCTTTGATATTACATGCCGTTGAGGTGGTTAAATGATTTAAAAATATCAAGTGATTTTAAAGTTATTATTTCTTGAAGTATCAAACTTGCTTTTTTAAAATCTAAACACGTTCTCACACCTTTATTAGTAACATTATCTTTTATTTAAAAATTACCTTTTAAATTTCACTCAGTAAGAAACATCTTAAGTGAATTTCGAAAAGAATTTAAACAGTTATAACAATAATGATTTGAACTGCGAGTTTTAAAATTAAATAAAAAAGAAATATGTAAAGAGTTCAAAAATGCAAAATTTCTATGAAGAAAGAAAGAAAACATTAACAAAATAAATAGGCGTAAAGTTATTTTTTTCCTACTATTAAAGTTCGAAAAATCACTTCCGTTCGTTATACTTTAATATTGTCCAATAACATAAGAATTGAAATGCTGGATTCTACTTTTACGCCTGGAGCAGCTTATTTCAATTTAAAAAATAAAATCAAAGTTGAAACATCCATTTCTTCACTGTCTTTTATGTGTAATCATAAACTGTGAAAATTATCACAATAGTTAAATAACAGATTTAAATGCTTAATTAATTAAATTATTAGCCTCTTTCTTACAGGAATACAATGAGAACTTTGATTTAGAAGCTATTTTTATACAGCGACAAAAAAAAAGTACTAATTATTCAGCTGCTGCAACAACATTCGAAAAGAAAAACTATGACGAATTCGTTTGTTTCCAATTATGTTATACTAAGATGTCACTTCAAAAATTAAAGAAAATTACAGTAATTAGAGAAAATCAATTAAGATCAAATGTTTGAAAGGGCAAGTACATCAAAATATCTTTTTTTCACTCCATTGTTTAAAGGAATTAAATTTAACTATTCATGTCTCAATTAAAATAACAAAGACATTTGCTTAAGTATTTAATAAATGAAAAAGCTTTTCGGTTAATATGTAATATTTTTTATCTTAGACTTAGTGCAACTTGAATCATACGCTAATTCTTACATTCCTCACTTGTGTTTAATTTTACAAATAACATTTAATTAACCTTTTCTTTTCGTTTTTACAAGTTTCATTTAGTACATAGAAGTACAAATAAGGCACAACTGAATAAAGTAAGCGAAGAATTTTAAAATAAAGCTTATCTCCATATTCAACCACTTATCTTACCTTATCTCCATATTCAATCATGAAATTAGCCTCCTTTAATTCGTTGCACTTGCGTCTACCCGCCGAAAGGAGGAGATTACAGACAAGAAAAGAAATCAAAATATCTCCAATTGAATGAATTTTATTCACGCCACTTGTTAGGTCTATGTAATTTCACAACAAACTGGACGCAAGCAAAGCTGTTTTTGTTGTAAAAAAGAATCTTAAAACCGACAGGTATTAGAAAAGAAAAACTCTCAACTGTATTTTGAAAGAAAATTATCTATCAGCAATGTTAAGGCTAGCATTCAGTCAAAAAATTTAATTTTCAAAGAAAATAACCCTTAAAATGTTGTCTAAATTTTATGAAAAATCTAACACTAAGATAACAAAAGCCAAGAATAGCTTCAAAAGTTAATTTTAGAACATACATGCAAAGACAAAAAGCATAAACAGAAGTTTTGTTTTAAAAGAAAACAGAGGTTGTTGCTTTTAGACATTAGATTTTCTTTTGATTTAATAGAATTTGGAATATAAAATAGAAGAATTGCTTTAACAGAAAAAGGAAATAGATAATTTTTCCTTACACAGCAGACACCATTTCAATTTTAAAACAAAATGGAAAAAATGCAGTCAATTCTTGGTAACAATTTCAATATTTAACAAATTAAGAATGAAATCGACTTGTGCTTACTTGTGCCTTGTAAAATGGAAATTATGATCCAGCTGTTTATTACATTGTTTTGGCATTTCAGTTTTGTCTCTTACAATTTAGAAATTATAGGACGTAGCCAACAATATTCAAAATAAATCTATCATAAATTTATGCAAAATTTCTAAATGAAGTGTAGGTCAGTGAAAAGCGTACACATTTTCAACTCTCACAGAAAATTTATTTTCAAACCTAAACGGTAAAATTTCTGGGAAAATGCATGCAATGTTTTATTTCTCACAGGTGGCAGCAGAGTCCTCAAGAGAGTTAACAACATGGTGGCCGAATGTTTGAGCCTGTTGGAGCAGTTTATTAAGTAATACTGGAAGTTTAAAAATGTTGCTGAAGTTCAGAGACTGAGAAAATGTGAGTATGGGACTGATCCAAGAATTACACGCTTACAGTAAAAAAATCAGCTTTCATGTCTTAAAGACGCAAAAAGAAAAGTCGAATTTTTTAAACATTAAATGTATTTTCGTCAAATTAATGAACTGTTTTATAAACATAAATATTTTTATGTAAACCTAGTATCTCCATTAGCATATTTTTCGTACTATCTGTACCCATAATCAAAATCAGAAAAAAGAGGAATTTTGCTAAAAATTTCTATGCATTTTAGGTAAACCAAAGAATTGTCCTACAAAATTCAAACATTTTATGTAAAATTAGTACCTTTAATGACATTTTTTCCACACTGCTCATCATCTAAATAAAAAAAAATTAAAACCATCATCATGTATCATATGTTTACCTCCCTACATTGTACAATGCATAAAACTTTAGTTGAGGTAATAGTTATTTAAGTCGAAAATTCCAAACCCTTTGGCACTTTATTTTTATAACCAAAATTGAATAGAAAACTTAAGAGCATCAATCAAATTCTCTAATTGATTTTTTTCACCCCAAATCTGAATCCCCCTGATGTTGCATTCATCTATATGTCTATCTATCTATCTAACTACCTATATATTTATCTATATAGGGTGCTCCGGAAAAACGTATGTATACTTTGAACAGAATTTATTTTCCCCAACCTGTATATTTATTTAAATTAAAATCCATTTCTGTCAGCAGCATAAAAGCTCAAAGAGAAAGAAAAATAATCGGATAAACAATTAAAGATTCCTAGAACACAAATCTAAAAGGAATGGAATTTCAGATTCAATTTGGAAACGAAATTAATATCGTAATGCATCTATTTAATAAAAATTCTATCACGAAAGTTAATATTGAAACAACTAAACTAAAGAAGGTTCTTATTTCTCTCAGGTATTTATTTACTGATAACATCATTTCCATTTAAATTTTAACTCTTTTTTTAAAATGTTTAAGTAAAGCTAAAATTTACTGCTGAATTGTATTTCTCTTCAATAAATAGTTTTTCATTATTGCGAAAATTTTCTACACATTATTTTGCTGTTCTCCGTCAGCTTCTTCAAGAGGGTATCATATAGTACCAGAAAATTAATTCAAAGTGAAATTCAATACGATTGTTGAGTTCATTATTTCTGTACTGAAAGAAATTAAAATTCTTTTATCAACATCTTCTGATCCTTTTCTTTTAGTGAGTTTGAGACAAAATAAAGAAAAAAATCTGAAATTTTTCCAGATTAACTATGTTTACTTAATTAATTTACTAATGTGTGCTTTCCATTTATTTTTTCCTTATGCCAGAAAGTACATCACGACAAATGCGTGGAACGTACTTGCCTTACTTGCTTCATTATGTTGGAAAGTGTATCATAATCTATGAGTCGACCCTGTTTGTCTTCCTTGCTTCATTATGTCGAAAAATGCATCATAATCCTTGTATCAACCCTATTTGTCTTTCTTGTTTCATTATATTAGAAAGTGCACCATAATCTATGCGCCGGCTATATTTGCTTTTCTGTTAAATTCAAAAAGTGATCCAATCCGCAAATCCTGGGTTGAGATTGATATCACAGGTGCTAATAAAGTTTAAAAGTGATTCAACGTAAAATCCCGAAGTGAAAAACCTATAGCACCCAAGTGTGCAAATAAGGAAAACTACATATAAATGAGAAATTTTAGATATTTTCAATAAGAACTTTGTATAATTGTGTAATTTTTTAGAAGCCACGTACCGCAAATTTTAAAATAATGTGATTACAAAGTGTTATGGCATTATCAAAGGAAGTTCAATGGATGAAATTTAAACATTCTTGAAGAGAAAATACTTGTTTCAATAATAACTTAATGGAAAAGTATAAGATTAGACTGCCATACCAACATATTTTTGACGGCTATATTTTCTCATTTAATTTTATTTATTTTGATACATGTACAGAAAAAACAGAAAAAACAGACAAACACAAAATTGACAATCGCAATGGTCATTTGAGATTATTTGAAGATTTGGAAAATGCTGCTGCACTTTGAAACATCTAACAGATATAGTAAAGATAGTTACAGCAAAATGTTTCACATTAGGTGCAACTGAGCGTAAAATGCAGAAAGAGAGACAAATGTTATAAATAAAAAGAAATATATGTAACTTGACTATAGAGTTAATAATATCAAAATCGCTATCTTAAAATCTAATTCTTAACCGTATGCACGCCGCTATCTTTCATTTTAATCCTCACATTCTTTTCTATGACGAAATGTCGTGTCTGCCAATAAGAATTCATAAACAGTACTTGTAAGAAGGTTGGTCAAAACCGCAAAAACGGGTCCACAAAAGTTAGGAAACGGTTTCAATGTCGTCTATGCACAAGGGCTGCTTTTAATCTCATTGCTGCGCTCGACTAAGAATGGCGCCTGAGGACCACCGTCTCTGTGTTCACCGAGATTTAATGTTAAATGCCTAACAAAAAAAAAAAAAAAAAACACCAACTCAATCAGTATGTTTTTGCAGTTGTACTCCATATATACAGAGTACTTATAATTAAACTTCCCCTACGAACAGTGCTATATAGCTAAATCGGGTGAACGGATTGTAATCAAAATTGGTATATTGGCTATAACATGGCATGCTCTCAAAGAATTTCGAAAAAAAGAATTATTTAAAAATATGTACACTAGGTGGCGCTGTGCATAAAAACCGGCAAATTTAATGACTGAAATGGCTAATTCGAAATATACAAGCAATTTTAACATTTATTCAATAGTTTTTGGGCATTTATACACTAATTTGTGCAATATTTGAGTTGATTTCACCATGCAAAGTGTCATCTAGTGGACATTTTAAAAACTAAATGTTCTAAAAAATTCCCTTGCGCGCATCTCGAGTACAGTCCATATGCCAAATTTGGTAGCAGTCTGCTCACCGGTTACAGATGTAGAATGCTGTTTATAGGGGAAGTTTAATTATAAACACCCTTTATGTTTGACCAGTTTAAACTATGTTTACGCAATAATTAATACTAAAATAAATGTTCCTAGTTTATGCACTTCAAACAAAATTTTGCCCGTAGCAGTAAAATAGTTAACACACTAACCACCGGATTGTGATATTTCTTCATGATATATTCATGATAGTGTTTCACTCTGTTTTAATCTGGAAAGATTTAATTATCCTTCATGTATTTAAAACGATATAAATAACGAGCCCAATCGAATCGAATAGAATTTGGCTTGCATAAAAACATTCGAAGATACATATTAACCTGTGTAACAGCAGAAGATTAAATAAATACCGTAGCTTTCCTCATAATCAATCATGGCTTTTATTCAGTTTCATTCATTACTCTATTTGGCTTACGTTGCTTTTTTTAAATCTTCGGGTCAATTTTGTATCCTCGAGTACAAACCTTTTCCTAAACACTGATGTTGAAGGTTAAGCATTACAAAATAATGCTTTCCATACAAAATAATGTGTGCAAGGATTCATAAATAAGTTTTGTAGGAGTACTAACACAAAAAAAAATTCCGATGCATGACTTTCTAGGGCAGTTTAGAGACATCAATCCATTTTAAGCAATATACAATAAGCATACAGACGTTTATAACTGGTAACTCTTCGTTTAAAGGATGAACTGACATTTAAAGTTCTTTTACAGGGTCTAGCAAAATGGCATGTATTGTATAATGATGCAATTTTTATAAGTTTATGCCTAAAATTTCGTGAAGTTTGACAATAATACATCACTGAACACCAACATGCCAATTCATCGTCAAAATCAGCGCAAAAAATGACTTGTGTTGGAAATTTTTTTTGATAATAAACGCATTTGACATGATTTATGGGAGAATACATTCCTGTTTATTTGTTAATAATAGCTGCAATTGTATATTTTAGTAGCGAATTCTGCACAATTATTCATAAGCAGCTTCATAATTTTTTAATACAGAACTCTTATATATTTCGCACATACAAAGAAAGTATTATAAAGTATTATACTAAGCAGATAGAAAATAATCTGGGAAATATTCGAATTTCCATATGCGTCTTTTCGAAATCGATTACCCGTGAATTCGGAGACTATTTCACTCGAAATGAAAAATCGATTTTAATTTCAGAGTTGTTAAAGAATGTCACAACAAATGAAAGAATTTTGGCTGAAAAAAAGGGAAAACTCTCGCTCTTTTAATCCGAGTATTTAGAGTTTTTCTTTCTCATCGACTTCAGAGATTTGATTCCTCAACTTCGATGACATGTTGTTCTCTCTTTTCAATTTGAAAGTGAAAAATAAATGAGAATTTCTTTTTTTTTTTTAAATCCTAAACAAGCCTCTGGTGAAGCCGTCTTAGAAAGAAAATATCATAGTTCTTCGTCCGTGAAGTTATAGGGTAGGCATATATTCTATCGGGGAAATGTAAAGGATATCAAGGATTAAAATTAAATACTTAGCTGCGCACCCGTTCTTTGCACGGAAAGAAGCAAACATATCTTTTCAACCCATGTGATTTAAATAAATCCCACCCTTGCAAAATCTAAAAAAAAAATACGAAATTCCTTGACTCGGGACTCAAAATTTGCCTAAGATATTGATATGAGATGACGTAAAGCGCAACTGCAAAATAATGAAACAAAAACTATGTCAACGTTTACTTTCTTCAATCGAAAAACATAGAAAAATATTTAAAACAAAAATTTACTCATTTACAAAATGCCTTATTTTTACAGAATAAAACATTGTTTTTTAGGTTTAAGGTCTAGATTACGCTTCTAAAATAACGTCACGTGATGTGCAAAACTGTTTTATTTTGGGCTTGTAATTCGTAAAGCGAGACTATTTTACAAAAACTGCGTTTAAATCGGTCGAGAAGTCTACAGTAGAAACACAAATTTAAACATCGCTTTTTTTACAGATAGATATACCATTTATACGATTGATATCATTTTGCAATAATTCAAAATTTCTGGGGATGGACGCGAGACGAAAAATAAGCGTCTCGCGTCTCGCAAAATAGCCTAAAAGCTTGTCTCGTCTCGCAAAAACGCTGTAAATCTCTGTCTCGTCTCGCAGAAAAGTCGTCTCGCGTCCATCCCTAAAAATTTCTTAATTTCCTGCCGACATGGTAGTTGGAAAAAACAGCATTATTGCTTTTCACAGCGAGGGAAAAGTCCAAGAATAAATATGAAAAAAAGAAAAAAAAAGCATTTTCGACCTTAACTTACTTTCTTTTAGTCAGATTTAGGATTTCACTAGCTTTAAATAGGGATAATTTTCGATTAGGGCAACTTTCGATTAAAAATTAGGGGCGAAATCTCGCCTAAATCGGACCAGTAGTATTTTAGGCTAGGGAAGATATTTAAATTTGAACATTGGCTTTTATATAGGTTGATAGGATCCTCTACGGGATTATAACTCTCAAAACGGATCCGAATTTTCCAAAGATACAAGATGGTACTGCCTCTGCTAGGGGGCAAACACATATGCAGATCCAGAACAACTTGAAAAATTTGTTCCGAACATGCGGAGGAAATAAAATGATAAACAGCTGCAGTATCAGTAAAAATCCTAATACTTTTTAAGTACTAGTTAGTAAATGTTCTATTTATTTCATAGTTATGTATTTTTATTTTCCGAATCTAAGAATTCTGGAAATCACTTCAATTTTCGTGGAACTGTTGAATTTAACCACCTAAGTGGCACTAATATATTCCGTTACTACGGTAACTGTAATGTTAAAAATAAAATATAGAATTTGTTATTTATTTCAAGTGGATAAAGATGAAATATATTCAGTATAATTTTCATTAATCCAAATAAGAATTGCTTTGCTGCCAGAGTATTGATTTTTGATTATTTGAGACTATTTTGTTTCACTATTACGATATCTGTTCTTGTTCTCCCCATTAGGAAAAGGGACTATAGCTTTTATACTGGATGACTCCCAAACTCGTTTGTCTTTAACAAACAAATTTACCAGTTGCCAGTAATAATAATAATAATGATGATGATGATGAAAAAAAAAAAAAAAACAACTGGAGAGTAAATAAAATTCCTCATGCTAAAGATCAAATTCATATAAAAACTTCTGAGCTAATGTATTTATTTTATAATATATAATAAAACATTTCTATTTTTTATATTTTTGTACAAAAAAGAAATTCACCACACATTGTAAAATTACGTTTCATTTTAATTTTGTATTTCATGAATAACTCTCCCATTTGGAATAACATATCCCATTTCGTTTTCAATATAACAGGTGAAAATTATTAATTATGGTGTAGGCAGGCGCGCACACAGGATTTTTGGCTGGGGGGGTCCAAATTTTACAGTTTGGGGGGGGGGTCCAACTTTTACGGTTTGGAGGGGTCCAACTTTTAGGGATGTTCCAGATTGACAAAAATCAGTGATGAAAGAACTCGTCTTCATTAGACGGAATTCATCAAAACTCGTCCCATCCAGTTCCCTAAGAATACACTACACAATACAATAGAAAGCAAAATAATAGTTGTACAGTTTTGAGAACAAGATGGTGCTTTATGTTCGCTTTCAGTTCGTTTTTGAAAAGTTGAGGAAAACGAGAAAAAAATTTCTTTTTTTATTTCTTAGAACTGAAACTATTGCTACCTTTTTTTGGAATCATTTTATTTACTATAGATATAGGCTAATAATCAATCGAAAAAAACCCTGGACCCCCCCCCCCCGCCACTCCCTGGTGTGCGCCACTGGGTGTAGGTAATTGTTTTATACTATGGACGAATATTTATATACAAGGTTCAATGTTTACAGGGAGTGTTGCCTTGGTTTCAGACTTTTCAGAAGAAACTGACTTGTATTCACGTTGAATATTAACCGGCAAACCTCCAGGAAACCACTGACAAATTTAAAACCACAATGATTTATTTATTATGAAAAAGAAAGATAAAAGTTTAAACAAAATATATTGGTATTTTACCCATATTTCTAATGTTTTACTAAATTAAAATATTCGCTTTATAGCAGTTAAAATGTAACTAGTTTATGAAACGAATTTAAAATTCAATGGCTTATACCGAACGCGAATGTAAAAATATATCTTCTTCGTTTTAAACTACATATAATTTGCAACAATTATATCTAAAAGAAAGTAAATTTGTCACTACAAAAATTTAAAAGAGCCAGCTTACGGCAGTAAAATATATTTTGTCCTACAAACAACATCAAAGTTAGAGAAATATATTCTTAAATAAAATGGTGCGTCAAAATTTTCAATTTATTATAAAGGTCAAAGTATTTTACTGAGATATGTAAGGATATTTCTGAGTAAAATGTTCGATAAAGTGAATTGTAAAGTGCATAAAAGTAAAATAATTGAAACAATTAAACGTTTATTAAAAAGTTAGGTTAAACGAAGTATATAGAATTAAACAAAAAAGCATTAACAGCAACTGGTGGGAGAGACTCAAGCTTATTTTTTCATAGAGTATTATTTTTTTAACATGCTATTGTTTTTTCAACCAATATTTTCAACTAAAAATACAGGATTTTTATCTTATGTTTACAAAAGATTGTTTGCACTTTAAAGTTCAAGAAGTCGCATCTATAAGGATTTAAATTAGTATATTGTTGCCGAACTACTCTGCTTGTTTCCGGGGTTCGTCGTTCTAAAGTCCAGTTGGTGTAAAAAGTTCCAGTAAAAAGTTCACTGGTCAGGATGGAACACAACTTTATTGCTTCTAGAACTTCGTAGAACAATCAGCTGTACAAAATTCACAAACTCAATTAATCAGCAATGTGCTTTTGACAGTCCGCTTAGATCTGAAGCTCTCACAAATGCTGCATTTCTCACACAAAGTAAGTCACTTTCACAGGCAAAAAGTCAGTGAAAATATTCAAGGGATATCGTACTCAATCCCTTAAGACACAGCAATGAAGAATTTGCACACAGCACTTTAAAAAACACTTAGAAAAGCAAGCCAAAGCACAGCTTCAATTCACAAAGCAAGCGTATTCACTCACAGCTTGATCAACACTCTGCGGGTACTAGCTCACACACTGAACTGGGGCTTTAAAGGCACTTCTGTTTATAGCCGACGCAGAAGGTACAAGAATCCAGAAAGTCTTATTTCACGAAGATTCTAGATAAAGCGTGAATTTTGATTACGTCATAGAAGAGAAATGTTAGGTTTTATGTGATTTTAATGCAGCAAAAGCGGCTTTACAGGCCCCATAGGGGAAAATCGCGCCAAATGACCAAAATGTCGCCAAGCTTGGCGACTTTTGGCGAAATATCGTCAAATTTGGCGCCAAAAATTAGTCCCCCAAAGTGAAGAGATCTAAGCCTAGATTTCTCGAGTTTTCTAGAAACCCCATATATTTGAATGGGAAACCGAAACCTCCGTATCTCCGGTTCTAATTGACCGATTTTGATGCAACACAAAGCAAAATTTATCTATTTGAAGCGTAGAATACGAATTTTAAACCATTTTAAGCCCCAGAGCAGCGGGTTGCCTCGAAAATTCGTAACAATATAATCTGAAAGGAGCGTATAACAGTACACCGGTAAATTATCTTATAGTGACCAACGTAAAATTAGCAGATGAAAGTATTTTAGGTAATGTTAGGAACATGAATATCGCAGTTTAATTTTAAAATTTTAGTCAAAAATATAGGTCATTTTTTGGTTACTGTAAAAGCACTTATTTCGCGAAAATGAAGATATCGGTGATTTCGCGAATTTTATATGAAAAGAATCGAAAGTTGAAAAATCCCGAAAGTACCTAAATATAGAACTCCTTTTACATAAGGCATTTTAAAAAACTTTGGTCCGAAACGTTCACATCCCTCTCCTGCCCATTTTGAATGGCTTCAAAGAAGCTGGTATAAATATTCTAAGGTAATGAGCTGCATTCTATTGGTTGTATTATTGTTTTATATTCAAGAAATAGTTCTAAGAAATAAAGTTGTCAAGAAAGAGTCGTAACTGTGCAATAAATCATTAAATATTGGTAAGTGAAAACTTTCTGATATTTTGTTATTATTGAAAGGGGGGGGAGGGTATTTAGCGAGGTTTTAAATTCGTGATTACGACGGGCTCGCAGAAATCGCGAAAATTAAAGCCTAGCCAAACTAAGTGCTTTTACATTATTTAAGGCTAAGAATAACGTATAGCATGCTTAACTCTAATCAGAAATTGTCTGGAGTTATAAATTGCATAATTAAATACTTATGTATCTATGACTATTCCGTTATTCAGATTAAATGTAACAATTTTTAGAATTGATATCTTTTTATACAATATGGAAGAAAAATTGGATTAACAGCTGTTACACTAACGTAACATGGAATTATCTATTTTACGTTTGAAAATACTTCTTGGGTCAAATCCCACTTTTGCTTTGACAAGGGATTCTTATAAAACAAAGCGCAAGAAGGCTTTTCCAAATCGCTGTTTCAAGACTTAATTTGGAAACAGAGAGAGCTGAATAAACTGCCACTGAATTTACACTAAATCGATCTAGTTTCTTTTGCTTGAACATTTCTCAAGGCAAAAGATAGCTACATCTTTAGAAAATTGCTGATTTAATTCTTAGAGTTCCAAGCTAGCTAGCATTCTATAAAATATTCGATTTTAAAGAATTCTTCACGTTTTTCCTTAGATTTGATTAAATGTAGATTACTCTTTTAACATTTCTTAGTAAGAGTCACCCAACAGCCATTTGCGAATGCGGAAACTCTATTATGCACTAGTTTAAGAAAAGGGAATTATAATGCAGAATTCTCTGGAGAGCCCCAAGACCAGTAAGCAGAAAATACGAACTAAAATAAAGTTATTTACTTGAAATTCTCCAAAATTACATAATCTACTTTATTTCCGAGTCAGAAGGAGAATTTTTCGATTTCAGTTTCAGAAAAATGACATTTTTATTGTTGAATAATAGTAATAAAAGTAGATTTTCCCCCCTGAATCTGCTGTCTGTAAAATAATTGAAAAGAAGGGCAACTGAATATATAAAAGACATCGAAATATCTTTACCTAGTATTGTATTTCTAAGGAATAAAATTGAACATGCTAGAAGCCTCCTTAAACTCTTCGAATTTAAGCAAAAATATGTAAATAGAATAATGGAAGAAAATAGTTTTATCTGTAAGGGTATATTTTATTCTGTTTTAACTATACGGAAACACATACGAATGCATTTTTATAAGATACAAACTTAAAATAATATGTATGTGACGGGAGCCGGTCGCGTATTGCTTAGCCGGGGCTTCAGGGTAATCCTCGGTGGGGCACTGGGACAACCCCGATCCTTGTTACTGTACGGCTGTTGTTAGTATTAAATAAATGCTAATTGCTCAGGCACATATATTTTATTCTAGCAGGGCGTAACACAAGTCTATATCAAAAGATACGTGTCACGGAACGTTCGCTCTCTCTACGGTGTTTACACTTTCGTTATCTAGGGTCACATGCTTTATAAGTTAATCATATGTTTCAAAAATGGTGCATATATTGTATATTAAAATACCCAGGTCTCATAGTCCCTGGAAATTCATGAAAGCTGTAGCGACTACGAGACGGGAGAAGGTGGTGAGATACATCAGTTTCCTTTTTATTGAATTTAGATCCCGAGACAAATCCTCTGTTTGAAAACGAAAGCTGTTACACCACTATAGAATTTTGAAGGGAGATAACAGGAAATCTCAATTTTGAGAAGATATTTAGTTTCATATGTTATATGCGTACACATTTTTTGTTTGTTTGTTTGTTTTTAGATTGGGGGATACGAGTATCTGATCTACACTTAGGATACTAAGTTCTGGATATAATATATAGCCAAGGCTGCTTTCGAGCTCACAGTTAAATGACCAACAAAAACCAATCAACTGCTTTTGGGGTAAAATATAATAAAGGCTGCTCGATAATTGGGATGCTCTATATTTTCTTAGCAAACTGCTGTCGTTTTTAAAAAATACAATGTGTAAAAATTTAATCTTAATAACTTAAGACTTAATTTATGTTATCAATAGATTTTTTCAAACAAAGTTGTTCAGGGACTATAAATGAATTTGATTGAAAACGTTTATTGCTAGACTCGCAATTTATGTACTGCCATTGAAGCATTCGGGGTAATATTTTTTTCCTTCAGGAGCCATTGGAAAGTGGTTTAAGTCAGCATATATTTATATTCGTATCTCATAAAAATTTAAGGATATAATTCTCAAATTTTGTACATTACTTCATTAGTGTATGGAGCACATTTTGCTAACTGACAATGTTTTTCAATAAATTTGGGTCTTGTATAAATTTAAGAAGTGTTACTATTTGAAAATTAACGAGAAATTTTTTTATTTTTACGTAGTCTTTTTCTTAGTTATTTTGAACTTTTTAAAATTTACATTGCCTATTTATCTATATTACATAGATAATTAAAGCATGTTACCACCTTTCTGGGACACTATATATATAAATATCTAATTTAGCTAAACAAAAAACAAGCAAAATTAGTTTTTGTTTTTATGTATTTTGGAAGGTGTATTTTTAAATTTTTGTTCTTAGAAAATCACTAAATCCTTTTTTCATATTAAGATAAATGAAGTATGAGATTTTTGCAGGTTCGCGGAAAAAAATCAAAGTTTTTTTTTTTAATTTTTTTAGCTTGAAATTTAAAGTTTTTTCTTCGTACCTTAAGACTACTAAAATAACGTCTCCGTTATCCGAAGGAATTGTTTAAAAACTGAACTCTCAAACAGAAAATCCTTTAAAAGAGCCACAAAAGAGAACCTGAAAAGTTCGGAAACTTTATTTTCTGCTTTACGAACGCAATAACTAAAATTCTTCTCAACCTAAAATTCCAAATCAGTTTCTCTCTCTCAAATCATGATGTATGCTTCCGTACCTAAGGGTCGATTTCAATTCCAGACATTGGCTTCTTCATCGTAGTCTTAGGCGGTATTCTTATTTCTTTCATTTGGAAAATATGACTCTTCGTAAACATAAAGTCCTCCACTCAGTGAAAATTTTGCGAAGCACAGTAAAAATTGACTCTAGAAACCAAATAGTTTTATGAAATCGGAAATATGAGTTTTATTTCAATTTCGTTAATATATTAAATGGTGCATTTTTTAATCCTTTATGGGCAAGTGCTCTCATCGTATTTTCCAGTTTTTCGTAAATGCCTGTAATGAAAAATATATTTCCGATGTTCATTTTATGAAGAAATGGTGAATTTCCTATTAAATATGCATCAAAGAATCTAAAGGATTCAAATATAATTTTCTACAGTTAAGACACTTAGCCGACTGTAAAAAAAAAGAAAAAAGAAGTGTGCGATCGGGGGACCCTGTTATGAGTTCCTCAACAAGTATTGATTTGGTTTTGTCCTGCTACTACCGCCAGCGGACCATAAATGATCGAAAATATTTTGTGTGTCCATGTATATTAATGCTACGTTTACCATTTCCAATGGGGAGTATGTAGCTGTACACTTCAGAAATAAAAATTAACTTTATTCTACCACTACCACCAATAGAGAGCAAAAGACAGGGTGTAGTTGTGTGTCCCTGTATATTAATACTACGTTTACTAATTTCAATGAGAAGTATGCAGCTATACGCTTCAATAATAAATTTAAAATTTGTTTTGTACTACCAGTGTCGCCAATACAACTGAAAATATCAGAAATATTTTGTGTGACCCTGTATATTAATTCTAGGTTTACAATTTTGAGTGTATAATTATACATTTCAATAACAAATATTAATTTTCTTTCTTACTGCTACTACCGCCAATAGACTTGAAAAAATAGGAAATATTTTGTGCGCCCCTGTATATAAATAAAACGTTTACCATATATTAATGCTTCGCTTACCATTTTCAATGAGGAGCATGTTGTATACACTCTTCAATTATAAATATTAACTTTATTCTGGACTACTGACAATTGGAAAGATCAGAAATATTTTGTGTGTCCTTGTGTATGAATTCTAAGTTTATTATTTTGGATGGGGAATATAATGTAGTTATACACTTCTGTAATAAATACTAATTTTATTTTGTCCAGCTACTATCGCCAGCAGACCACAAAAGATCTTTGTTTTGCATTACCAATATCACCAATAGACTTTAAAAGGTCGGAAATATTCTAGTACTTTCGAGAGGGGAAATAACGTCTTTTTGTTACGTGACGAATTCTGCTTTAAGAAACTTCGTTAAAAAAAGCGGAGGGGGGGGGGGGGAAGAAAATCTGAATCGCTTCCAGATTTTAAACAAGCACTAAAGTTCTATGTATTAAAAGCGTGTCATAATCCACTCGTGTTGCCTATTTTCTTTCCTTATTCCATTAAGTTGGAAAGTGCATCATTATTCATGAGTGTGACGTATCTTTCTCCCTTATTTCATAAAACACATCTTAGGAATCGAAATCTATCTTAAATTCACCTACTAAAACTGTTTTACAATCTTCGCTATATCCAAGCATATTTCAACTTTACTTCACCATTTTAAATACTATTTGGAAAGTTCATCATAATCCATGACTGTTCCTTGTTTGTCTTTATTGGTTTAATTTCTACTTTAACGCCCCGATTCTCGCCAAGGTGGCGATAATTAAACATATGCGGTTACCACGAAGATTTCTTGTATTTATGTGGGAGCCTTAATTTAGAATTAATATGATGATTTGGAGGAACATATAAGTACAGCATTTCATTACTGATTTATTTATTTTGGGTTGCTCATTAAAGTACTTTTAATAATTAAGTGTCATCGAATTCCTTAACTGATGCGTTTATCGCTAATTTGTTCACTTTAGTTAGCTAGTTCTTTTGGGTTGAAACTGTACATAACTCCTCATGCACAGTTTCAATTCTCCCAAATTCGTGGCTGCAAGGCTCGCCAAAGTACGGCAACTTTTTAGGTTGACAAGAGGGGGGGGGGCGTTAAAATAGGAATCAAATCTTTCTTGTTCCATAAAACACATCTTTGGCATCGAAATCTATTTTAAAATCGCCTATTGAAACAGTTTTACAAGCTTTGCCAGGCATATTCCAACTATACTTCTGTACTTTAAATACTGTTTGGAATGGGCATCATAATCCACGAGTGTGCCGTACTTGTCTTTTTTGTTCTAATTAAACACATATTTGGAATTGAAATCTATATTAGCACTATACCGTCCGGCGACACCGCAGTAGTGTCGTACGTAAAGTATCGCTAAACGGCTGGTGACACCACAGTGGTATACTAGTATTTTCCATTTATTTGAGCATCAGACCCAGTTTCTGACGTTTTACTAAGAATTCGCAGACTTTCTGCGAGATTTAACAGAATTCGCTGTCCATAAACAGAAGGCACGACAGAGGTCTACAAGGAGGACAAACGTAATGCTGTGAAAATGGACCAAGCTGAATTCACAAATGAATGATATATATATATAAGTCTGATGCTGCCATCTGGCGGTAATAAGTGAAACTAATTCCACTGAATTAATAATAAAATTTTCTCGTAAATTTTATTTGAAGTAATAATTTATTTTATGTTTTATGTTTCAAAATAAAACAATTTATTATAACGCTTAAAAAATTAATAAAAATAATAATTCTTAAAGTTATGTTATTAAGAGATAAAATCCAATTGATAAGTTTTGACGTATGTGCTGTGAAATATGCAGAAAATGCTTTTATGTCTGCATATTTAAACAGCTATTGGTACAATCCACAAAGTTAATGCAGTTATTTAATCTGCATTTTAAAGATTTCCATATATATTATTTTTGTGTCTTTTCATAGTCCACGCCTCTTTTTTTTCCCCGTTCTTACGCTCTTTTGGTAGTTTTTATTCATATTTATACTTTCACTCTTTCTGTTATATATTACTATTAAATAAGTATTTATTAAAAAAAGGGAAGTTTAGTTTTCTCATATTTTCTGACAATAGCCCAAAAATATTATTTTAATAACCCATTTATAGCTAAGAATTTTTGAGAATATATAAATTTTTACAATTTCATTCTTGTTAGCAAAAAGAGCTTAACTTTATGCCCCTACATTATATTTTAAATTAATATAGGGGAATTATTTTTAGGGATGTTATTTTTACAAAATACTTAAATCATACATTTTATTTTATTTTTTAATTAATTATTATCATTTCCTTTGTACATATTTTCCAGGAAAAAAATATTTTTACTACTGATGTGGAAAATGTATTCATCATCTGAGGTATCCGCACAAATTACTAAATATATTAATGATAGCTTAACACTAAAGAGCTGCCTTAGTGAATATAAATTTTTATGCTGTCTAAATACTCACAATATGGTCAATACTCTGGAAAAGCACATTTCAAAATGAAAAATAAATTAAACCACTAATTTAAAAGTAAAAACGCAAATTATTTCAAAGAAATACTATACTAAAGGCCTGCCAGATGGTGCAACAGCGCCATCTATCGACCGAATCTGCGTTAAGTCCGTTTTCACGGAAGGAATCCCATTGCCGAGCCATTGCCAATGGAATTCCTTCTCAGTCTAAGTTCATGGCAGAGGGCCAAAAACTATGTATTGCACAAAAATTTTTGCGGACATCCATACCCGCCGCCAAGCGAAGAAATTTTTACGGGACATGCGGACGGCGAAGTGATAAAATCGCCGACTGAAACTATTTTACAATCTTCGCCAGGCATATTCTAAGCATACTTTTCAAGCTTGGTTCGGTTTTGAAGTTATTTTTGGCTTATATACTATAAACTTGGCAATCAGTTATCAAAAATTGCAAACTTTGTGCGACTTTCAAGATTTTAATCTCTCCCCCACCCCAACCTCCGCGCTATCTGGCAAACACATTTCAAAAGATCTTCACCGTGACAGTTCATGTCTGTAAAACCTGTCTAGAAATGATGTCAACAAAGTCGCGTAGACAAAAATCAGGAACTGAACGAAATAGCACCCTAATGCTTAAAAAAAAAAAAAAAAAAAACTTAAACACTTTCATATTTTAAATACGCACTAAATTGCTGCATATCAAAATCGTATCATAATCCATTCGTCGTCCCTATTTTTATTCCTTATCCCATTAAGTGGGAAAGTGTATCATTATTCATGAGTGTGCCTTATGTTTCTTCCTTGTTTCAAAAAACACTTTGGAATCGAAATCTATATTCAAATCGCCCACTACAACTGTTTTAAACTGTAGTGTTTACCAGTTTCTCGTCAAGTTTGGTTTAGTTTTGGAGGACTCCAAGCTTGGTGATAAATCATCAAATTTGCAAACCTTGGCGATTTTCAACATTTATCCCCCTCCCCCCCCCCCGAAAACATCGATTTTGACCATTCTCGATTACACTTTGACAAATTTTTGCGTGATGATGTTTCACGTAACATGCGTATATGCAGGTACGTGTCACATGTGTTTATGCACGTACGTATGCATATTTGTATATGGTCAATCATTATTTTGACCACACGCCTAAAATCTTACTAACGTCGGCAGGCTTAGTGAGTTTTGGCGAAATAACACAAATTTTAGAAAAAAAGTATATAGTTTGCATAACTCAAAAACGATTAGCCATAGAATGTTGAAACTTTGTATTTGGGATTCTTGTAGCATTGTAAGCCTCTATTTTGAATAGCAATCAACAGGGTAGTTTATTTTACAGGGTCACCCGAATGACTTTCGATTCATTAAAGTTTATGACCATCTTCAGAACATTAAAAGCATATGGTCATTCATTGCTTGAGCCATGCCTATAGAATCACTAATTTTGGAGCCAAAAATAAGTTTTCGAAACTGAACTTTAGCTTGGTGATTCTCTTATATTTGGTGAGAAATCGCTAAATCATACTATTATTGAAGCATCGTATCCTAATTTTTAATGAAGTTCATCAGAAATGTTTATAACTTATTAGACGCACAAGAAAATCTCGTAGTGCTAATAAAAGAACCCCCCCCCCCCTCTAGTCTGCGAGCGCAACAACTGGAATTCTCATTGTGAAACTTCAAAGCAGATTCTCCCTTTAAATCATGATCCATGCTTTCAGATCTAAGATCGAATTCAGTTACAGAAACTTATTTTTATTCTTTGCTGTTAGGTTTATATACTGTAAGAGTAAGATTATTTTCTATTGCAAGTGAAAAATACTACTATCTGTTCTCAAAAACTTTTATTTCTGGGCGAAAGGTTCGTGGCACATTAAAAATTCAGTTCCAGAAATAAAATTATTTTATAAGCCCGTAAAAATGTTTACTGCAGAAGATTTGAAAGATTTACTTCGAATTCGTGAAAATCTGAAGCATTTTTATGAAAGAAGACAATACATTTAAGCGAGAAATATAAATTCTTTCAAAGGATAGAGAATTTTTAAAATTTATTTACGTTTAAAATACTCTGAAAAAAAAGTTTATGCAGCGTGGAAGATTTATTGTTTTTAGAGATTTGAAAGAACTATTTTTAATAAGGGTGTTATAAGAAATTGCATGATATTGTTATTTAGAAATTCCAGCTATGCAAGCTTGTGTTCCAGAAGCGTGGAGGTCTTTTTTTTTAAGTGCAACTGCCACGGATTTACGTTACATTTGAAAAACTGCACACCAAAACAGTAAACAGAAATATTATCACAGAGGAAGATTTAAACGAGGATCTGCACAGTAGTTGTGATCTTTAACTCTTCTCACCGCTAAATTTATTTTTCACTTATTAAAAAAATTCATTCTGTTTCTTTTTCAACACACACACACACAAAAAAAAACAACTTGAAAAGTATTTATAATTTTTGCTTGCCCGCCTGTCTATCCGTATTCTAACTTCCCTATATATGCAGGGTACCCTAAAAAGTGGTAACTTTAATTCCTTATCTATTAGAAATAAGAGGGATATTTAGATTGGTAAATTGTTCAAAATAAGATTGGAAAGAAAGATTGCGTGTAGAAAAAATTCCTCAGGTTGATTTTCAAAAAGTCACACTTTTTAAATTTTACGTTCCAAGTATGAAAGTTTGCCCCATACACAAATAAGGCTACATAAGAAATTTCAGAATTATTTCTTAAAAAAATGTCAGAAATATGAAGGTAAATGTATACTGACTTAAACGACTTTTCAAAACCTCTGGAAGGACCTGAAAACAATCAGGTGGGATAGTAGATTTTCTGGAGTCGTACAAAAATTATGGAAAAAAAGAATGATTTGCACTCTCGCAATACACTTTTACATTCGAATTCCTGTATATTCCCTGACCATCTTTATTTAAAGGTATCTATGAGATGTTTAATGATTAAAGACTTAAAAGTTGTAAATCATCTCATTACTGTATGGGGTACATTTTACTAACTGGGAATTCTTTTCTCTGGGATCCATAGACAAATTTAAAAATTGTATCCTTTTTAAAATTAACCAGAGAAATGTTTTCTTAACGCTATCTTTTTTCCTATTTTATTTCGGACATTTTTCCAATTTACATTGGCCACTTATTTCTAATACATAAAGAACTAAAGTGTGTTATCCCTTATTTAAAATAAACTGTGTATAATATTTATTTTTTATTTATTTTTATTTTCTATTTAAAAATAAATAAATTTATTTAAAAAAATAAAACAGATAAAAATAAATTTGTTTTTCTTTTATTTTTGTTCTTTTGTTTGTTCTGATTTCTTTTGTTTTTCCTTTTTGTGTATGTTTGTGTTTTTTTTTTTTTTTTTTTATTATTATTTATTTATGTATTTTTGTTTGTCCTTCTTTTCTTTTCTTTTTATCCCTTCCCTTTTTTCCCCTGTCCTTGTTCACCTTTTCTTGTTTGCATGTGGCAACATGCTTGTTTTTCTTAATCTTTTTCCCTCTGCTTAGTGAGACGAAGGGCTTTGTCTGATGAAGACCGAAAGAATTTTTTGGTCGAAACGATCGTAACGTGTTATAAATAACATTTTATATGTGCTTTTTCACAAAGTTTTTATTTATTTTATTGTTTAACACCAGTATTTTGAGTGTTTTTTAGGTAATTTTATTATTATTTTTTATTGTTACTTTTTTGTATAAATTATATATAAACATATATTTTACAGTTTTATTTCTTTTTATAATTTTTTTGTATAGATTGTTTTATATAGTTTTATATACTCCTATTTTTTATATTTCTATTTCGGCATACAACTCCTTTTTGTAGAAGGCCTAGAGGAAGACCTAAGAAAAGATGGAGGGACAGCCTGGATTAGGATTTTACCAAACTGAAAATAAGAAGCTGGAGGTCCATTGCAGGGAAAAGGGTGGAATGGGAAAGACTTCTGAAGGAGGCCAGGGCACAAGAGGCTGTCGTGCCAATGTTGATGATGATTTCGGCATACACACTTTATTGAGCATGTTTAGGAAACAATATAGATCTTAAAAATTTACACGGATAGTTATATTTTATAGCTGTATTATACAAACATGGTAAGTTTTCAGATTTGTACCTTTCCGTACATTGAGACTCTATCCTATGCTGGTGATTAGTAATTATGTTAGTATTTTAACTAAATTTAAGATAGTATATGTGCGTGAGAGAGAGAGAGAATGGTTAAAAAAAATATCAGAATCGCTATATTATCTGTAATTACACTAATAATGTTGTCTATATACCTGTATTTGTAAGGGAGGAGTTAATATAGATGTTAGTTATTATCAAGATCATCCATTCTTTTCATGTGATAAAAATATAGGTCTGCTTACTTGAGCTAGACACCTTGTGTGCATGGGGAGATATCCCTATAAATTTCTTGTATAATTTATTAATATGCAGAGTATGATTGTAATAAATTATGAGCTTAACAAATCTTGATAATAACTAATATCTATATTAGATGGTAAGTTTATGTTACCTACACTGCTTTTAAAAAGATTTAATATAACACTGTATAGATCATCTAACAGTATGCTGCTGAAAAGATAATATCAGTTTGAAGTCAAAAGTAGAGATGGTCTTTAATCTTATTCTTTTAGTTCATAACTATTACCTATAGAAGAGCTATTAGACTTTATAAACAGATCATGCATAGAAATAAGTATTTTGAGTACTATTTTACTAGCGCGTTCTAAATCGCTAATCTAAAGGTAAATATTGTTTTAGAAAGTTTATCAAAGAAACAGTTTCAAAACAAAGATTAAAAAAATATCCTTTCGTTCTCAAATTTTTAGAAGACTTTTTCGTGCATTTAAAATACTGAAAACACTATAAGTACATCCCATTTTTTAAAAGAAACTATTTTTGACCTGAGCTAGGGAATTTTTAAAAGAATAATTTTTGAAAACTCGTCTTTATTTTTCTTATTTATAAGTGAAGTAACTGAAATTCTTCTCAACGTGAAACTTCAATCTGCTCCTACTCTCAAATAACGATCTTTCGGATCTAGGATCGATTACAAATCGAGACACAGGCTTCTTCATTCTAGCACTTTCTTTTCTCTATCACGAGAAAAATATTGCTCTTTATCCTGAGAAACTATGGCAGCGAAAGTTTTGCGGCACAGTGAAATTTTAGTTTAAAAATCAAATAGTTCTGTAAGCCCATTCGATATAAAAAAATTTACTGGATAAGTCTTCATATTTAAGTAAAAATTGGAAGAAGAAAAAGGAACACTTTTAAAGGAAAGAGAAAAACTTTAATTTCCGAAAAACGACTAAGAATTTTATACAGTTTAGCTTTAAGATAATTAAAGTTAAAAGTATATTACAAGGAAGTTCACGCACATTCACAGATGCTTCAGAACTTTAAGATAACATGCTAATTAAATACGCATAAAAAACAATGTGTAAGCGCACCGAAAAGAAAATTAAAATAGCAGGCTGTTTTCGGCATGCATTACACGCCAAAATGGCAAAAATTTGCTCTGCTTAAATAAAAAAGTGCGGTTTCAGGATAGTATTTACAAAGGCCAATAGGAAAGCAGGGATTCAGATGAAGGTGATTACTTTAAGCAGGGAATTAAGGTAAGTGGAAATTAAAGTAAAAAGGGATTTCAAGGAAAGGGAATTCAAGAAAATTTAATTCACTGGGGAGGGGGGGTTCAAATGAGTTTGGTTGAATTAAGCTGAAAATGTGGTTGGCATCCCAACAATGTTTAGCGATGGCCGACTTATTAGTTTCATGTTTTTAACAAAAGATACGTGCTCCTTAATTCTAAATTTAAGGGCGCATTTAGTTTGTCCTGTTTTGATTTCACTTAAACGGTGTTTTTTAATGCTTATTTACCTTCAGAGCTAAGCTACATTTTCGTGCTTAATATAAGAATTACTTTTATGAAAAGTTTTAGATGAATAAATATGTAGTGTGTTATGTATGGTCCAATTACGTACATCAAGGTACAATGCGTAAGTAGATGATTTTTTTAATGCGAAACTGCGACCTACTTGCAGGACATTCGAAGAAAAAAAAGAGCCCACCGCAATTTTAGGCTAACAGCTCTACCGATAGTCGAATTTGAACCTGAATCTTTATATTACAATTACAGTTCACAATCGCGGCAACCAACAAAATCCGCTTAGTCATTCACTGTAGAAAATTAATTTGATACAAAATGTTAATTGCTGTTAAAAAAAAATCGAATAGTCTAAAAAATACACCGTGCTTTTGTAATACTGTATAAAGTATTGTGGACACCCGCTAGTAAAGTGTCTAACTAAATAAATCGACCGAAAAATATAAAGAATAGAAAGTAAAATATAATTTACAGAATTTGTTCCCAATATATTTTGTCAGAAATATTTATATATTCACCGTCGCTTCAGAGAAAAGTAATATTTTGCATAAGTATTTTCTGTTTGAGAAGTATAACATATATCGCTTTTGGCACGTCCGTGAACAATTTTAAAATAAACATCCCAAATATAATTTTTAAGTCGTAAAATTTTCAATTTCTTTCTCGTAGCTTTAAATACCAGAAAGTTCTAAGATTATATTCCAGTTCTTCGAAGGAATTCTTTCAAAAATAATCCATTAGTCAGAGAATCTTTAAAAGAACCTGAAAACTCTGAAACCCTTTTTATTGATTGATTTATTTTATTTTAACGAATACACAAAACGGAAATTCTTCTTTACATGAAACTTCAATCAGAATTTCCTTTAAATAATGATCTATGCTTTCAGATCGAGGATCGATTTCAATTCCAAAAACTGGCTTCTTCATCCTTACTGTTAGGTTTATGTACATATACACACCAGTAGCGTAGCCAGGATTTTATTTTGGAGAGGGCTGAGTACCAAATTGTAAGCTTAAGTTCAGTTGTCAGCTAAATGTCGAATTCTACGCTAAGTAAAGGGTCCCATTTCGGGGGGGGGTGCAGCCCCCTCAGCCCCTCCCACTGGCTACGCCCCGGATACACACAATAATTTATATCATTCTTTTGTATTTCACGTGAAAAAAAAATACGTACTTCTTTTTCCCGAGAAACTTTGTTTCTCAAATAATTGTAAAAATTCCGCTGTAAAATATAAAAGTTTTATGAGCTAATTCTCTGAAAAATTGCAAATGGAGAAGTAATTTTTAGCACTAGAGGGCTATTTTGTTCATGTTGGGTTTTCTGTCGACATATTTTAACGTTCATTTTTTAATACGTTTGCCAAATAGTACGGGTGGGGGAGAGTAAAAAATTGAAAGTCGCCAAGGTTTGCAAGTTTTGAGGATTTATCGCCAAGTTTGGAATCGAAAAATAAGTCCACAAAACTCCACTTATCTCAGAGATATCTTTCATGTATGGCCAGAAACTGTCAAACACTACAGTTTATTATAAAGAAGAAGTATAGCTAGAATATGCCTGATGAATAGAAAGATTGTAAAACAGTTGTAGTAGGCTACTTTAATATAGATTTCAATTCCGAAGAAGTGTTCTATGGAACAAGAAAGACAAATACGGTGCAATCATGGATTATGATATACTTTTCGAACAGTGTTTTTAAAGGTAAAGTGTAGTTAGAATATACTGGACGAAGATTATTAAACAGTTTTAGTAGGCAATTTTAATATAGATTTCAATTCTGAGATGTTTTCTATGGAACAAGGAAGACAATCACGGAACACTCGGGTATTATGATGTACATTCCAAAATGTATTTATAAAAATGGAGTACAGTTGGAATATGCTTGGCGAAGATTGTAAAACAGTTTTAGTATGCGATTTCAATATAGATTTCGATTCCAAAGAAGTGTTTTATGGAACAAGGAAGAAAAATAAGGTACACTCATGAATAATGAAATATTTCCCAACTTAATGGATTAAGGAATCAAAGTATGGACGACGCATAAATCATGATATGCTTTTATAATTTTGCTAATATATATCCCTTTAGTGCCAGTTAAAGCATGAAAAAGTTTCGTAATTTTGATATATTCTTTACATTTTTATTCTTTTACATTTATTATATATATATATATACAGTAAAACTCGCTTAAGACGCTCCCGCTTAAAACGCTTTTTCCTTTCAGTCCCTGGACATTTCCTATACTAATCAATGCATAATCCACCTGATAAGACGCTTTTGTTCTGCTTTGTGTCGTCGGTTAAGACGCTGTTCTCATATTTCTGATGAAGTTTCCCCCCCCTCCCTTTTTGAAAGGTATTGCAGTCCCCTCGAGGTGCGATTGGAAAAAGTAAGTCTCCACGATGTTTTAAAAATGTTCGTACATTCCCATGTGATTACCTTTCCCAAAGACGAGCCTGGATGAAAAGTGAACTTTTCACAAACTTTATTCAAAATTTGGACACATTTTTTGGTAAGCAAAAGAGAAAAATCATCCTCGTCATTGACAACTGCCCGGCGCGCCCTAAAGACATTCCTGTCACCAACATAAAACATATCTTTTTGCCCCCAAATGCAACATCTAAGTTACAACCTGTAGACGAAGGCATTATTAAAGTTGTGAAATAAAAATACCGGAAAAAATTAGTACAGCGATACTTGAGAGATATGGAGTTTGGAAATTCAACAAAAGTCAATGTTTTCGATTCCATAAATTACATCAGTGCAGCCTGGGACGAAATTAAACCAGATGTAATAAAAAACTGCTTTTGGAAAGCTGCGTTTGATGTGTGGAACAATTCAATTCAGGCTGTTACTTCACTTCCAGAAGATGAGGACTTTCAATCATTGGAGAATTTCCCCGATTGTACAACGGTGGACGATCACTTTGTGACCTGTAGCATTCGGACTTTGGAAGAAATAATCGGAGATGACAAGATTGAAGGAATTGAGAAAGAGCATGCCGACGAACAAGAGGAGGACGAAGAAACGGAACCGACAGCTATACCTACCGTTACTACTGGCTTGTATTATGTAAGTGAGCTGCGGAAAATACTGTCCTCTTTGGAACATGCGGAAGAATTGTTGACCTACATCAACAAAATTGATAATTTTCTTGCTGCAAAACATACGCAGAATCTTTCACAAACAAAAATAGATGCTTTTTTCCCCCAGCACATCAGAAATGTGAAGTTCGGTGCGTATTATATTTCTCATTTGTACAGTAGTATCTATGCAGTATAATAAGTATCTTATGTAATTTCTAAATGAAGAGCAATACATACATACTTTTTCTAAGCACTTAGATTTTGTTCTTTCCCAATTCACCTAAAGACGCTTTCCCGCTTAAGACGCTTTCCCGTTCAAGTTGGTCCGTTGAAGAGCGTCTTAAGCGAGTTTTACTGTATTTATATGTAAAATTCTGTTAAAAATTGAAGTAACCTATGGAAAAACGAAGTATTCTTTAATTTAAATTTTACAAAAAATATTCTCTACTGACAGAGCAGTCATAAAATTTATTTAAGGGATAAAATATGATGAACGGAGGTTTTTGTAATGTGACAATTCATTGATTTTAAGCCAGTGTAAAGCATTCTATAAAGCTAATTCCACCCTAAATATTTAAATTTACAAAACTATGTTGATTTTATTGCAGGCATTAATAAATTATATGAATGTACATTGTGAAAAATTTACAGTACATTTTATTGAATTATGTTAAATTATATACAGTGATAGGTGCTTATTTTTCTATTCCAATTTCCAGAAAAGAGTAGTTTACAGAAGAAATCCGAAAAAAAAATTCCATAATTTTTTAGAGCCTAGAAATGGCCTTATTTTCAAAGAAACTGAAAGGAACTCATTTTGAAAAACTTAAGCAAAAGAATTTTGTACTTTATCCACATTGTTCGCAAGTGGTTAGACGCAACAGCTGTGTGATTTTGAGTTTTGTCACTTGGTCAAACCACATTTCTTACAGAAATTTTAGTACCATTTGTGAAATACCGTGCATAAAATTATTTAATTCTTTGACAGCCATTAAGAATATGATTTTGTTATTAATTTTTGCAACATTGTTCAAATAGGCTGATTGAGAATGTATTTATATACGTTTAACATCGATGATCATTTTAAAAACATATTTCATAGAAAAATGTACTTAACAAATTTAATTTTTGCGCAATTTAAGTCATCCAGCATGTTTTCACCTTAACAGAGTTTATGATTCATTACAATTTTACTCTCAAAGCTCGTGATAAGAGAGAGAGAATTTAAAGTAGTTTACCCTGAATAATTTCTTTATTCTGTCTTAACATTATAATTTAGATGAGTACCTTAAAAAAATAAATTATATTTACTGAAAATAAATCCAAACTTTAAAGCTTTAAAAGTCGAAAAATGTATAACAATACATGCTTGTTTTTATTTATTTAAAGCAAAGGTGTATTGAAGGAGGAAATATAGTTAGTTCAGTGAACAAAAAAATATGTTTAAGCTTCAAATATTGTAAACATTTGAATAAAACACTGAAACTTTCTATAACAATACTTCAAAAATATTTGATATATTGCAAAAACCTTGTTTTCCGGGCTTATCCTACTCGGAGAAACTGTTTTTGAAAAATGTTTATTTGTTTTACTGTGAGAAAGATTTAAAAAATTCCTAGAATTTCTTTCAGTGCTTTACAGAATATGGGCGTATGTTTACGCTCTTACAAAGGTTCAGTTTTCTGGTTATATTCCCGCTGTTAAAAAGTGGAAAAACTTTGCCAAGAAATTCGAAAGAAACTGTCTCGAGAATTTCGCCTCCCGAAACAAAAATTTTTCAACATGGCGAAAGATTCAATTTGAAATCTCCGTAGGTTCTCGTTTATTTTCTATTCGGAGGGATAAGATGAATAAAACAGTTTCTTTGATAAGAACGGTGGAAAGCTGTCGAGTACGATGAACTATTGTGTTACTTCGGAATGGATGTTCGGTAATTTACTATCTTTTTATGAGGAGTTTTTTTGTGACAATTTCTGAAACTTTATAGCTGATCATCAGTTCAAGTACAAAGACCGTCAACTGTTGTATCTGTATACCGTTGAAAAATGTCTCAGCTTCAAAGAAAGTTAAAGGCATTGTTAAAAATTAAGCTGCTGCAAAACAAAGAATGTATGTGTGTTTTGAACATAAAAATAATATTCCTAGAATTATTTTGGAGAAAGTTTATGCTACAATTTTAATTGTAAACATTAAATGTACTGGAAAGTAATGGAGTTGTTTGAATTAAATTCATATTAATAATTTTTTTTTTTTAATGACTAAGCAGTTGTTCCTAAGTAGTGGATTCACATTTGTTACATCTTAAAGCCAGAATTTAAAAGCTGATATTTTTTTCTTTTCTCTTTATTCAGGATTTGTGAATAAAGGGAAGGGTGGCTGTCTCTCTCCCCCCCCCCCTCCATATTTCAAAATGGCTTGAAATTGATTTTTAGGTATTCGTACTTGTTACATATAAAACTACAGCAATAATTTCATGGATATCGTCTTTTTTAATTTCAGAAGTCTATTTGATTAGAACATTTTCGGCCTTCTACCTGCCATAGGTGATATGAAAAATTTTGGAATATCATTTGTTATCGAGAGTCTATGTTAGAAACCTCACATACGTGCAAATATTTCGTATTATTAGATTGTGTAGTTCTGCTAAGCCAAACATTGATATATGAAAGTACGATGTTACTCTTTCCGATACTGTAATATTATGAAAGGTTCGAGATTTTAATAGTTTTGTGATTATTGTGATTAAAGAATGAAAGATTTGTGTTCTCTCCACCATCTTATGAAACATATTTTTTTAAATGCATTGTGTCTGAAGTAAATAAACTCCTGTGATGACCATTTGTATCAAAGATGTGACGTTGCAGAGTGTCTTTGCACTGTCTGTCTTCATTAGTTTGAGTGTGACTGACTGCCTGACAAATTTGTGACGTAACTGAAGCGTCATTCTTGTGCCCAAGGGTTGCCATTTATCACCACCGTGCTGCATTGATTCAGATTAGGAGATGGTCAATCAATTGTGTAATTTTACAGTTAAAATGGAATTTTCTTCGTTAATCGATGATCTCAGTAGGGCCCTTGCTAAAGGGGGGGGGGTAAGGGGGAGTCTGTCATCCCTAACACTAGCAAAATTCTATTAAACTTGGCAAAATTAGATACCTAGTTGGCGAACTTGTTAAAAATATGTAATGAAAACTATAATTTACTTTCTATTTCTGGTGCACTAGGCAAACTTACGCAAACTCATTTGGCAAAAGTAAAAAGTTGGTGATATTGTTGATAAAAAATAAATAAATTGGTAAAAATCGATATTTGACTTGACAGTTTATCTACATCTCCCCCCCCCCCCAAAAAAAAAAAAATGTTAGCAATGGCTCTGGATCAAAAAATAGGTGGTTCTTATGTATGAAATTACTCTAATCACTCCCGAAAACGTCACAAAGTATTCAGAATTCCTGCAGATAAATTGCTGAAGTAGTACAACAGGCCGTAAACTGTGGTGACTTTTCTTTAAAAGTCACCAGCTTTGAATGGTTTTGTTTCGTCTACAGAAGTCGAACGCATGACAGGTTTAAGTACATAAGCATTTTATTTTTGCATTGATATTCTCTGGTTAGTATAAAACTAAACGGAAAAACTTCTGGAACAAACAAGGCAATTTTCTTTTTGAACACATCGCTGGAAAAAATCCAAAATTGAGCACTAAGCACGACAAGGTGGGAAGTTGGCGAAATATCTCTATACTGAAAAAATGGATAGGCTTCGCCAGCCAGCAGTTTTAGGGGGCCGTACTAAGGCCTATGCAGCGTCATTATTTAAAGTGCATTTTGGACACGATCATCATTTACAACGAAGTTTATAAAAAAAATACTCTCCCTCTAAAATTCTATACGTAACATTCTTCATTCTTTTACAAAAACACGCCAAAACATTGTCATAGATTTAGACTCTTAGGGCAGTAATTAAAACAAATATTTTAGTGTCTTAGTTTGAGCTTGTTCGCGCCAGTCGTTGCAAAGACGAGACAGCAACAATTCGTCTCATTGTTATTTCCTTGGTATTGTTCTTTGAATGCTCTCGCTATGAACTCAGCAGCGAATGCAATTTTGTGGGAGGGGGCAGTTTGTTGGAAGATTCGCATACACTCATATTTTATGGAAGTAAAATATTATCGTTTACATTAATTCCTTTTGTCTCGGGAAAGGCGGTCCCCCACCTCCGCCTCCCTTATAATCCGTCCTTGGACCATGGTTGTTACCCACAGAAGGGAGCAGACTCCTATGGTTTACAGCTACGTACCTTTTCTGGAGAGATCCAACAACTTAGAACATCAGCGGAAAGAGGAGTCATTCCCGGATCCACACCTCTTTCCCACCTACCGACCATCTAGCGAGAGGACATAACAGCCACACGGATGTGACGCCTCGTATACACGGTGGTTTTTGGTCAGTCGGAATACGGACCTGAATCCTTGATCCAGAGTTCAGCACCCTGCCAACCGGGCTATCATTGCCCATCTGTGGCTACAGTGGGAACATTCAAAGACTCACGCAAGGAATCAACGATGGACACAAAAGACGAATTGCTGGCATTCCGTCTTCGAAGAATGGGAAAGGAGAGGTTAACCATCGTCAGAAAGTAGTCTAAACTCACGTGTGACTCCAATGGAAAGCTTTTCAAATTCCTTGTAAGGGTTTTCCCAAATAATTTTACTTTATAGCTAAAGTTTCAAAAATATGTTACAGTAAACTGCAAGCAAGCCACCTAGATTACTCGAATTTAATATATTTTATATACTTACACAATTTTTATAACGCATTTCACAAAAGGAAAATTATATTACATTATGAAATGATATTTTGTTTAGTTTTCCAAGGTTAATTAATGTTGCCTCTCTTTTTTAGCTTAATCAAAAACTTGATTATGATACAATCGATGTGAACGATTCACATTATACCAACAAGTCGGCCGAGTGCAATATCGAGATGGAAACAAAGGCTATAAAGAAAAAATCAAACTTACCAATTATAGTCGATGAATTATCCTGTCCATCGCATGATGTTGAACCTGTTTTCATAATTGGAAACAATTCCGTCATATACCTCATGGCAAGGTCTCTGTGGCCACAGGAATCGAAGACCTGCAAACCTAAAGGTTAAATAAATATTAAAATTATAATGGGAAGCAATTTTCTACTATATACTGCTAAACATATTTCTATTCAAAAACACACTATCACAAACACATTTGTAACACAACTTAATATAGAGTCAAAAACAGTACCCAGATAAGTAAAAGTTTCCACATTATCAAGGGTAGCTCTAGCGAAAAAGAGTTCTGGTTTGATCTGTGGATGCATTAAAGAAAAGTCTGTGAAGCACATTTACTCAAATTAACAGATATGTTATTTTTCCAGCACCAATAATGCAAAGAATTCATAGAATTAAGAGTGGACTCAATAACTGCCTTAGCATATCTCTTAGGCGCTGTTGCCAATACAACCAGGTGATCTACATAGAGCAGACAGCGGATGTTAGGAATGGATCTTAGTGTATGGCAAGTCATTAATAAAAAAAAAATTGTCACTGTTTGAAATTTGTTCCTTGTTGAACATTCACATCTCACACATTTTAAACAAAAGCTGTATTCAACAATAACTCATGGTATTAGAGTTAGAATATCTGTAAGTCTTCTATAAAAGTTTTTATTTAATTCGTTACCTTATTGACAAACTTCTAGTTTTTTTTCTTTTTTAAAGTCCGCAAAAATTATCAAATAAAACCAAAAGCTTTAAACTGATTTATTTTATAATCCAATAAACATAATTTTTAGTAAACATGATTCTGTATTTAATGAAAAAAATCTGAAACAACCATAGAGAATCCATGGAAGGTTGAATGGAAACACTTCGAAATCTCTACATAGTGAAAAGCTAGAATTTTGCGTGTATCGGAAGCTGATATCGAAGGCATACTATAAAGTGTCACTATACCGATGCAAACATTCAACGGACATCACATTGGTGACACCCATATCTGAAAAAAATGGAGAGATATGGCATCATCATGGTGCCCAACCGACATTGCGATTTGCTAAAAGAACTAAATTTCCTGCGTATATGAGCGTTTAAAAATAATAAATTGAACTTAAAAAATCCCAAATTTTAAGTAAAAATGCATTTTGTGTGTGTTTAAAGATAAGTATTGCATTTTTTAAATTTTAGACAAGAAATAGTACAATAGATCACGAAGCAGCAGCATCTTTATAAAGTACACTCATGTCCATAAATTAAGGATAATGAAGTTCAGGCAAAGAAAGAGAAAGAAGCAAACCAAATTTGACTTATTTGTAAAGTCTATTTATTAAACCAAAAAGTAAAGAGCAAAAAAGATGCTATATGTTTGGCATAATTAATAAAAATTGCTAGTTTTACTCCCTTGACGAAATTTAAAAAAAGAACCTATTTACAAAAAACAGTATAACATGGTTAGTAGGATGGTTAATACGGAGTATGTCTCCCGGACGATGCAATACAGGCCTGACAACGCCTAGGCATGCTGAGTATCAAATGATCAATCTGATCTTGGGGAATATTACACCACTCATCAAGCAATGCACTCCGAAGTTCCGGTAGACAGGTGGGAGGGGGTTGACGGGCTGCAATTCGTCGGCCAAGCATATCCCACACATGCTCTATTGGATTCAAGTCCGGTGAGTATGCTGACCAATGCATACGGGTAATATCCTCCGATTGAAGGCATTCGTCTACAATGCTTGCACGGTGAGGACGGGCGTTGTCATCCATAAACACAAATTCAGCACCCATGGCGCCCCGAAACAAACGTACATGTTGTTCCAGAATGACATCCCGATAGATGTGGCCTGTCATCGTTACACTCTGAACATGCAGGTCAGTTCTGGAACCAAGAATAATTGCTCCCCATACGAGCCATCCTGCACCACCGTAACGGTGTCTTTCAATGGTGTTCTCTTGGTGGTAACGGGTACCTGGCGCTCTCCAGATGAATGTCCGGCGAGAATCAGACTCCAAACTAAACCTGGACTCGTAGGAAAACATCACACAAGACCACTGTTGCGGTGTCCACAATGCATGCTCTCTACTCCAGGTTAATCGCAGGCGACAGTGAGTTGCGGTAAGTGGAACACATCTGACAGGCCTACGAGCATATAGACCAATGTGCCCTAAGCGTCTGTACACGGTCTGCCTTGAAACTGTCGTACCGGTAGCTGAAGAGAGCTGACGAGACAGGTCTGATGCTGTACTCCGTCTATTTCTTTTGGCAGTAACTGCCAAATAGCGGTCCTCATTCGGCGTTGTAACTCGGGGGCGACCTGTGCTGTAACGTCTACTCACATTACCATCATCTTGGAATCGTTGCCAAAGCCTGGAGATGACACTCTGGGCGATTCCAAATTCCTCGGATACTTCCAGCTGGGTACGTCCACATTCCAGTCGTTCGATAATTCTGCCACGTAAAGCATCATCCAAATGCCTCCTTTGTGCCGTAACTATGCGGTTTTTGCACTGAAAGGCTTTCACAGCGCTTGTGAACAATTTTACTTCTTTGCCACCATTCCTTATATACCCCTCTCTTACACTCTCGTCATTGTGACGTACCATCCACGCCATCTGGTGGTATCCTGTAATTTGCATATTCTTCAAGATGTGTGTGATCATTCCACAGGTGAAATTTTTATTTTAGAGATCAATTTCTGTGTGATTCTGAATTATCCTTAATTTATGGACATGAGTGTAAAAATGCTTTATAAAAGGAGGTTCATTTTTAAAAAGTCAGATAAACAAAAGCATTGATTTTCATGAAAAATAATGAGATGAAGAAATATCAAATAACAAACTGTTACAGATATATTTTACACACAAAAGTCTTTCAAACAAAATGATTTCTTTTTTTCTGGTATATTTAAAGTGAGATGAAGTTACGTGGACGCTTTTATTTAGTTTAATTGACTGTAAATGTATTTTCAGAAAAACTATCCTGTTTAACTATTGACAAAGAGAATTTTATTTACTGTTCAAAACAAAAAATTCACTTATCTCCAATTTTGCCATCATAAAGCAAGATATCCGATATTTATCGATATTCTATATGCTGGAATTTTCTTCTTTTATTGTACTCTCCGAATTAAAGCATTTCATTTTCTTCAATATAATTAATAACAAGGAGAAATTTTTAGAAAGACAACGTAAAAATAACCTCTGAAAAAAAAAGAATAGGATTTGAACGATTTTTCGGCCGATTAAAAATGGCAGAATCGCTGGAAAGGAAATTTCAACGGAAGCAAGCAAAAGTATATTTTCCCCTTCTTTTTAATCGGCTAAAATGACAGCTGCATTGCATTCGTTAAATGGAAGGAACTGTTTTCTTATAATGGCCAATTACCCTTTAAAGAAATCACAAAATAAAGCTAGGTTTGAGATTTCTTTTAAAAAGGATGAACGTTGAAAAAAAAAAGTTTTCAGCTGATTTCATCAGATAATGCAATTGAAATGCATTGTTCAGATAGACACTTGATTTAGAAAAAAAAATAACCATAAAAGATTTTTGTAAAGATTTGATGTATTAATTTGTGGCAAATTCAGAATTTTCCTAATGGTAAGTATGCATTAAAAGGAAATTTTTTTTATAGGCCTTCGATCTTATTCACATTTAAGCTGAAAGACGGACAACATTAAGAAAGTTTATAGAAGAATATTTCTATAACAGTGCTGGCGCTGTTCAATTCTGAATTGGCCAGTAGTCAATTCAATCGGCACAAGCCTTTGATTCTTGTATTTTATTCTACGAACTGAACATTTTTTCGAATATTTATAAATATGATGACTTTACTTGGGTATCTGCCTCCTGTTGGAGAGATGAAACATTTGGTGGCGTTAGTTATCCCAATTTTTAGAAAAGATACGAAGAACTATTTAATTGGCAACCTTAATAGGAAATGATTACAGGTTATACACATGGGTAGGTCTACAAAGAATGAAAAGTCGCCATGGGTGGCAAATACCAAAGCATGTTCCGACACGAATAATTTACTTCTATACACGGGCGTTACATATGTATGTTATTGTTCATTTATGTACTGAGACAAAGATTCTTTTATTTCTAAAATCATGTATATGAAACAAGTCAAAAATAAGAAAAGCTAAGCAACCTGAAGAAGATTTGATATGTTCTGAAAACAGAGACGATTGCAAAACCTGTGCCTTATTAAAATATATACATATATTTCTTGAAACATTCATTATACTTTCAGCAGACTCTACCCTTTCGGGATGGACGCAAAAAGAAAAAATTGTCCTGTCTCGCCTCGCAAAACAGCTGCAAAAGCTTTGTCTCGTCTCGCAAAATCTCTGTTTGATAGTGATAGAAACGTCTGTCACACCTCACATTCATCCCTATTACACATATTCTTGAAAAACGTTATACTAAAAATACACTTACAGCACTTACAGTCATTTATAAAATTATTTTAGTGACAGCAAATATTCTGTCTCAGTACTGCGCTATGATTAATTAATGGATTCTAAAAGCACATAATTGAAAAGAATTTCCTGAAAACTTCTTTTACTGCGCTATGATTAATTAATGGATTCTAAAATTACATAATTGAAAAGAATTTCCTGAAAACTTCTTTTACAGGGTCCCGCACAGGCCTGGTTGGCTAAGCTTGGTTCCCATAAGAATACAAACATTAAAGTGTCGGGGCGGCGACCTTCGTCAGCGCTTCAGAGGGTGATAATCTATCTCGACTGGACTGTCGTGGGACCACGTACGCTGAAGGGAGCTGGTGCACGTAAAATGTGTTCGTGGCTCTAATGTGCACTATGTTCAATCGATATCTCTGAGGGTGCTAGGTGTCTCATCTGGAATTAATACAAAATTAAGAGACAACTTATACAGATAGCACCGATGGGCCTGCATACTGGGCGACCCCATAATAAAATGGCCAACATATCCGGCCCAGGGAGCTCACCCGGCAATTAGAAAACAAACAAAAAATATTTTATATGCAAATATTATTTTTTTTTCTCCAGAAAACAGCCCTTTATAAAATAAAAGAGGTGTTTTGAAGAACGAGGAAAAATTGAGTCGTATTCGAATACATTTTGGAATCGATAAATGATATAAAAATATACAGGGTGATTCGAAATTAGTTTTACAAACTTTTAGGAGGAGTAGGATACGCTAAGACGGTTCAAAATCCCACAGCAATGTGGGGTCGGAAACATCGTCTTTATGTACCTGTCAATAATCACTTAAAAAGTGTTCAAGTAAAAGTGAACTTTTCGAACATTGTTTTTTGAAAAACTAATCTCTCTTTCGCCGATTGCGCTTGATAAAAATTGTTAATTCAGAATTTTTTTAATGACTATGTCATTTTATCTCTCCCCCTCTTTATTGAAAATTGTCCGAAAAATGTGTCCCAAAAGAGCGACATAAAAAGACGACACAATTTTACATGTTTTTAAATAGTATTAGTTCACAACTGCTTTAATCTATTGTTACAATATTTCGTAAGCTGTAGAATATGCATCACATGTATTTTTCTATAAATAGGTTAGAATAATAAAAAAATTCAACATAGGGTTACGAGGCGAAATACACGAAAGATGAGAGATAAAATGACATAGTCAATTAATGTCGGTTTAATATGGCAATAAGGAAACTAAAAAATTAATGGGGTTCAGGGAGGTCCCCTCGCTGACGAGGCTCGAACAGATGAGTTTTCTTTCAATACATTGATGAAATTGTGGAAGGAAAGCCCATTGTTTATGGAACTTGGTTAAGAAATTAGACTTACACTTCAACTCTTCTAAAGTGATTATTAACAGGTACGTTGCCGACCCTGCATTGCTATGGCATTCTGAACCCGTCTTGGTGTATCCTACCCTCCTAAAGCTTGTAAAACGAATTTCGAATAGCCCTCTATAAGCACAACTACTTAAGATAAACAAGAATTTTGTAAATTAAACAGAAAAAATTGTTTTACTCAATCACTGCACAATGCGGAAATAATACCCCGGAAATATTGTCTTTGGCACTAACTGACTCAGAAATAAACTATATTGTTCTATTTTGATAAGTATTCTCTATTATTTTTATAGTAAATTTTATCGTGAAGGAACATTTATAAAAAAAACTATACATTCAAACAATCAGTCAATTGTTTTTATAAAGCCTAAGTTCTATGCAACGCTATCTTTCCATGTACGTTAGAGTTCAGAGATAGGTAAAACAAAGTTACAATACAAATATTTATCTTTTAATAAAAAAAGTCTATAAATTGCAAAGCATTAGGAATAAATTGGAAACAAAAACTGCAACTTATTATAATTCGTAGCTCGATGATATTTAAAAAAATAATTTGTAAGATATCAGAGGTAATGGTTATGTTCTTTGCTCGACTTAATCACAAATTAATAAATCGTGAAAGCAAACTTTGAATCGTGAACGCAAAACGTGAACTGGAAATTTTATTTTAACTAAAATTAATTTTAAAATTAGGGAAAATAAAGGGACAAGGCCAATATATTTAAAATGAAGCTTTTATTATTTTCGGTAACGCCACATTTAGTTTTTAAATATAGAGGAAACTCTTCAAATGCACATTCGTTACGTATTTGTTATAAGGCAACTGGGTTTTGTATTTGAGGAGATAAAATACAGAATGGTAAACAAAAACAAACTATAACTGTTCATATTAAAAATGAGTAAAATAAGCTTATAGAAAAATAGGAAAAACTAAACTGGAAATACAGGTTTAAAAATAATTTTTACTGCGATTATTAAAACACAAAACATGTTTCGCTTTATTTTTGATTTTCCCGAATTTTTATACTATTCCCATTTTTTTATCTGTCTGTAACATATAACTACTGTTGTATGGCATTAGGGATATAATCATATATCACTAAAATATAATGGAATAAGAACTATCTTGTCAAAGTTTTACAGTTGACATGACATATTGAACAGCTACAATGTAGTAAAATCAAAGCTATATCAACAAAATGTCACAGGAATTATTCGGACTCTAAACTAATATTCAAAAAGTAAAAAAACATTCTCAAAACTCTCACATGAACCTAACATTTAAAATTAATTTTAAACTGCAGAGTAAATGAGATGTATTAGTATTTCAAAAATAGAATTTCAGTTGTTAAAAGCATTGCAGAGTTTACATGTATTTCCCCAGTGAGCACGAAATTTCAGATGTTATATTAATTTGGCGAAAACTTTTACTAAAAGTTTTAATGATGTTTGATAAATTTCCTTTTAAATTAGAATTTAAAAATTTCACTTACAATTTTAAGAGGATTAACCATTTTCAAGGCTTACAGAAGGGAATACGTTATTTTGAATTTTCAAAGAATTCTTTTCATTCCATGCTGTAGCACTCAAAACCTTATGAACAGGATTTTAATGAAATTATTGCTCAGACATAATCGGATTCGTCTATATTTAAAACACGCAAATATGTTTAAAAAATTGTAGTATGTTTCAAAAATTTTAGTAAAAGCAAAAGTTAACAGTTAAGACAGCATTGCTAATAAATTGAAATAAAACTAATAAATTAGTATAGACTTAATATAGATAGTTAGATAATTATAAACTGCACGTGCGGTTAAAAAATTTTTTTTTGTTCACCATCTTCAGCAACCTTAAAGTAGGTAGTAAGGCAAAAATTTAAGATTTTCATTTGTTTTGAGTGTGTTATAAAAAAAAATTACTAATTTAACTCTTCTAACATCAGTATTTTTATGAACTATGTTATTAAATATCACTTTTCATGCAATGTTATAAGTTGACAAGTAAAACAATACATCTAAACAATTATAAGTACAGAACATCAACTATGCTGCTCAGATAATGTTATAGTACAGCCAATTTACTTAACCATAAATATTATGGCTTAACATTTTGTTAAAAGAATCGTGCTTTCAATACAATTTATACAATTCTTTCTTGTTCCATAAATCACATCTTTGGAATCGAAATCTATCGTAAAATCGCCAACTGAAGCTGTTCTACAATCTTCGCCAAGCAGGGGCGTAGCCAGAAATTTTTCATGGGGGGGGTTACGACTACTGCAGCTCACATATATGCATACATATGTGTGATAAGGGAGTGAAGGATATACATTTTGTATGGCAAAAAATTCCTCATGGGGGGTTATGACCCCCCTAACCCCCCCCCTTGGCTACGCCCCTGTCGCCAAGCATATTCCAACTACACTTCACCATTTTAAATACTGTTTGGAATAATCCACGAGTGTGCCGTGTTTGTCTTTCTTGTTCCATAAAACACATATTTGGAACTGATATCTATATTAAAATCGCCTACTAAAACTATCTTACAAACTTCGCTAGGCATGTTCTAAGCCTACTTTTCAAGCTTGGTTCGGTTTTGAAGTTTTTTTTTTTTGGCAGCAAACTTGGCAACCAGTTATCAAAAATTGCAAACCTTGTGCGACTTTCAATATTTTAAACTCCCTCCCCCCACCTCCGCGTTATCTTACAAACACATTTGAAAAGATCTTCAATGTGACAGTTCATGTCTACAAAACCTGTCTACAAAGTCGCATTAGACAAAACTCTGGGCGTGAACGAAATAACACCCTAGTGCTTAAAAAAAATAAATCGCACTATCTCTGTCAAGAAATGTATCGAACAATAAAACGCTTCATTTAACTATATTCCTATCGCCAGTCAAAACAAAGTACTGCATAAAATCTATTTTTTCTGGAGGAAGTCCTGTTGTAAGTCATCTTCTAAGGGTTTCTAGCCCAAAGAACCGTTTAGAAGAAGCAGATACGATACGATATTTTCAGACCTCGAGGATAATGCGAAGAGCAAGAACTGTTTATCCTTTCTTTGTTGGAGATATTTGCATTCGCAATCATGAACAGCGATATATCATTTAAATGAAAATTTGTAAAAAGGCAATTACTGCGTTAAAAATGGAATGGAAATTTAGCAAAATTATGGATTTACGGCCCAGTCCTGTTAGAAACAAAATATTGAGGATAACTATACAGATGGATTTGAAAATTTAAATCCGACTCCATTTTGACTTATAATACACTACAGTACTACAGTCGAGATATCGCGAAAGATGAAGTTTCAATTTTCACATAATTCTAAAAGATAATACTAAATCAAATTTAATCTCTTCACAGTAAAACACGAATTTAATGCAACTAAATTCAACAGTGCAGAAAGTTTGCTCTACCGTAATTATAACTTAGTTTTTCGTTAACGAAAACTGCGTTCGTACCGCAGTACAGTATATCATTAGTTTATAAGAATAGTGCTGGTTACACAACAAAAGATCAAAGGGCAGACTCTAAAATTGAAAAGTATGCTATCTGATTTCAGGTTGGACTTCTAAAATACATAAATCTCTTTCAAAGAGCGTTTCCCCGTCGATTTCCGTAGCAAACAATTCCATGTATCGATTATTAATCTATACACGCTTTTTAAACAATGAAGGATAATGTGCGAATATACGTGGTTAAAGTAATGAAGCTGCAGCAAGTTCTCCCAAGCGTAAACAAGGCTTGAATTTGCCTTCACTTCGACGATTCCTGAAATTAATATTTTCATAACGATAAGTCACTGAAAGATAATGATAGATTTGAAAATTTAAATTTCCATGAAAGCTGTTTCAAACATCTGCTATGATGCATAGTCAATTGTTCTCGAGGATTACGCTAGATCAATGCGAAAATGAGTAAGAAATTGTATCATAGATTTTCGTAAACATTTTAACAATTGAATTTGCTGTTAAAAATCTGTAAAATACATAGATTAAGATTTTTAGTTCCTAAACAATACTGAAGTGTCTATTTTCTGAACAGAAATGGATTAGAAGTGCAATGAATTTGTAAAAACAAGTTTGAACTTTTTACAGATCCAGTTTAGACTTTGAATTCGGATACACGATTTTCATGATATTTTGGTTGGCTATTGGTGTTAAAAGTACAATTTTGAATCGGTGTAAAATGGTGAAAAAGTCAACTTAAGTTTTCTGTGATTGAGATACGATCTTCTTATTATAAAGTCTCTTTTTCTCTAACTTTTTTTTTCAACGATGGATTTTTTTTTTAAAATAAGCGTTCAGTTTGCTGTTCCTCAGTAAAGAAAGATTGCGTATCGTAAAATGTAAACGTAACTTATAGAAAAACTCGGCTGTTCGAGCCTCGTCAGGGGGAGACCCCCCTGAATCCCCCTAATTTTTTAGTTTCATTACTGCCATATTAAAACGATATTAATTGACTATGCCATTTTATCTCTCATCTTTCGTATATTTCGCCTGTTGAAATTTTTATGATTGTAACCTGTTCATAGAAAAATACTTGGGATGCATATTCTACAGCTTACGAAATATTGTAACAATAGATTAAAGGTTTTGTGAACTAATAGTATTTAAATATATGTAAAAGTATGTCGCATACTTTTATGTTGAATTTTTGGGACACATTTTCCGGACAATTTTCAATAAAGGGGGTGAGAGATAAAATGACATAATCATTAATAAAAAATAAAACTGAAGTTTTGCAATGACACTTTTTTACAAAATTCAATGAAGTATTTAGCCCTACATAATTACCCGAAGTTCTTATGTCAACATGAGAAGTCTTAACAGACAAAAACCACCTCTCGGCTTTATCATCATCACCTTTTAGCTTGGTGAATAGGATTTTAAAAAGACACGAAGAAGTCCTCTGTCCAAGGATTTTGGGAACTTCGACGTCATTTTCTGTATTGTAACATTTGCCAGCGAAACAATATTTCTAATACCATCAAAGGTTACAGCAATATAGCAGTATTCTTCCATGTAGGTTACAACAATGTAGGAGATTCTTCCATGTGTCTTACAGATCCCACCCATGTCGATCATGTGGCGTGAACTAAGCGCCTGAGTTTCATTCATCTCCTGCTTATGACTTCCACGAGACGTCACTACTTCAAAGATAAGTCTACACACACCTCTTCGCTGGTCTACACTTGAGATGTCGCAAGTGAAATGACATATGGATGTATTGTGACTTATTTCTTCCTCGTCAGTGTCATTTTATAACTTCATGACAATGCACGAAGTCATTGCCAAACTGGCTTTCTGATTACGGTAGTATTAGCATTTGTTTATAGCACCGTGTGTTTATAATTCCCCAAAAGATAGTTTAAGGGGAAAGAGAAGTCTAAAAACATGGTAATAAACTAGAAACCTAAAAAAAAACCCTTTTTATATTTTTCCTTTATTAATATAAGGTATTTTTTGAGGCGTCTGCGAAAAACTTTCAGTTGACTTAAAATATATTCAGACAGTCGGTCAAGTGCTAATCAAGATCAAGTGCTAACAGGCTTCTATCATTATAGTGCTCGATCGTTCGAAAAACATACTGTCTGAACACAACTTTACAGAAGGTTGACATTTTACAGACGTGATTAAGACACAGGTTGTGTTTCGATGCTTTTAAAGATATTAATCATTAATAACTATAGATAACTAAGGAGGGGGGTCCTAGATAACTAAGGACGGTTTATAAAAACGTTTTTTGGCGATCCTATTAGCCACTTTAGATCATTTTAAACCGACATCAGAAGCGAAAGTTACACTCCGGTTAAAGAGTCCTTCTTATGATTGTTAGAACATTTTAACTCTTGCAATTCAGATATATGGTTTATTATTTCCAAAATTATGCCAATATGGATCAAATTTATTATTATTCTTAAATACTTTTCGAATCCAGTGTTATTAACTAGGAACTCCAATTAACTTGTGTATATATAAGAGGTTAAAGGTCAACTTACCGAATTTTACACCAGGAATGAACGAGTTGTTAACAGCGTACCCGCTGACATCACCATCGTTCTGGTTGAGCGTGTTAATGGACCATCTGAGGGCTTCGTAATACTGGACACCTTCCGTGGACGGACGGCCGCAACCGAAAATGCCTTGTCCAGGCCGGTGCAGTTCTAGGAGAGCCCCTATCACCACATCTGCGTCAGGCTCTATTTCTACGGAGTACGGGTCCTCCAGAGAGCAGGTGTCGGATGTTAGGTCTTGAGATGCGACAAGACAGCAGACGGCGAGCAACAGCATAAGATGGTTCCATTTTGGTTTCGTCATAGTGGATCCTGCAGGAAGAAGAGAAAATCATGCGTCAAAATATTTTTATTATTCTATTATTTTAAATTAAATGAATCATATAATTGAATATGTCATCCCCCCCCCCAAAATCATACAGTTTTCTAGTATTGTATTATATCAGGGGTAATAAAATAACATTCTTAGATACTTCAAGACTGATTTGGGGGGGGGGGGGTGTTGTCAGGGTGTGGGCCACGGGAGCCTGGGTCCCTTCCCAAATTTGGATTTTTGTTGATTGGACGTTGTCATTAATTAAGCCTTTTGCGAGAAATTCTACCTTTTCCACAAGTGGGTCCTTCCTGAAATTATTTTCTTGCTATCTATCAATCATTATAAAAATTACATAACAAGCCCTTGGAATTCCACATATTTGTGTATTGTACATTTTACAACTAATTCCTGAAAAGCTGTGACTTTTTGAAAGGAATATTTTAAAATTTGTAAATTCTATCAAAATTCTATTTTACTTTCTAGGGTCTTCAAGTTGTACGATGTCCTGTCTGATCCAGTGGTTTGCATCATGCTTCTGAATAGGGGTATTTCAAAGTTCTTATGTATGCGATTCTACCGACAAAGTTGCAAAACTTTGCACCGTATGCCACCGCGTTTCCAGATAGGCTGCATAATGCATAGCATGTGATTTATTCAACTGTCTAAATGATTGTTGTGGCTGCGAAGCAGATCAAGCACTGGCGATAAAGTCTAGTGACAATTAGGGATTCTTTTATGGAACAATTGTTGATAATTAAGTGACTGCGTTAGAATTTACAAGCGAACACACCTTATATGCTCCTAATTCTTTGTATTCAACGTGTACAAAATATATTTCTGGGTCAAATCATCAATTTAATATTGTTTTATAATTTTATAATTGACTATTTTCTCTCTTGTAACATATTTATAGCTTTTCCAACTAACAAAAGCTGTACGTGATCTCATAGAATAATGCAATGGTCTTTACAGATTTTTTGGGAGTGCGACATCACTTGGAATATATATCTATCCAATATATGCCACGTGATTTGTAAAGTAATAACTTAAATGTTTACAAAATCTAAATAAATGCACCTGTTTGTGTTTATTGCAGAATAATAAATGTCACCATTCAATGATTTACGATTTAGTTATAAATATTTAATGATTAATGATGTGAATTAATAAAGAATCTTTTTTCTCGAAACAGTTTGTCAATGATGTATTTGTATTCGGTGAAATTATATTCACATTTTTTAAATCCATCTTGATGTCTCAAGGTAATTTTTTGCGACTTCTTTTAAGATCGTCATTGATCAATTGAATATCACTGGAATAGTGCATACCCACCTGTACACAAGAACGACTTCAGAGCTGATTGAATAATTTTCAAACTTCCAATCGTCTTTAAATCTTCGTTCAACTTTAATTAGAATACTTTTTCAGATAACTTTCGACATGACAATCTGATAAAATTTGTTGAAAAATGAGTTGGCAGAATATTATAAAAAGATCACTGAAAGTCTTTCAAAAACAGAAGTGGAAGCTTCTTCATTTTTAGGAATGTAACCTTAGGTTTTCTAAAATCAGGGATATGAGAAAGAAAGTAACTGAATACATGCATATATATTCAGATGAGTTATAGTTCTGTAAGTCTGTATCTGAAATCTATGTATACAGTGGCACCTGTAGATACGAGTATCGTAATACATGAGCTTTTTGAGATATGAGCCAGCATTTGGTTGATTTTTTTAATTAAGATACTAATTGGAATTCGGTGGATACGAGCTATCTTTGGAGACACACAAACCCATCACACACCACTCCCTCGAGTATCGTGTTGTAGAACGTTTAAGGGATAGAGAACTGGACTTTTGTCTTTGAACAGCATGTGGAAAAAAAAAGAAGAAGAAGAAGAAAATTGTTCAATAAGAAAATTAAGTGAAAGTATAAAGTAGAATGTTAGATTACTGTACAAAAGTAAAAGAAAAAAATTGACATCGAATGCAAAAGGGCTGTGCCAACATATGGATGTTTGGATTTTCTTTTTGACAGTATAATTTATGCGTCGGAGTAGTAGGACAGCAATAAACGGCGGAAGTCTATAGTTGAGTGTTTTTATTTACATGAACAGACTATGTACAACTATTCACAAAGCACCACGAGAGAAGATTAACGTCTAGATTACATGAGGGTCTGAAAGGAAGTGCAAGGAAGAAAGTGTCCCTCACTATGTTTCAGATTTTTCCATGATTAGTTTGGCTACATGCGGTTAGAGGATAGTTCCAACTTCTAATCACTAATTGGTTTAGAATTTAACAACAGTATGCTTAAGGTAAGTAAAAAACTTTGTTAAAAACACTCATAAGATGTAACAGGTAAGTAGATACGTACGTTTCGACTAAAAATTGTTTTAGTCTTCCCAGTCAAAGCCCTTCGTCACTAAGAACAGAGGGAACTGAAAAGAGATATCTTTTCAGATCCCTCTGTTCGTAGTGACGAAGGGCTTTGACTGAGGAAGACTAATGGCCTTATCACACTAAAGGGAATATCCGAGCAACTTCGCGCTGGACCAACTTTTCCGACGGACGTGAAGGCGTGGTTATCTTTAAGGGTTGCAAAACTAAACAAACTCTCTCCGATGCCAAATAGTCATCGCATCGCTGATTTGGCGTGCAGGTTCTTATTTTACTTATCGTGCGTAGGTATATTTACATCGGATCGGCAGAAATTTCGGCAGCATCGGATGGGCAGCAATCTCTAATTCCAAAGTCCACTTGAACGCGGCCATAATTTTATTTACACGTGATTCTGACATCGAGCCAAGCTGCCAAGCTTCGAACATAGTCGCCATTGCTCGAAATTGCTTATGACGTAGCAGGAAGAAGTACTCTGATTGGCCGAAATTTCGTCCGACTCGGATTTTTTCCTTCGGAAAGTAAAAAGGTGGAGTTCGCGGTCGTCAAGGTAACGGCGGAGAAAATCGGCCGGAAACTTGATTTGCAAGGAAAGTTGTCGGATTTTTCTCAGTGTGATAGCCCTATAAAGCAATTTTTAGTCGAAACGTACGTATCTACTTCCCTGTTACATCTTATGTGTGTTTTTTACAAAGTTTTTTAATTACTTTATCATTTAACACCAGTATTTTGAGTGTTTTTCCGTAACAGTATGCTTATTTGATACGTTGTAGACAGTAAAGGAGTCCTATGGTGAGAAACTATAGCGATTGACAGGCTGAAGTTATAAATTTCTTGTGGAAGATACCATATTATACCATGTTGTGAAATAACGGAGGTTCTGATCAGTTGCCCACTAAAATAATTAAAATTTAATTTAGCACAATAGGCTAATTATGGATCATACGAGTTTATACATTTAATCTTTATCTATACAATATGTGTTTATAGTTTATAAATTTTTATATAAAAATTGGAATGGCTTTTTTTTCTGGTGCAGATCAATCGGATTTCCATTAAATTTAATGGGGAAAACTTTTTCAAGAAAAAAACTCGACTAATGCGCAAGATATTTCGACTAATGCGCTCGATCAAGAAGCGAGTTAAACTGTTATTCACTTTTACCACGGTACAAGTGAAACAAGACTTAAATAATATTTTACAGTTTTATTTGCGGTATATTTGGACAACGCGTCTGATATGGAAAAAGCGGGCGTCAGGGGCATGATGGATAGATCCAGTTGACGCCAAAAAAAGATGGATTTCCGACAGATAACTCATCGAATGATGGATGTGTGGCAAATGAAACCGATTCCATTGAAATATGAAAGAAGTGTCATAAAAAAATATCTTTTAAGTATTACTGTAGAATAAATATGGATTCTGTAATTTGGAATAGGATAGGAATTTGTCCTATCACTTAAAAATGGCGTAGAAATGGATTATGGAACCTCTTTTTTCGTTTTGTATTATATTATCATGGGTATGTACACATGCTTGGACTTTTGCATTCAAAATATTTGGTTTAAAAAAATCGTACATGGAACATTTTTTTAAAACCAAGTTGAACTTTTGCTATTGTTTAAATGTGCACAAAATACTGGTGAGTTTATTATTTTCGAATAATTACTTTTCCTGATGCCGAAGTCATTCCAAAGTTTGAAAAAAAAAATCTAGAAGCATTTACAATTGCAAATTTTCATCATATGTTAGGTTTATACCGATTTAGGAAATAAAAATTATTAACCTTTAATTATAATTGATGCATAATTATTGATTTACATTTAGTTAAATTTAGTTACAGTATAAAAATTTAAAAAGTTTGAAAAAGTGAAAATAGATTTTGTTTCTTGCGTATTAGAAATATTCGAACATCAAAATAAGAAATTATGTATCTTATGAACCCGTACTAAAACATATTCATTACGCTAAGAGCTAGAAAATGTTTAGGATGTACCTTCCCAAACTGCATAATACACTGTAAGAAATGTTAAATTTATGGAAATTATGAAACTTTCAGAAAATTTCTCAAACAAATTGTATTTTGCTGAATGAATCGCAAATGAGAAAAATTTCAGTGAAATTATTCGTTCAAAATTCTATTTAGAAAGTTTCATAATTCGCTATGGTTTGTCTTACAGTACATGGAAATTGTCCTTTTGAAATTTAGTTCTCTGAAACTACAACCTTAAGAAAATTGAATAATTCCTTTAAGAAAATTTTTTTTCAAAAGATTTGCTGTACAGATAATCAGCCACTTATATGTAATTCCTTATCAGATAGAATTAATGGATTGATACAATAAAACCAGGATTTGTTTTACTTGAAATTATTATTTGCAATCAATATAATAAGCAAACTCAGGATTAAGTAAAAAATGAAACATTGAAAATAAATAATAAGTAAAAAAATAATAATCACTAACTATAATTTTTTAAGCTGCATTAAATGTTTCTTTAGTGAAATATGGGAGGGGAAAACTACTTTAAAAAAAAAACCTACTGAAAACTTAAAAAAAAGGGCTCCGATGCAGCCAAGAAAGGAAAATACTTTTTCTTATATTATCTAAAACATGGAAAAAAATCCCAACCAACTCAATCTTGAACTCAGTATATTATAGCCATCGTTTATTTGATATTTAAAAGCAAAAACCGTTTTTTTTTATTGTAAAAAATTCTAGTAGAGAAAGTTTTTTTAAAAAATTAACTTCACGCGCCAGTACTCTTAAATTTCTTCAAGGCATTTGTTATGTTGCTAAGCAAGAAGTTTATTAAAAATGTCATAAATAAAATATATTTTTAAAAAGAATAAAAAAAGCCTCGACAGCGGAAAGGAGAAAATACCTTAATTTTTTATTTATACAGAATTTTAAAACACTTTATTCTAAATATTGAATAAAAAAGCATTTGTGTACACTACCATTTGAAAATACTATTTTTTAGCAAAATATTTTGAAAATTAAATTTTTATTAGTTAAAAGTATGTCGAACTGTTATAAACAAATAAATTACTAAAACTCAACCCTCTGAGCGTCCTGGAAATAGGCAAATAATGTAAAGTTGTTTTTATGGCAAAATTTTCATGTAGCTTTAAAATGATACAAAAAATAAAATTTTGATAGGAAGATTTGTAATTGTTAAAAAACAAGTTCGTAAATTACATGCAAGCTTCAATATCCCAACATATTTTATGATACCCGACTGTTATAAATAATTTAAGTTATAGATGCATTGCAGTGAAAACTGGAACGAAGTTGACGGGAGTTTACGTCTCAGCCGCTCGGAGGGTCAAGTTCAGTTTGAAACAAAAGATGCTAAACAAAGTGTTAGAATAAAAAATGAAGAAGTGCATATGATTAATAAAAATTGTAGTAAAATTCTTTCTGCAAAGACTAGCAAAAGAATTTATTTCATTATTACGTTTCTTTTATTTAATCAATGAATAAACTATTCTGAAAACCGAGAAGATATCTTGCGACGAACAGAAGTACATTAATTATAGCTGAGGATGGAATAATAGTCCGACACACACTTGGACTTAGAACTAATATTAAGTACCTCCCTAATCCTTTAAACATTTACAAAATAATCGCAACATCATTTTATTTGAAATATAACTATGCCAGTAACACACTTTAAGCAGATTTACTGCAAATTCGAAAACAAGTAGTCAAACAAAATTAAGTCAAACACATTTGGACTTTATTAGAAAGCTCTATGATTTATTATTATTATTTTATTTTAAAGGTTTAGGGAATACAGGTACCCGTTCTTCGCGGTAGAAGAAATGGGCATTTTCAAACGTGACTGATGTGAATTAATACCGGCAATTGAGGTGTTAAAAAAATTCTTGAATAGATTGTTTAATAAGTAATTACATTTAATAAAGAACCAGAGAAACGGAATGGCAGAATTTAAGGTATGTTATTTCAGTAGTACTGCATCCAGAGAATTCGATAGCCATTTCAGAAGGAATGATTTATGTTAGTATCATCTGAGTTTCGGTCGATTATTCAAATTTAAATTGCTAGGAAGCATTTATATTAATGATAGACTGGGCTAAGTTATACATTCTCATTCATTCTGTACTCATTTATTCACATGACGGCTATGTTAAGTACTGAAGGAATATTCACGTGGCAGCTATGTTAAATTTTACTTCCGGGAATAGTTGTAGAACGACTGGAACAGCTTTAACTTGACAGGCGAATCTTCTATGGTCTTCCGCAGTGATTTCTCTTTGATTACCTTAGAAAATTAATAAAAAATCTGGAATTCTTCTACATTTTCATTTACGCCCTATAGTACAGTACTTAAAGTTGTACTTTCTCTCATCAGTTCATGGAGAATGTTTGCAGGCGTCAGTGCGTAAGTACTTGGGACAGTATTCGAAACTACTGTGGTGGTAGAACCTCACGCGATGAATTCGACTGCGAATCCAGCTTCGTATGTTGGATGAGTCTCAGTTCATGTTTATGAGGGCACTCTTTAGTTACCCTTCTTAATATTCACATTACATATTTAAGTTGAAAGACCGTGCGGCCGCGCAGCCAGCTGTGTCAGAAAACTTCTTTAGCTCTGTGGCGCCTGATGGGGGTTATTCGATCGATCGCCATGTTGTTGGTAGTTAAATGGATCGATGGCAACGCCTGCACTTTTACAGAGTTGAGCAGCCTAGCCAGTTGGTTTTCTATATTGATGTGCTCTTCAAAGGGCTAAAGAAACACGATATTATACAAAGGAATAATTAATATTTAGGATCATATAAGTAGGACTTGAGCTGTTCCAGGTACGTAGCCAAAATTTTTTTTTCTTCGGCTGGGGAGATATGGAACCCAGTCGTGTAGGAATAAAAGGAGCCTGCAATCGGTTGAAGTTTCATCAGAACATCGTAAGTCAAGCAAGGGCCGACATCGGTCTGTGCTTTGCAAGGTAGCAGTGGCAACCACTCTCGACTGGACTTCTGTGGAACCGTGTACGCTAAAGGAAGCTGGTACACATAAAATCTGCCATGGGTTTCATTTTTTTTTTTTTAATGTTGCGGTGATACCTCTTTGGATGCTGATTCAGGTGCAAGTCTCTCCTTAGGATTTCCCTTATACTCAGGGCCTGCCTGCACCGCAGGGGCCCGCCTTTGAAAATAAATAAATAGATAAATGAAATGTCCGCAAAAATCTGAAAGCCCATGCTAAAAAACGAAAAAATTTCGGGCTCCCTATCTACCTACCTACGTCCATGAACGAAGCATTTGTATTGAAATTGCAAGGACGCGCTTATATTCATGATATATAAGATACAAAAGCTATATTCTTATCTATTTTGCATAGCTGATTTATTCGCAAGACGCAGTGCTAAGTGTTACGGGACTATTTATGTGACATCTATGCTAAATTTTACTTGTGGGAATTGTCACAGAAAGACTTCTGATAAATGGCAAATCCTCTTTTTTATCTCCACGCCGATTTCTTTTCGATACTTTTTTGTGGGAAAAAGAAAAAGGAGACGAAATCTGTGACAGTGAATATTATTTTTTTTATGAGAAAGGTATTTTTCTGCGGAAATCGAAAGTAAGATTTCTTTTAAGAGTAACAGTAAAATACGGAGTCAGGAAAAATCGTCATGGTATTGTAAGGGGAAATGCTTAAGGCAAATTGACAAATTTATTGAATCGGAAAAAAATCTGCTAAATTTAATTATTAATTATGAAATATTTTTTAATGTGTTGAAATACAGGAAGCTTTTTTAAACTTGCAGATATGTACGGTGCATACTTAATGTGGTTATTAAATGCGTTTAATAAAATTACTTGCAATAATCTCGGTAACAAAGTTGCGAGTGTTGAAGCACTAGAGTGTGCAAAATGCATGTCAAAAATTTTTATTTATTTATTTTTTACAGTTTTATTAATTGAAAAAGAAAGCTTTAAAACAATCAAAATATTTTTACGAAAGAAAATGTATTGAAAATTTAATTTAAAGCGTTCATGAACTCTATGGTTCCGCTAATGTTTACGGCTAGTTGGTGCCATTCGCAGCGTAGAAATATCAACGACTTTGGCTCCGTTAGTGTAATATATATATATATATATATATATATATATATATATATATATATATATATATATATATATATAAATGAGTTAATGGTTCTCCCACAGTATACAAATTTTCTTTCCACTAATTGATTTTACTAAAACACTGTCATAGGATTTCAGTAAAATAATCAGCATGCATAAAAGGATCAGGAACAGCAACATCTTGAAAAACGTGGCTTGTTATCCCCCCCCCACTTTCAGTCTTCTAAAATGCATATTATATAGCCCGGAGAAACATGTTTTGAGGAGATGGAAGTATTCCAATAGATAAATTCCCGTTATTTCTGGATTTTACACGCATAAGAAGAATTTTGGTTTAAAAAAATTCATGCAGTTTCAAAATGCTGCATACTGAGTCATCACCAGTACTTGAAATCCCTGGAAAATAAGCATTTCAGGTTATTTCTTTTTAAAATGTTCTTTAGTTAAAATTGGAAAAATGCAGATAAATTTAAATTGACAGGCAGCATTTCCATTGGAGATTTGGGTTTAAAAATCCAGAAAAATGTCTTATCATCTTTATCATGACGTTATTTCAGCATGCATTTTTAAAAATGTAAATAAATGAAAAAACAACGAGATGCAATTTCTGGTTTCAGTAGGAAACCGTTACATTAATTAAAGAATGTTTATCCTACCTCTGCCACCAACCTCTCTGGTATATAATGTGTCTTGTTGTCTCAGATTCTACGACATAATTTTTATACATATTTTTTTAAATGTAAATGTAAAAGTAGCAAATTGCAGTTTCTGGTTTCGATTGGAAATCTTTAGATTAATCAGAGAATGTTTGGTGTTGAATAGAGGTGGGAAAAACACATTCTTTGATTAATCTAATGGTTTCCATCTGAAATCAGAAATTGTATTCCGCTGCTTTTACATTTATTTACATTTAAAAAAATACGCACGTCATGGAAACTAAAATAACGACTGTCTGTTACGTAACAATATACTTTATACGAGTGATGTCTGCGTTAGCGCATGGCATGTGAGATGAAAAAGTTCATTAACTGAAACTAGCTTTCCCAGCATAGCACGTACATATTGCGTTACTATATTTTTTTAAATGCATAAGTTATTTTAATTTCAAAGAGTTAAATTAATCTTTAGAACCTATCCTTTTGAATCATCGTTAGCAATCAAAAGTAATATAAAAAACAAAACTGCCAAAAGATAGTAGTCTTTTTGATTTGTTCACATGAAATTTCATTTTAAAAATACTGTTTTAGTTGCATAGTAAAATGCAATACAATATGGATTTTTACGATAACTTTGAAAACTAAAAATTAAAAAAGTAATGTGTGTAAAAGTAACGTATCATTTTAAAAACAATTTCTAACTAAGGAAGACAGTTTTTGTGGTTTTACGTATTACGAGTAATTGACATTATAAAAGTGTTTGGGACTTTATTTGTTCTTTATTTTACTTATTTCACTTATTTTGTTTTTAGAGCAGTCCTGTCCCAAGATCTGAGACCGAGCACCACCCCAAAATGAAAGCCTATCTGAAGTTTGTTAGCCGGAGGGTGCGTAGTTGATTATAATGAACATATTAGAGCTTCTTGTGTTCTATCAGGAGACTTTTCCTCCACATTTTTTTTTAAATTCTCATCAGAAGAGAGGAAAAAAACAACAGAATGTTAAAACCATTGAAATCTGATCTCGACCGTTGACCAAAATTGCATATGGTTATGCCATTTTCCGTTGCGAGGACAGGTAACTGTGATGCGTTACGCCTGTACCGTACAAAATGGGATAGATGCCAATGGGATACTGCCATTCCGGTATGCATGTCGCAGTTTCTTTTGTACGGGACGCCACAGTTAGCAAACTTTTAATTTCTCTCAGTGTCTTATTTTTTTATAATACCGAATTTATATTAATGGAGTATATTTGCTGGATTTGATTAAATATTATTAACTTTTTTTTTCTTTTCATTTTACACAAACTGACCAATTTGGGCTTTTTATTATTCCTTATTTATAATTGCAATAATTTTGCATTTTCACATTACGGCTTAAATGAAATATCGTTTTTAAAAATCGGATAAATTGTTAATTTGTTTACAGATTTTATTAGAAACGCCCACATAAAAAATAAATTAAAAAAACAATTTTAAAACAAATAAAACAATATATACACTATTTTACTCTTTTTTCCCCTCTCAAATGCACTTATGTTATGTTGCTGATGAAAAACAGCAATTGAAATTCAATAAAAAAAATATATGAATTTAATTTAGAGTGAACTAATTAGGCAGACTAATATTGATCTAAGCCAGCTAGTACGTCTATTTATACCAATTTAGTATCATTTTGTTATTAAATAGGTATTTACAATCCAGATAAGAATATTTTTTCGAGTACTTTATTTATTTAGTATTTCATTCTGTTCTAATGACAGGCGCGGCATACCTGCAGCACAAGAGCGGCGTCCCACCGCAATGCAATGTTTTAGAAAAAAAAATGTTTAAAAATGCTAATAATTTCTTAAATTTTTTTTCTCGCAGTACACATGTTCTATATCTTACTATAAATAGCACACCATTTTACTGTATATGCAGCCTGGGATTTTTTACACAAATTCAAAAAAATATGCGGCTTAACTCCCGGAATTACTCTATCAGCTGCCCATTTCCAATTAAAGTTCTTGTATTTTTTACAGCGCTGTGGGATCAAAATTTCAACCATCTGATAGGAACAACATCCTAACCACTTGGGTGATGACAATCTCATTCATAAATGAACAAAGTGCATAAGAAATTTTTATCTGCATATTTAAAAAATTCTTCAATATCAACTCTTTATGAACTTGCAATAATGTAGAATAAATTTTCTTCCGCACTTAAATACATTTACTTAATTTTTGTGAGGAAAAAAAAGTAGCTGTGTCATGTTTTTTAATAGCTCCAATATATTTAATCAAATTACTCTCCTTCTTTACATTATTCTTGCACAAAATCGAAAAATGTTGAGGAATAACACAAAGAAAATAATCGTTCGTGCAAAGCTCGACTGGAAATTTAATGGTCTTTGTTGTTCCAACAATTTGCGTGTAATTAATTCTTCATACAGTTTTTCTACTATTATTACACAGATTATAGATGCTACTCTATTTACATAATGCATAGATGTTGCGGAATTCGATATGCTAATGAGAAAATAATGGGTCAATAATAAAAGTGCTTCTCTACACACGGCGAACTAATATGAGATATCCTCATTTAATACAGATGGATATACACAAGATAATTAATAGGCTACTTTTAGATAATGAACGCTATTAAATGAGTTTAGTACATTAGAGGAATGTTGATAAATAAGCTGGAGATGAAAGCACGGCATGAAAAAAAGGGAAACTTAATTAATACAAATCTTCACGCCTGACAAAGCACGCTAATGAATTATAAATTTTCATCCAAATTCCAAAGTTTTCCCGTGAAAAAAAGTCTTAAGCAACTTCATTTAATTAATTACTTGTATATGCATACAAATGACAGTTTTATCAAGAAACTAAATTGTTCGCAGCCATACTCTAAAGTTAAGAAGAGAGATAATAAAAAAGGTAATAGTGTTACTTCGTGCATTTTTGCCTTCAGGGTACACGTTTATGTACCTCTTAGTATGAAAATATTCTCTAGTACTTACTTCTGCGTTTACCAGAATTTTACTTGAAAAAATATGTGAAACAGGTGTTAAATTGTAATTACTTTTAAAATAACTGGACTAGAAGTTCATCTTTCAACACCGGCAGCTCTTAACTGTATACTCCCGCACATTTGGTCAATTTCCATAAAAATGCTGTAAAAATATTAAAATTTATTACAGTGCATTTAAAAATATGTTAAATTTACTCATAATTAATGATGATTGAATTTATTCATAAGAAGTATTTTTTAAATGGTTGGCTTTTATGACAAATTAATTGATTATTTAACTGCTATAATATTTGCTTTAATGCATGAAGCATTAAACCTTCTGTCATACATTCATATAGTAGTCTTAGACAACAGAAAAAAAAAACAATAGCTCTGTTGGAATAAAGAATCATCAATGAGAAATCATGCAACCACAGACCGGTTTCGATAAGAGTGACTTAGTCCTCAATGCAAGAATGAAGCACTGAAAACAAAGAAATTTTTTCCAGGAAACATCATACACTAGAGAGCAGGGCCCGATCATCACAATATTGGGCCCAGGGCAAACACAAATTTTGGGGCCTTTGCACCGGACCATAAATATTTTACGGGAAATTGCACGAAAACAGTATTATGCGTCTAAGTTATTTTAGATACATATAGCTACTTAAATATACTGTTTGTTTAAACACTAAATATAAATACAGTGCACACCGGTTATAACGGACCTGGGATATAACGTACTATTGGTTATAATGTACCTAGAAGCTATGCCCCGATTGAAGTCATGAATGACATATTTTTCGATACAAAATTTTTTAAAGAATATAAATTTTTTAACAAATGAAAATTTTTTATCAAACATAAATTTGTTGAAAAATACAACATTTTTGGGCCCTTGAAATTGGTGGGCCCATGGCAAATGCCCCGGTTGCCCTGCCGATAAACGGGCCTGCTAGAGAGAGCTTTAGAGTCACCACTAGAGAGCACGTTATAAATTTCTCATTTAGCCACGTAATAGAAGCTAGCAAAACGGAAATAAAATCTCATTATTGTTTCTGCTCTTATATCATTATAACAGTTTCTGGGGGACGCACAAAAAAAGTACTTTCATTACTGGTTTTCAGATTAATACACCACCTGGTGATGATATTTAGAATTATTTTTTCTACTGAACCGAACTATCATGGCTTTATTAAGTAATTTATAAATTTTCACGATTTTCTAGGTGAAATTGCGTGCATGTGTGTGTGTTTGTCCTTTCGTTTCTTTGAAGTGCATCCATATTTATTTGTATAATGTTTTTAAACAACCTCTTCCAAATAAATAAATAAACATAAAAAAAACAATATTTTGTCAGAAAGTCGATTTAAAATTCGATTAACTTAACCTTGATAAATGGTTTTTTTGAATTACATTGCAAACATTGCACGCTGTTTGCATTATTGGACGTTTTGAAAAACGCTCTCTGGCAATAAATTAAATAAAATTCTGTTTTGCGACAGAATAAATAAAATAAAAAGTTTTGGAACTCAAAAGAAATTGCTTCCTCAAGCGCTTAAAAAATACTTGATTTAATAGAAAATAGTTTTGGGGAAAGTGCAAACGCTTTTGCATTTGGGAAACTATCCTAATGTGCCTCAATTTTAGTTTCATATTAGAATTTAAGTGGGCTAAAATTTTTAAATAATGACTCAGACATTAAGCTTTGACAAAAAAGTATTCCTTTGTTAGCCACTTCCTCTCCCTTTTTTAATAGGCTAAAGAAATAATAATTTATTTTAGAAAGATTTCCAGAATCTAGATGTATTTCCTAGCATAAGCATATTTTATTTTGAAAAAAATAATATAAATCGAGATTTAGCATCAGTGAAATAAAATGGTGGTGAAATATTTTATCAGTGGACCCAAATTGGGACAAGGAGGTAAAAAAGATGTTCACTCGATGTATAAAGTAACAATCAAAATAATATAAATAACAATGAATGCATTATTTGTGTCTTTATAGTACGTTGTGCCATCAATTTCGGCATTTTATGAATTCGGCTAATAAAGTTTTTTATTTTTTCTTTAATTGAATCATTTACTTAGATCTGGTCTCTTATTTAATAAGACAAAAATACTGCTCAACAAGGCCCTCAAGTGTCCTGTTTTAAATTTTCGGATACTTGACCACGACCGTGAAAGAAGAGAAATTGAGTGCTTTGGAAGGTCTTGGCATAAGGTCATGACAAGCATCCACGGAGAAATTTGGGAAAATGGTATCTGGGGAGAATCATGATAAATGCTCAAGGAGCCTGATGTTGCTCATCACATTAAAATGAGCCCCATCAAATGGGTTGGGCATGCTAATCCGTATGAAGTACAGTAACATACTAAAATAAATTTTTTAGTCTAGACCAAGTAGCACAAGAAGAAGAAGACTTAAACTTCAATGGGCAGATGCAAGAGAGGATTGCTCAATCCCAAATACTAAGAATTATTAGGCTCCTAGCAGAGGTGGGATGGAAACGTTTAGTTCAGAAGGTCTTAGCCCAACCTGGGTTGTCGCACCATGAATGAACTATTGAATGAATAAATTTCCATATTTAGAAAATATTAGTTCGTCAGAAAAAGAATTACGTAGCCATGCTGTGTTAAAGTATAAGCTGTTTGTAGTTGAAGAAAAACGAACCTTCTGCACCAGCCCAAACGGTCGTTTTGCGGTTATTTACTTATTTATTTATTGTGTTTTTTCCCAAATGTTATTTTATTTTAACATTTAAACACCAGATATTTTTTAACGTTCTTCTTATTATTCATTTTATTCCAGGCTGATCATAAAGTTCAAAATAAATGAATAAATAAATAAATGCCGGATTGAAATGCTAAACTAGATGTAGCCTTCACCATGGCCGAGTGGATAAGACACTGAACATGGTAGATAGCTGAAGTATGAAGTTTCCAGGATCACAGGATTAACGCGTGGATGTCAATCTAATGGTCAGCAGTTTTGGGCGGTTTTTCCAGACGTAACGTGGATTCGCGTTAGAACCCCTTAAAAATCCACCTCCCAAGGCTTCCCCTCCCTAGGTGGATGCCCCTCCTGTAAGCCTGGCATAACACAAACAGACACAAATATCACGCAGAAACACTTTCGTGAAGGACGAATGAAAGAGACAGATTATTTCGACGTTACAACGGAGCGGTCAGAACAAAAGAGAACACTATAACCGAGCTCAACCGCATACGTAATAGAATAGAAACGATGGTAAGATAATGGTATATTTACAACACCAAGAAAAATAGTTACTAAAACATCGATTCAGTGCAAACCATGAAAATCATTTTCATCGGATAAGCGCACACAAGTACCAATCAACAACAGCAACACCAACAACAAAATTTATCGGAAACACATCCCCATTAGCTTACGTAAAGTGAGCATGAACCATAGCATAAATAGTCAAATGTCACATCTTTTGAGGCGAAACCACAACTTAAAATGCGAGGATCATTTTGTCCTGAGCATCGGTTATGATTATCGAAAATCGTTTTTCCCCAGTAATGCATCTCGAGGGGGTTATCTCATTAGCGCGGAGGCCTTTCATTAATCTGTCAAACTGTACCTTTTCTTCCATATGTCATACAAACGAGATAACATCCCAGGGGGTCGTATAGGATTAGAAATCCGTACCGCACGATAGTTTAATGACATGGATATTCATTGTGTAACGTGCGTTTCTTCCTTTACGCATGAAATTTAAAGGCAGCTGTGTAATTTTGTTATGCTATTGGTCATTCAAGGTTGATGTATAAGGATAGGTATAAGCAGGCTACAGATCTCAAAACGGTTACCGTTTCTCCGACACTAGACGTCGCTAGGGGGCTAGAAATGTTGCCACGTATGCGAAAGAAATATAATGGAAAATGGATAGAGACACTCATTAACAATCTGAGTGTTTTTAAAGCGCCAGCAAGGAAATGTTGTACTTTATTTATTTATTTCTTTTTATTTTACGAGTCTACGACCTTTAGAAATGAATCCAGTTTTCGTTGAGTTGTTGATTTTAACAGTTCAAATGGCAACAGTTTATTATATTACTATAGTAACTGTAATGTTATTTATTTATTTTAAGTGGACAAAAATGAAGTGTATTGAGTGTACATTTCATTAATCCAAATAAGAATTATTTTGTTAAAAGAAGATCACTTTTTACACGAGCAAATCCTAAAAGCCCTTTGCAGAGAAAAAGAAAACAAACCCTATACGTGGCCATTTTTACTGTTATAATACCTATCCTTACATTCTTATCCATGAGCTGACTACTTTGAAAAATTTGCTGTGGACTTAATTCTTGGAAACTTATAACATTTTTCCTTAGACTCCACTTGTGTGTTAAATTAACATTCTTTTAAATTGAAAAGAATGTTGACTTAATTTTTGCCTTATCATTTAAAATACCTAAGATGATAATCCATAGCTAACAAGAAGAAGCATACAGATTAGGGAAAATATTCCCATCTAGTCCTAATCTCAAAATTTTTGGAATTACTTCGCTCGAAGTTATAATCTACCGTAAGATGTTGTTAATCTAATGAAGTTTCTCAAGCAACATATGTAACATTAAACTGATGTCAATGTCACTTGCAATTTGAAAACGATGAGATGGGATTGACTTCGATAGTCTTAAGTGAGTTAACTGTACATTTTTATGATGCAGCAGATAGCAATAACTGGAAAGTTGGGGAGAGTGGAGGACTATTTTCAGTTAATCGTGATTTGGAGAATTTGTGGAGATTAAGTGTTTAATGACTTGTCATCTTTAAAACGGTGAGATGTGAACCAATACGACCGATTTCATTAACGGGCTTCCCGATTATATAATACAGTAGACGTCCCTATAACACGGTAGATACGTTCTGTGCTATATGAATCCGTGTTGTACTGGTCCGGCCGGAGCTATTTCTCACCTGGAGTGCGAACTGCACTGTATAATCGCTGCAAAACTTATTCACACTCCTTGGAAACACAATGATGTTCAGTGTTGCCATTCAAAAGTTATATTGTTTACAGAAGATAAAGCGTAATAAATCAGAACATCTGTCTCCTTTTACTGTGTATTACGAGTCTCTTTTAGCGTGCTATACGAAAACGATCGCAATTTTCACGCCGTGTTCTACGAATCCATGTTATAGGGAGGGGGGGTCTACTGTAGATCATCATTCAAATGTAGCTATTATCGGATGTGGATACATTTATACACACACACTGACACAGAGTTTAAAATATCGAAATGAATCGTGACAGAAAATGAATAAAACAGATGACCCCCCACCCAAAAAAAAAGAGTATTTAATGGATTTCGTTACGAAATTATTTTAAAAATACTAGTATGTTTTTTTTTTTTCATGGTAATTTCAGAGGTATTTTAAATACCATTCCAAGTTATTAAGCTGCGTAACTCAACCGTTCAATTGAAATTATTAGCACTTGAGTGCTATTTCGCTCAATCACGGTTTTTGGTGTAGACACGATTTGTCTACGCGCCGCATCACTTTCCAATTTTTTTGATTTAAGACACATTTTTAATGTTCTAGGAAAATTTTGGATGTTCTTGAGATTTGGTAAGATCACTTTGAGTGTTTTTCTTTCAATCACGGGATTTTTGTCTACGCTATTTGTGGACACGATTTTTCTACGCGCCGTCACTTTTCAATTTAATAGCAGTTCCGTGTTTTATGCAAAGCAATTTAATACTTTTAGCAGAAAATTGGACACTTCCATCCGCTAATTACCAAATTCCTGGGTTCGTTTTATTCTCAAAATTAGACAGTGGTTTGCGAAGGAGAAAAGCTTCAGGGGTTATGGTCTTTATGAAGGAAAAAATTATGGAACATTACAAAAAATCATTCCATTCGTGTAACTGCGGTGTGCAAGTAGCTGTTGCATACGTTCAAGATAAAGTGAGGTTGGCAGGTAGCACTCAAGTGCGTAATGAAAATCTGAAAGAAGTTCAGTTTTTTTTTCTAGATCTTTTTTATTTTTTTATTTTTTTAGATACCATGTGGATAGAAATAGTCCAGTGGATAATTCTTGGAACGTACACACACACACACACACACACACACAAAAAGATGGGAAAAAGTGTGAGAAAATAACTTCTTGCGAATGTGTGATTAGGAAAGAAAATGAAAAGGAAAGAAGAAGAATGGTAATAATAATAATAAAAAAAGTTAAGTGCCTCGTTAGTGGGCGGTAAGGAATTGGCGAATTCATGACCCTTATGTCAGTGAACTTTTGACGCACCGAAACAGGATTGGTGAGGTGGAATTTTTTTCATCCACTGTTACATTGGGCTAACGAGGCTTCACGTGCAGGCAAAGGTGTAACGGTCTTTTCCAGGTGCCCATATCTTCACCTTCCGAACTGTACGACCTTATTCGTATGCGAGCTTCGATTGTTTACAAGGAGTTCGATTACGGACGATGATAGTATTGTTCGCAGCCCGTTGTAATGTAAGTCAGTTAGAAACGTTTCGAAATCACAATAAACGACAATACAGATTCATTCGGGTTGACAGAATTATTTGCTGTCGCATGACATACAGGCATGTCAATTATTATACGTTTCGCAAACGTTAAAGAACGATTGTAGAAGTGGAATACGTCTTTTTGTTACGTGGTTGACAATGAGAAGTTAAGGATGTGTGAATTCTTTGGTGTCGGCGTAAGGTTTGCGTATATTAGTTAGCGATACAGACGTGCTGTTTATTAGGTTGTGGTTTAAGGCATACAAATTATCCGTTAAGATGCTTATTTGTGAAGTTTAAAAATGTTATTTAAATTAACTTTTTTTAAGTCAAGCCATTTTTCAAGAGGTACCAAGTAATACCAGTGAAACAAATTTTGACAAAAATTTTCTTATCCTCTTCAGCCCTGCCCTTGCTTATTTGCCTCTTAAAAACTAAATATTTTGAGAATTAAAATTTGTCTCTAAACAGATGGGTGTTTTTGCTTTAAAATATATATCAATGAATATCAGAAAGGATTTTTTTTAATTATGAAAAACACAAAATTGCTTTTTTTTTTTAATTATGATAGTTGAAGAAGGCTGAGATTTTTTCTGCCGAAACGATCGTACCGTTTGGTAAGTACCTTTTAATGTGTGTTATTAAAAATTTTTTTAATTGTCTTATCTTTTAACACCAGGTATTAGAGAGGTTTTTTACTACACATATCCATTTGATTTGAAAATATGTTACATCAATGCCAATAAGATATATAAATTTTCCGGTAAAACAAGTATGAGTTTACAAGTATATATATATATAAATTTGGAAGTTATATAAAGTATAAACGTTTAGACGTAAAGACAGGCAAAAAGTTGACCACTGCCGGAGTGGATAAAACCCTGAAAGTTGGGAGAAGTGTGCAAGTAAAATATTCTGGCCTCTCAAACTGCTGTCAAAAGGGCAAGCTCAATGGGAGGCGATCTGGAATCTTGAGCAGTTTTATCCAGAAATAACGTGTTAGAACCTTTAAAAATGTCCCCCGACCAAGACATCCTTCAGGCAGGTAGTCTTTGTGCAGGTTTGCCTTAAAAATAAATAAATAAATAAAACAGCTGTCAAAACGTTTCCATCTTTGTTGTAAAGCAATGAGCAGCCTTAAATATCAGTTTTAGAGATTTTGTCTTCTTAATCGTGGTCTTAAATAGTGACAGTTGATTAAAATCCAATAAGGTTGTGGAATTTATCGGTTATAGTTTGAAAATTTCACAGGTCGAAAAATAACAGAATTTTGAAGTCAAAATGTTATTCTATTGTGCTAGCATGAGGAATACTAACAATAAACTACAGAATCAGAGCTTAATTAGGTACTTAACACTCAATATATATATATATATAATTTCCGAAACTAGTACAGCTTTGATGGTATCTGGGATACCTAATCTACGATTTTCCAATTATTTTGAGCTATGCAATTATAGAAAACAGGCGTGCTAAATTGCATATTTTAGACGATATCACTGGGCAAAAGGATATTAAGCCACGATAGGCATTTAACCGACAAAATAGAGGGAGGAAACAATAACGAATTGCTCATTGTTCCGAGAGGGTAATGCAAATTTGAATGTAAAGTGCAGTCATTAATTTATTGCTATTAAACTCGACCAAAATATACGAAGTCATGCGACCGGCAGAACACATGCTTGGAATACCAAATTTTTAGGAGTAACTCTTCTTAACTGTCTGCCATCAGCCGAGAAATGGAATATTAACTTATTGAGAATCGGAAGATTATTTACAGCGATGTAAACTTTACTTTAGATTATGTAATTAAAAAAAAGTAACTTTGGGAATAAAATAGATTAAGTATTTGCTCTGAATGTTTAAAATTACAAATAATATAAATGGTAATGTAAAAGTTACTTCAGAATGAGAATTTTTAAAAATATATACGGGAAAAATACTTTGTTGATTTCAGCCAAAATTTTGCTGGCGGTAATGATTTAACAAAATAATTGAGTTGAAATAACAAAATATGTTATGTTTAAACACAAAGCTAACAAAATTTTGTTAAAAGATAAAAGCCTTCATGAAATATTGCAAGATAGGATGTTAAATGAGTTTGAAAAATTGCGTAACAACCAAAATTTTCTTGACGATGATGATTTAAGACAATAATTTAGTTGAAAATAACAACATTTTTTAGGTTAAACAAAGCTAACAAAATTTCGTTAAACAAATCCTTCGAGAAATGTTTGCGAGAGAGGAGGCTAAAGTAATTAAAAATAATTTGAGTAATTGGCATTTTGTTCGAACAGGCCTTCATCACAATAGCTGTAAGACATCATATTTTTTCCTTGTAGTTCTTATATTTATGGTTTAATTATAATATTGGCTATACTTATGGTTCAAATGGAAATTTTCTTACAAGACCTCAAAAACTTAGTAGTTATTTTTCAGATTTTACCATCGACAGAATGACCGATAAGCTCACAGAATAATTTGGAAATAAAATGTACAAAAATTGACTTGAATTTTTATAACACTTTCCACACAAAGTTGAATAGCGTTAAAGATGTCGGTTTCTCTGTCCTGTTCTAGCTGCCTTACACAGACATTCACATACGCTATCACTATATACTGTATTTTGCAGTCTATTGAAAATGCTGTATAGAGTTCTCTTTGGTGGTTTGTTATGAAAAATAATTAAGCACAGCAAATAATAATAATAATAATAAAAATCATTGACAAAACAAATTTCCCATGCTAGGATAATAAGAAACAGAGTTTTCAGTGAAAACCAAATCACTCAGTTTAAATTAGTTCCGTGAAAAATTTAGTGAGCTATCGCTATTTGGGAAAAGAACTAATAAATATCCATAAAATCTATAAAAAATGTCTTAAACTGAAATATTCTTTTGTATGACAGCTTCTGAAATATGTTATTTTTATCGAACAAACAAACAAAAAAAAAAATAACGAGAGGTAACTTCTGGGGCTTTCATTCTATTAACATTTTCGTTTCAACACACCCCTGTATTCCCAAATCGAACAAAAGCGATTTCTTCTTCACTATTGCTATCTACATCTTCTGTGCCACACTCTAAAGTCTCGGGGCAATAATGAAGGAGAAGAAAAAACAAAGGCGAGACTCACAGCCCAATCGACACGACGTAGTATAATGAATAGACAAAACGCTGTCCTTAATCTCTTGGGGCGTCGTAACAAAGGTGCTAAGTATGACGCTGCTGGCTCAAGTGGTTGATGGCTCAAGGGCTGGTGGCAAAGACATCATCAGTAGCTGTCAGCCATCCAACCGAGTAACTGAGTAAATAGGACACAGAAATTATACAGCTGAAAATTTGTTAACTGCTGTTAGAAGGAATGGTATAATTTTTAAGAGTTCGTAATGTTACACGTTTACAAAAACAATGGGTAATCATAGATCAGAATTGTTCTAAAACAAAATGGCTATTATCCTAACCAGAGTAAACCTGATAACTAGAAATCACAAATGAAGGGTAGAACTTAGCTTTACAAAGAATACCTTTTATAAATTAGTTCTTTTTCTTTCGAATCAACAATTTATAATGTTGAGTGTAAAAAATGCCACATTCACTTAAAAAAAAAGAAAAAATAGAAAGTCATGTTTGAAAAAAAAAAAAAAAAAAAAAACGGATTTGAAATGATTGATTAATGCACGATTAAATGTCAAAGCTCAGTTTGAATACAATTCATAATTCGAATACGTGTTTGCTTTCCTTACAACTTGTTTTCGATTTTAACTGTTGAAAATGTTACACAATTTAAACAATGATAATCGCATATGCTTTTGAATTCAAAATCATATTCTAAAACAAAAGCTCCAATTCGTTTTATTTATTTTAACGATTTTTAGTCACGATTACCCAAAAGTCAAGGCATTTATCAAAGCATATAAATTAACTTCATTTTTTAAATAAAGGGAACATGCAAAGAAAAAGCACCAGATAAACTAAAAAAAAAATTGTTATTTTGTATGTGAAAGTTAGCATCACGTTTTTATTTATTAATCTTAATGTTTCTAAATCAGAGTAAACATATAAATGCATATACTTTGCCGTTTTCTTAGGTTAATTAAATTTAATGTGGCTAAAGGTCAAGGATTTAAGATTTTTTCTCTTGGTTACTTAAGACTAGAGATAAATCATAGTAGCTTTCCAAGCCACCCAGGCAGTGTAGTGGCTACTTCACCATTCTACAGCACTTTGGGTCCGGGTTCGATTCCCAGGATGAGCTTAGGTGTTTGTGATGTTCTAGTTAGGGTAATGGTAACCACCATTACCCTAACTCCTTTACAAATGACTATCACATGCCACGACCCTTTGGTAAATACTTGATGTGCCGCTGACGTGCCATTATAAAATAAATATTTGTACAAGTATTTGTTCAAATTTCCTTCCAAAGGTCTTTTTCATTTTAAAATGATTCGATGATTTATTGGAATGTAAAAATTAAAATATATTTTATCAAATACCATACACTCATTCAAACTTCATAACGTTTATCATAGTTTGACTAATTTTCTTAAGGTCAAAATTATTTCATCACTTGTCAAAAAGTAATTACTTATCCATTCTTTCTGTAGATGATGAATGGATATAATCTGTTCATCAATGGTTCGTAAAATAATAAATTTTCCTAGCGTTCAGAGATAAATTTCAGCTTACTTAAAACTTTACGGAAAGTTACAAAATTATGATAAATTTAATTAATATGTAATTATCCAAAGGTGGGAGAGTTCGTTTAAATTCGATGTCAGCAGGAGTGTAATTATTTGTCCCGTATACAATTTCATCCTGTAGAGGAACTTCGCTCTAATCAGCAATAAATTGAAGAAATGATATGTTATAACAGAGAGAAAAATAATACTAATACATAACTGACTGCATGATGAGGAATCTTGGTTTATATATGCATATTTTATGATCAAATAATTAATTTAATATTCAATCTATTAAGCACATACTAATTTTGGAGAAATGTGTAGTAAATTTCATTGTTTTTTAATACAAAAAATGTACATTATTAATATTTCTAGATTTAATATTCGATTCTTTAATTTTTGGGGGCAAAAATTAGATTGTTTTTTAAATATACAGATGGAATAATGCATATACTATGGTATGGTACTGTAGTATCTGTAAATTTTTAAGTTTTTAAATATTAGAAAATGTTATTATTTAATTATTTAATTATATTTATTTTTTAGAAATATTTATAGATATTATGTACAGAAATTTCATTTTCACAGTAGTCACTAACAGTCGCAGTTTTTTTTTTTTTAATTTTATATTGTATGTGGTTGACATCAAACACCAAAGGCAAAAGCCATTATCAAAAATACGACAAAAATGTCATTCATAAAACATCCTATTTCAGGTAGTGCAAAGTTAAGTGCAAATATAATGTTTTAAGGATTAGTTAGAGCATATGGGGGGTCGAGAAATAAATTACGGTTGTAATATTTCGTATGAAAGTTCGCTGGTGCGGAGCGTATGTGATACAAAACCGAAGGAAAAAAAAAAAGAAAAAAATGCTGCCCGTATGAGAGACCCATTTCGCACTAAAAGGCATTTAATGAAAGGAAGAAAACAAATAACTATTTTTATGTCTGTCCCGTGAAGTTTTCAACAGTTGGTTTAAAACTGACAGTTTTTAACTTTTCCACGCTATTTTAAAGAGATTAGTAAACTAAAACAACTTTCATTCATTTGCAGTTTTCTTTTAATCAAAAATTGATTAAATCTGGATCCTCAAAGGTAGCTTTTCTAAGAAGGAGAGAAATGCAGCTTTTGGCAAACTGAAAGTTTCTGAACTTTGGACTTTTATCAGGAATAGCATTAGATTCAGCAAAGAAGAAAAGAAATGCTGTAAGGATAGGTACAGTTTGGAAAGAACGCTTGTTGAAGCAAAAAATGTATGTCACATGGTAATTCACCACAATTAAAATAAACAAAATGTTGCAGATATTAAAAAGAAATTAGAATGCGTCTTCAGAAATTCTACTATGATTTCTTAATAACGATAAACCTGATAGTTATGACGCATAAAAAAGTTTTATTTATACTCTTAGAATAGCATTACAAAATACACACATTGAACAAAGACAACATTAGCTAAATAATGCATATTTCAAAGTTTATTTAGTATCTCTATAAGAACATTGTATTTTGCACGGATTACGAGAGTAAATTACGAAAATTATGGTTTCTGACATTGTTTAATTTTAATCCCGTGATTCAAAATATATTATATTAGTTACATAACCAACGCAATCTCTTTAATAAATAAAACAGCTTTATTGTTTAGAACAATTATAAATAACATTAGTTACATTCAATAAATAATAAATTCACATTATTTAACATTACATAAACTAAAAATTAAAGTAACATTTTAAAAATAAAGACAACCAGAATCAAAATAGCTGATTATCTCAAAACATTTGCTTTTGCTGTTTAAAAGCTGCTTTTGAATGAATCTTTGCGTAAACATGAGTGGTCAGTTTGATGCGGAACAAGAGGATAGAAAATACTCCTATTTTGTTTAATAATAAGCAGTAAAGGGTAAATCATTCCAAAAGCCGTAAGAAACAAGCTACTTTTTTATTTAATAAGGAATTGTGTGCATTTTTTCTACTTTTTCCATTATCTTATCATTCACACATGCCAGACGTTTGCGGACATTAAAGCAAACAAAATCTAGATGCAAGATGCCTTAACTAAGCGGGGATCATTACCTAAAGAAATAAGGGTACTCAAACAGCATGTTATTGACATCTGAAAAGAATAAAGTTACCCTAAACTCATTACCCCGAGACAATGAGACCATGAAATAGAGAGGATCCTTATCATTATCTTGTTCTTCTCTGGGACGTAATTACTACGATTAGTTCATCAGATGAACAAATAGCACTTGCGAAGATAAAGTAAAAAAAGAAATAGACTGTTATAGGTTCATGAGAATTTTTTTAAGTGATGTAAAAAAGAAATAAAAAATCTTGTAAAGCAGCATTAAAGGCTTTGCTTCACTTTCTTCCATGCACAGCATAGAAGTAGAATTACATCGGGATTTTTCGCGTTAATTCTTTTAGAATGAAAATTATTTTGTTGTACAATTGCCTGTTTTGTACGCAAAGTTCATATTATAATTATTTATGTTTGTTAAGCAACCAGAATACTAAACAATCACAAATGAAAATTTTACAGGGATTCTAAATAATTAATCTTCAATTACGGAACTAATATTTTTATTCTTGGCGGGAATTTTACAAATTGGGAATGAAGGAACAGAGTCTACGTTAATGTCGGAAAGACGACAACATGGATTTTACCAGCAAAAATTATCCCAGGAAAAAATATAATCCGCTCACGTAATTAGCGTGTATGGTGAAAATTAATACGTCAAAAAAAAAAAAAAACATTAATTAGTAACTACACAATTGATTTGTAACATAAAATTACATTGTGCTAGTGAAAGTTATACATGCTGAAAATCAAAGATTATACGACGATAATTTTTAAGTCCCTCCGGGGTAAGTCGTTCTAATGGTGCGTAGGTCATAGATAAAATAAAATAAAAAGACAGTATATCACCAAATGTAAAAATTTCAATTATTTCGTTTCTCTGTTTTCTTTTATAAGAATTATTCTACGTTACTGAATATTTTTTGAGTTCGCACACTTATTTCACTGCAATTAGTTAACGCAGTTAAAAAAATAAAGTAGTTATATTACATACCATCTTAGGTCAAAAATTTCACATTTCTTTTCCTTATAGGAAAATAGCTTATTACTGACAGATTATTTATATTAAGAAAATACATGTGGAATAAATTTATATATATATATATATATATATATATATATATTTACACGGAATGAAGTAATTCCTTTTGAAAAATAATATCTCATCAAACAAAAGGTATTTTGGACATTTTTCTGAACGTTTTACAAATGGGAAAAATTTCAAACAATATTCCCGAAACAAAAAGAACTTGATTGAACTGCAGCTCTAAGCTTTGTCACCCTCACGTGTTTAGTAAAATGTGCCTCCGCATTGAAATTCATTTTATGCTGGAGCCCCAACCATATGTACCATACTATTGGATACGTATGGAAATGAAGCAGACAGTCACATATTAAGCAGATAGTTATGTATTTTGAATGAGCGTCTTCTTATCGGAGATTGATCACTTAAATGTCACAATGCAAAAAAGACACAGGATCCAACAAAAAATTTCTTATCTCAAGCATTTTGATAAGACACATCAGAATCTGTAACAAAGAAACATGGAAAATTGGAACTTGTATGCCAAATGGTGATGCAAGATGCATGTATGCATTTGCATGGTCTTTCGACATCAAGAAGAAAACAAGGCATATAAATTGTGACACATACATACGTTGCGAAACTCTTTACAAAGAGATGATTTATGCTTTTGTACCGAAGAGGCACACAAGTATCTGAATACTTCCGTTGGTCAGATTATGGATTAGGGTGAATCTCATCTGAGTTTGTCTACATATTGCACTTCGACTATTCAAAATCGATTTATAAAAGGTGCGTTTCGATGTATTGTTTCGGCTTTAGATACATTTTAGGGTTTTTAAATTTGTATTGTTTTTAAAATAAAAACAAGTGTGGTTAATTATACTAACTAGCTAACACACATTGTACAATGAGGTATATAAAATGTTAAAATATAAGTTTTACACTTCATTGCTTTTCTAACTTGTTTCATGTTTTTTTCTAAGGAATATTATTGTGCAATACAAAACAATAAAATAAAAATTTTTAAATAAAATCCAAATTTGAATAATACTTTGAGTTCTAATTTTCTCAGGAATAAGCTCTTTATATCAAATTTTATGAATCAACGTGTTCAATCTTTCTATTTAAATTTTAACTTTCTGAGAGGCTGTCAGCGTATTTATTTCTGGCTCAACCAGTGCTGAATTTCCAACACAAAGCATTACTCTGTATTTGATTATTTTCTTTTTATAGCCTTAATATCCCAGATATGAAATCCAATTGCTGTAAAGCTACTAAGATACGGTGGCGTATATAGATCCTTTAAGGGGAGGGGTATTAGAGACGTGATAGTAATATTTAAGAGGCGTAATCTTTATGCTGAAGATTAAACATTTATGGATTTTATGTGAAAAATTCTTCGTCAAAGGAGATTAAAACCCTCAAACCCCACCCTGAGTACGCCACTACTAACAGACGGCGATACACGTCAAAATCTTTAGATTATCACCATGTATAAGTATAAATTTATTCTCTGCAAGCAGTCACAGAACATTCTTTTCAAAATATCCACCATTACGACATACAGAGGTGGTGAAAACGAATAACGAAATTTAAATAATCTCTCAACGGAAATGGATTCACATATTCTAACATATTCTTCACATATTCACATCTTCACATATTGTGCAACACAAATCGCCTACTCAAGCTTGTCCACCATTTTGGGATGATTCCGGTAGAGAATTTCTTTCAATGGGCTACCCGGAAAGTAATCACCAGGAGTCTAGATCGAGAGAATATGTAGGCCAATCCGTTATATAGGGCTGCGATTACAGAGGCATCTGTTGGAGGATTTTTGGAACTGATATTTCCAAACTTCTATATAAAACTTTTACAGCTTACGTAATAAACACGCCGTTTATTGCACCTTTCTACTGATCTATGTTTTGCGATTTTTAACTTAGAAATCAGGGTGTTATTGGCTGCACTTATAAAGATGTCCCTATTTATAACTAAAAGGAAAAAGTAAAAGAAGAAAAAACAAATTCGATTTTTTTAATGGTAAAAACCCTTATTACAGAAATATTGCTTTAAAATACTAGTATTTGAAATAACTAAATCACTAATTAAAAATGATATACATCTACTTTTTCAAATAGAAAAACGTTTACATATTTCACTGAAACGAAATAGGAATTCTTTGGAATAGAATTCTAATATTTCCACTTACTCGTATATGTACAGTAAAGTATATGCATCCTATGTATGATACTTTGGAGTGGCATAGAAATAAGAAAGTCGTTGAATATTAAACAAGAGAACATGAATTTTGTATTAGTGTCATCTTATCGCGGACAGATCGCTTGAGAAAAAAGACGCAGAATCATACAAAAGATACCCCAAGTAAGCCTTTGTTAAAATACATATTTTCTATAGCAAGAGAATCCACATAAATATGTCAAAAGATCAAAACGCATATGCTGTATAAAGAAATGAAACATATAATTGTTTTGAAAAAACAGGTTAATTGTGAAACACTTTTAAATTAAACTGCTTTATATTAAAAGCACTTTACTTAAACAGTTATTTCGAGTAAAAATAAGGAATTTAAATTATGCCGCACGCATCGATTATTAAAACACTTATTTTTGGCTCCGAATCATCCTCAAACTTGACTAGATTTTGGTGATAAACTGAAAAATATGTGCATCACTACTGATGTAATTTTGCAGTAAATATTATTTCGATCCTTTAAATGAAGAGTATACTCTTATAAACGTTTATATACTTATTGTACTGAGCTTAGACTTCATGAATATCTCTAAACTGCTTTAGCCTGTAATGTATTGGAAATGCTTTTGAATGATTCTTTAAAAGGATTTGTGAACGCAGTTCGTAGTGATACGCACTATGTTCACTACTTGTCTCGTAGTGGCTTAGTCGCTGAACTCCCTTCCCGTAAGAACACGTTAAGTGAAGCAGCACCAGTTTGACCAGTGCTTGGGAGGGTGAACTCCTCTCTCGGCTGGACTGCTGTGGGACCGTGTACGATAGTGAGAGCTTGTGCATGTAAAATCTGTTCGTGGCGCCAGTGCCCTCCATATTCAAGCAATATCTCTGGGGGTGCCGATTTCAGGTTGTTAGGTCTATCGGGAATTGGTTCAGAATTAGAAGATCACTCATAGGAGGCAACGATCATCAGCCTAATAGGCACCCCCAAAATGAATGACCAACATCTGCTGCCCTCGTAGTGGCCAATCTTACAGTAGGCCGCTGACACAGCCATGAAGAAAAAAAATTCCCTATTTCGATGGATAGCATCATTTTGTAATCTTTAATAACATATATTAATTTTACTTTGTTTGAAATAGATCAATATCTCTAAAATTAGTTTTAAACACATTGACTGCCCATACAATGTAATCCACTGGAATTTTTATCCCTTGAATTTTACGCCTTCCATTTTTAACATTAATGGGCTGAAAAGGTCTTTTCGTATTAAATCGATGATGCTATACAACTTTGTAGATCACTCCCCCCCCCCCCCCCCCGCCCAAGTCAATTCGTTTTCAAGATAGGAATGCTAACTCTGCAGTTTCTCATCAGGTGGCGCCGTAGATGGTTTCATGCAGTAGCACATGGTTACTTTATTATACCTTGACATCACTTTTATGAATATAGAAACATCCGTTCCGAAATTAAGAGGGTAGCAAGGGACTCTAGTGGGCATACTGCGTCCTTCATAAAAATGTAAAGTGTATATTTTATTATTTTATCCTGCATTTCTGTTGGTAGTTTGAACTGAAGAAGGGTGAACTGCTCGTACCATCTGAAACATATTTACTATTTTATTTACTCATATCTGTGTTCTCTTAACCCTTTAAATGCCGCACTATGGTCCAGGAATAAAAGATATAATTAATTCATCAAAATTACATTAGAATACACCCATAATGACTATAAAAAAAATTGCCTTCCCTGATTTCTGGGATGTTCCATTTTTGGAACATTGGCATGTAATAATATCTTTCTATTTCTATATTTCTTCATGTAAACAACAAAACGCTGTATGATAAATCTAAAATTTTAAGCAGTAATAAAGCTTTACTTGATAATTGGTGTGAAATGTCTAAAATTTAAGCAAAAGTCAATATTTTTTTTTTTTTGTAATTTTAAAATTAGTATAGTATTTTATAAGAAATGCAATGAAAAAATGTATAAGAACAATTTTATGCAGGGCTGCCAACCTCTTACAACCTACATGTAATGCCCTTGTAAAATAAATAAAAATAAATGATAAAATAAATAATATATTATAAAATCAATCAGACTTTCAGAAATAAGCAATATTTTTTTCAAACTAATACATATAACAGTTTAGTTAAAAAAAATATTAAACATGATGTTCCAAAATAGGAACATTGGCATGTAACAGGCTAATACATTATTTATTTCTGTAAACTGTAAATATCTTTGCATATCTCTGAATAAATTGCAATAATATATTAGTTTCCCTTTATATTTTCGTAATAGACAATTTATGCATATTCATCTAGATGCGCATCATCTATTCTTCTGCAGTTAAGCCTTATGAAATTCTACTATATATGAAATATGCCCTTGTAAAGCAGCAGTGTGTACATTCCCCGAATACTGAGATACATTTTAAGTAATAATAAAAATATCCTTAAAATATTCGTATGGCAAGATCACACAAATCTCATTAGTTTAGAGTAATTTCGCTCCACGATATTTTATGAGTGTGTACCTACATGTGTAAGTACAAAAAATGAAAATGTATAGTTGCATGCTTTTGTTATACTAGAAGCGCCTTGGGACCATGATATTTTGTATCATCGACAGTAAAACATCCTGACGTTATTGCATGATTGCCCTTAAAAAATAACTAAAAAAAAGTTACATCGAGAAAAGAAAAATATGATACCTATTAAATAACAACACAAATGCTACAAACAGATCTATTTTCTAGATTATCAATTGCAAATTAAGGAATATGGCAAAAATAAGGAATCAGTTTTTTTTCATTTAATTGACGCACAGTTGCATGTTTTGCTATTAAAATAGGCACAGCTTCAATATACATCCTACCTTGATTTTTGGTGCCAAAAATGTCGTTTTTGACGGTGCCAAAGAAACAAAGTAGCTGCGAAATCAAGGGTAGATTAAAGGGGAAGAGAGTGAGCTCAAATGAGATTAATGCAGCACTAACCACACTCCTACTGTTAAAGGGGTGAGAAATAAGACAAATCCCCCTCCATCCAGTCCTTCACCCTTTAAAAGTAAGTAGCATACCGTTGATGCCTGTGACGACTTATGTTTAGCAGATATAAGCACTGAATGTATCAAAATCTAATAAAGCAACACATGCATGTGATACACCTGATTTCGTATATCGTTATATGCCAATGTTCCTTTTTTGAAACACTGCATTTTTAAGCAAGATTGAGAAAATATATCTTGCTATTATTTAATTTCTTTTATTACCTCTTTCAATTTATCCTTTGGCAATACAGTAGAGAAATTTTTGGGAATTTTATAGAATTTCCTTTCTTGTGTACTGTGAAAATTGTAAAAAAAGTCGATTTTTAGAAATTTTTCTGGGCTGAAACTTTTACGTTTGAAAAATAAATAATGCATTAAAAAATCAACCAGACTTTCAGAAATAAGCAATATTTTTTCAAACTGATACATATAACAGTTTAGTTAAAAAAATATTAAACATGATGTTCCAAAATAGGAACATTGGCATGTAAAAGGCTAATAGATTATTTATTTCTATAAACTGTAAATATCTTTGCATATTTCTGAATAAATTGCAATAATATATTAGTTTCCCTTTATATTTTCGTAATAGACAATTTATGCATATTCATCTAGATGCGCATCATCTATTCTTCTGCAGTTAAGCCTTATGAAATTCTACTATATATGAAATATGCCCTTGTAAAGCAGCAGTGTGTACATTCCCCGAATACTGAGATACATTTTAAGTAATAATAAAAATATCCTTAAAATATTCGTATGGCAAGATCCCACAAATCTCATTAGTTTAGAGTAATTACGCTCCACGATATTTTATGACACAAACTTGAAATTTCAAAATTCCAGAGCACGTCGAATTAATTGCATTCGCTATGGTTAAACATTGTAGGCAGGTAATTTCAATCCAATTAAAAGTTCATCAAAGCAATGATATGGATTATTTCCTAAAACCATTCGGGTGTATAAATTAGTGTTCTCCCTTTGGCAACTGGGACAATACTACGTAATCTGCACCCAGTTTTGCGGCTGAAAAACACGCACGGACTTCATATAATTGGCGGAAACGGTGATTGTGTTTAGGACAATTGCACATGGTTCTGAGTAAGGTTAATCTGTTAAGAAATAGGAAGTAGAATGGGCAAGCATATATCTTAAAAGATTTCGCCGGCTATTTAGGATGTGTATTTACTACTGTACGTCGAATGATTAAAACGATATTTTCAGCTATTATCATAGCCATTATTAAACGAATACAGGATGATAATTACCTTACATTTCTTTATATAACAATTGAACGATTTAATAAAAAGTTTCGTATCGTTGATCACAGGGATTTTCGAAATTCGTAATTATTATATTTCACAAAATTAGTAAGCATTTATAATTGTAATAAATCTCTTTATAATATAATTTTACAATAAATTTCTGCAATGATGTGTGTTGAGTAGTGAATAACTGATGTATTAGTAAATAGTTGTATCAGTAAATATATAAATAAAAGAATTACATATTGTCTTTGAAATTGCTTTATTTAAATAATTATCTGTACAGTGTAAGTTATATGATAAATACTTGTTGTTACAACGAGTAACTCTAGACGTAGAAAACTACAAATTGTCTGGTTTATATGTAAAAATATGTAAGCACTGGTTAAAAAATTTTATATTTGTATTCTCATTACGCGTTTATTTAGTAGATTAATATAGTTTCTTTTTCAAAAAATCTCTCATTAAAAAGATTATCTTTTCTTATAGAAATCTCTTCTTATAGAATTTTTTTTCTTGGAAAATTTTAACAAATTAAAAATGTCCTAACTGTGGGAATTAAGAATATATTCATAAAAAATGATCGTGGTTTCCATTTCAGAGAGATATCTTCTTTTAAATATATCACACGACGCTATTTCATTACCTTTTAACGCATTTTGTTTTAACAGACAAATAACCCTAAAAAGTATAGTGGCACGGATGTATACCTAGGCGCATGGAGTTATAGCGCACATGGCGATTTCCTTTGATTTCCAATAAGGATATTATTTTATTCAATTTGTCCACTTTTCATTTGGGCAACTCATATAGAAAAGTGGCCTTTTTGGAAATATCGCTTGAAGCCGGCTATGAAAGTCGGCACATTATTTCCACCACACCACATCAAGCTTCGATTAATAAAACGCTTCATAAAATCCCTTAAATGGAATGGCAAAATATTTACCTTTATCAGAGATTTCGTCATACAGATATCAGATTCTGCTGTAAAAGAGAGCGCATTTATAAATACAGGCATTCGGAAACTTATGCAAATGGCTAGTTTGAAAGAGTTCAAACGAACCTAGAAAAACACGCTTCGCTTTCATTCAAGGATATGTTGAAAATTTCCCCATTGAATAACAAAGCTGCAAACTACAACAGTATGGTTCGACATATCGTGAAAACTTTTAAAAACTTAAGTTATCACGCTTCATTAAAGCTTCAATTCTTACGTTATCCCCTGGACTTCTTACTAGGAGAATATGGGAGCAATTACCGATGAGCATGAACCATTTCGAAAACTGATATCCACTATTGCATCAAGTTATGGATTGCAATGGAATTTATCAATGCATGTCGACTACTGTTAGTTCATCAAGAGAGAATTTCCTGAACAAAAATATAAGGGCAAAAACCCTTACTAATGTTCTTGAATTAATACTCTTCACCTGTGTTCCTCTGAGTACACTGCAGGTAAATTTAAAATTTTATTTTTAAATGTCGAGAAATGATGCTGTAATGATGCATCAATACCGCATCCTTTATTAAAAAGAAATAAGAACCAAGTAAAAGGATTTATTAGCAGTTTTAAGTATCCATGAGTATTTCTATATAAAACATTAGCTTTATGTTTTAGAAAAATATAAAAGGACAATTTTTGTTTATCAGTAATATTAATTAGTGAACCAGTGGCGTAGCCAGAAATTTTTCATGGGGGGGTACGACTACTGCAACTGACATATATGTATACGTGTGTGTGATAAATGAGTGCAAAATATACATTGTGTATGGCAAAAAAAAATGACGAGGGGGGGGGAGTTGTGATCCTCCCTATCCAACCCTTGGCTACGCCCCTGTAATGAACAAATCGATAGATTGTGCTTCAATATTCCGTTGATAAACTATTTTATTTGAACCAACAAAAATTTTAAATAGATTTACAAAATTTATTGGTCGTATTTTGGCATATCAAACTATTTCTTATAATATTTTTAGGACACCAAAACTCTTTTTTCAATTAAGCGAAAAACGTTTTATCTGAATCTATGTTCAGACGGGATTTTTTTTTCTTTTCCGCTGAGTTCCACTTAAAATCGATGCAATTACATGGCACTAAAATTCTCCTATGAGATAGAATAGCAAATACTAATATAAACAACAGCGCTACTATTTTTAGAAACAATCCAATTCACCTTGATGGTACTATTGTTTCACATAGTATGGGATTACAAACACACACAGCAAAAAAAACAAAAAAAAAAAAATAAAAAAAAAACAAGACCCCCATCCTTATTTTTCTTTAGTTTATATACAACTTGTTACCGATGCTGTTCCTTAGCGTGTGTATTTGGATGACACGCAGGGAAAAGGAACAATGAAAGCATTTGGAATGTAGTCCATAATTCATGGTATAATTTACCCGAAGAAGATGTCATCCGCATAAGTATTGTCCACCCTCTGAAGAAGGAAGAAATTTTGTGGACAACGGTATTATTAAAATCTCGATCCGGAAGTACAATAACAGCTGCCATCACGCAAAATTCAGTTTCTGAGTCCGTACAAATGGGGGAAAAAATCTTTGCGAAATGTTTAACTGATCAAATGAAGACACTTGTTTCCGCAAAGTAGAATTGTAAAAAAGGTTGAAAATTCCTGAGTTAGTGGATTTAATTAATCCCTTGCCGCAAAATACCTGAATTTACTCTGAAAAAATTCCACCCTTTTGATTTTTGAAATAATTTCTTTTTAACATTCATTATATCCAATTTAAATTTACCTAGCGCCCCTTTTTCTTCACATAACAAAAAGCGCATATTTTTCGCATGATATGAAGCACATAATTTAGACACGCATGTGTTTTTATGTTTCCCGTGAAAAAATGACTAAGAATTATTCTATATGGCATTTGTGTGGTAAATTTTCATAAGTGTTTCACAAAGACTCTTGAAAGAGACAATTTTTTAAGGGGCTTTAATTGGGAATTAAAGATGAATCGTACCAAATCCATAGATTATGAAGCGATTTCCAGCACTAATGTGTGATTTTTATACACATTTATGCACAGCGGCTAATGAAAAGTAATCAAGAAAACGCCGATACAACTATTTTTTAATCATATCTAATTAATTGCCTGCATGAAACGTAATACTTATTAGCATTTTTGTCGGGCCCTGTAAAAAAATTACAAATGCACATTGGAACTCTCTGAAATAAAAGATGTGACTTGTTTAAAATTCGTAACAATGCATGCATATTTACGAAAGCAAAAGTGCTTACAGTGATAAGGTCTAAAATGACATTTTTATTTTTGCACATTAATTCACCCATCTTGCTCATCCAAGGTTCGCCCCGAGGCGGTAAAAAGTTGCTTTATGTCTAGTGACCTTGTAGTTATGAGTTCAAACTTTAGTAATCACGTTTAGCACACCATCTAGGTTAAATTTTTAGAGTGACTTTCATAAATAATGCTATATTCATATTTTGTATAACATTTCTACATACTACGTATTCATAAATTTATGTATATTCATGCATGCTAAATAATGCATAATTGTTATTAGTAAAAGATTCATGTGCATTTTTAACGATCATGTAATTCATTTTAAGAATTTAAAATATAATCAAAGCATTAAATAAATTAAAAAATACGTGAATTTTATGTTAATTAATGCAGTGAAAATTTACTTCACGGAACGGAAATTAAACGAGAATTTATGCCCAGTTCGTAAAACATTAAGAAACATATGTGGATGGGCCACAAAGTATAAAATTACCCTACACAAAGCTTTAAATGCGAAAATAAATCTACTACATAAAAGTAACTTTACAAAATATTGAGGGAAACTTTCCAAGCAGAGCTCTTAACATTAATTAGGCTTAATATGCGACGATCATTATTTCAGATTACCGTAACAAATTCATGGCTTAATAGATACTTTCGTGTAGTGACGCAAGGTTTAGTATAATGATAGTTAAAATGATATCTAGTTTACTAAAGTTTGCATTTTAAAATGTCTCAATTTTAAAAAGTAGTATACATTTTGCATATCTGAAATACTTTTACGAAATAACGTTTACTGTTGTTTATTGTATTGACATTTATTTAGAAAAATATGAATATGATAATACGAGTAAGAATGAGAAAATTGGTTATATCGTTGAATTCCGATTGTACTCAGTACTTTAAAACACAATTTCTGAAAAGCATCAACTATAATTAAATTTTCTGAATGTTAAGTGTTATATTCCATTGATAAACGTTTTTAAAAATTATATTCGTATTTTAGATATTCGTATTCGACTTTACTTGATAAATATTAAACAAAATAAAAGAATTGACATATGCTTTCTATAATTAATTTTGAAAGTTCAACCGAATCTTAAGGAGGAAAATAAATGTGTGTTTACAAATAAAATTAAAAATGTATGATCACTATGAAGGATTTTAGTGAAAATGTTTTAGTTGATACAACCTAAAGTGCCTTCTTTAAATATACTTAATAAAATTAAAATAACCCTATTTCTTAAAATAACTCTATTTCAATAATAATATAGCTGCTTATAAACTTGAGTTAAAAAATAATTTAGAAATTATTTTATCATAGTTTTATCAAAAAATGTCTGCGTTATTTATTTGTTAAATTTTAACACATATAATTACTTACTGCACTGCATTCGTGTGACTTTACACTTAAAAGTAGTATCATTGAAATATTCTCCACATGCTGATTGCATAAACTTTCGAATGAAATGTATTTCTTACCTGAAAAGAAAGAATAAAACAATTTGTAAGAAAAAGTTTTGGTTTTAGAGAAAAAAAATTAATAGACTTTAATTTAATATGTACTAAAGGTGACTAATTTAAATATACTAATGAATATAAATGTTAAATCAGACATTCTTGTCTGCTTTGATAAAACAAAGCAATTTTTAAAACATACTGTAGAACGATAAATATTCTGCTTTCTAGATAAACATAATTTTATGACACTTCATTGTTGCAGGGTGAGGTGAGATATAATGAGTACGTATTTCTTAATTGGCCAAAAATATAGATAATTTTTTAATGAATTTCTTTTTTACTCTAATTTTCAGACATTAGTAGGTGACATTTATAACTCAGTATGGAGTTTACTAGGAGCATTTGGAAACATAATTTAACTAAGACTTATTAGAAGGTGGCTTAAAATGATCTCCTTCAGGGGAAAACTTGTATAAAATAGCATAAATGTTTAAATAAAACTTTGGCCTTTTGTTATCATATTTTACAATATGTTTTGCATCATACGTATATTTTAATAATACTTTAAAAGTACATTGAATAATGAATATAGAATTTTGAAACATTGCCCAAAGGATCATTTTACCAACTCAACCAAAAAACAAAATAATTCTACATATGAAAATAATTACTTAATAATAAATACTTTATCGTCAAAATAAAAGATGTAAATGTAGTTATGACTATACATAATGAAATAAAATAAGTTTTAACAATCATATACTATGCATAATGTATTTTATGCAAGTGTCACAAGCAATAAAATGAAATATTTCAAAATTATAATTCAAATATTATGGCCTGCAATAAACGCAGAAATAAAGTAAATGATGTAATGGGGAGTCACACATATTAAGAACTGATGGTTGATGGGCTGCCATGATGGTTAAGACCCGGTACTGGAGTTTCTTAAGTCGATGGATCATTTTACCCGCCAATATGGCTGCCCACTTTATTGCGTATTACTGGATATCGCAGAGACACAAAACAAACTTAGTAAGTGTAATCCCCATCTAAAAACATACTTCATTGAGTAAACCGAGTCATATATCTCTCCACGAAAGTCTGTATATGTAAATAAATAAAATAGGTACTGCTTACTTTATAACAGATGTTAAAAAATCCAATTTTGCGAAACATTCTATTTAGACGCGTAATACTGTAACCGCTTGAATACTGCCACTGCGTCTTCTTCACTTGGAACAACTAGTTTGTTTATGTGTTACCAGGTAGATAGCTCTACCATTATCTAAGAGAACATATGTAGATCGTTTTGCCTGGCAGCATCATTTTGTGTCACCTTCCGCGACTTTATATCCATTTTACCTCACCACGCAAAAATATTAATAGAAATAAAAATATTTTTAAATATTTAAACTTTTTTTGATAAGCCGTTTAGAGCGTTTCTAAATTGAAAGCAATAGCAAATTTTCTCAAAATTTCAGAAATGCATTAGTTCCTTGAACGTTTTTGTAAAGCACATGAAAAAAAAATCTAAGGATTTAAAGTAGATAAAAATATTTTGTTTTCAAACAGTTAATACAATTATACAATTAATAAATTTTATTATGAGTAGAAATCTTGCCAATTAATGTCTGAAAATATATGTTAAAGAGAAATATAATTTAAAAATAGTTTTTTTTTAAAAATAATTTTGATCAAGAAGAAACACCTGCCCATTTTATATCACCATAGCCTACAAAAATTTATTATTTCTCAAAGTAAAAAAAAAAAAAAAATTAAATGTGAACAATTAAATATTCTAATGATTAATACTAACAACAGAAAGACATTTTGAGCTTTTTACCTTCCAAAAAATAATTTAAAATGCATTAACAGAAGTAATATTTTTTCTACACAAATAACTTCCGAAGTAATTCAATTAAATGCAAAGAAAATTTAAGGGTGCAAATAACAATTTACCTTGGTTACAAATTAAATGACTGGAAATGTTTATCTTTGGAGACAAATTACAACATGAACTTTTATAAGGTTCAGGGGGGGAGGGATGCTAATTTGGAGGATGTTGCTATAGAAAAAACTTAAAAATAAATAAAAATCTCCATATTTGGGTAGTTTGGGACTGCTTAATGAATAAAATTATGAAATTCTGTAAAAATTTAACCTTAGTTTTCTTTTTATCATAAAGATAACATTTTTCTTTTCGAAACGTGTTTATGAGCTTTATTTCATTCTACGAGACTGATTTTCGTTATCTTATACACTTTTAACTGTTTTTGCTGGAAGTTGTTATTTAAAGACTTGAAGAAATTGGTTAAAATAATCAATTAGCAGCCAGATCAGGGTGTTTATCTCTCTATTTCTATAAATTAATGTTTTGTTTTTTTTAAATCAATCAGCTTTTTCTTTTTTTCAAAAATTCCTTTACAGCTTCGTTACACTTTTTTTTAGAAATCTGCACGAATTACATCTTCCTTCAACTAAAATGGCTACAATTTACTTAAAATTGATTTTATTCAAAATTTTGAATCGAAAACTATGAACTTATTTTCCAGAAATGCAGAGTGCCTTAGCATTAGGGATTAGCTTTTTCAAGACACAATTTAGCAAGACACCAGACGAACGTAATTTTCCGTTTCGCGTCCCTTCCAAACAAGCGTCTAGGAGAGATTGGGCATTCAAAGATGACTCGTAGTCATACAGAAGTGCGTGGCTGCAAACACTGTATTCACGCACCTGTTAATAATTACTTCGGAAGATGTATTGATGTGTCAGACTAATTTTTTAAACTTTTGTTTCATAAACACTGGGATTACCTAAAAGAATTTCATGAATAGAATGAAATAGAATTGTTAAACAATTGCATTTAGGCTAATGACTTTCTGTAAAAGATCAATTAATTTTTAATGTTCATTTCTTATGTTTATGACAAGCTTTAAAGTTGACCGTCAATGCCGTAAATGACCGTAAAGTTGACCTGCATATGAATAGCATATTCAATACTTTTTCCAAAGTTATTATTAACAAATGAATGAAGATCTTTGTAATTTTTCTGTTGAGGTGCCCTGCATATGAATAACATATGTATTATAAAACTAAGATTTTGTTATTTCATTTGCTGCAGCATTAATACTAATACATATTATGCATTTATATGAACTATAAGTTTTGTCAGTTTATGAATTAAACGACACAAAAATACACATTTTTAAGACAACAAGTAATAAAGTTTACTTCTCAAAATTTCGTCAGCAATTAATTTTTTTTCATTAAATATGCTGATATATAAAGACAAATTTAACTTTTATTCATCTTCTAATATGCTCATATAATAATCTTTAAAATACCACAATTTATTAGAATGTCTAAGCTATATACTTAACTAAATACTAAATACTTAACTAACTTCGTTAAAATACTTTCAGATTATTTTCACACGTGCTTCAAACTTTCATTAAGTTGAATAAGGAAATTATTAAAACGGAACATACTGGAAACTATGTACATTATTTTAAACTAAATTTTATTCAATTGGATCCTATATTGCGATTAATTTTTATTAAAATATTGTAGTCGTTTTTATTAAAACAACTTTAATAAAAGTCACGTATTTAATTAAAAACTGCTTGGAAAAATGACAATAGTTCAATTCGTGCCTAAAAATTACATTATATTTTTTTTCAAATGCATGCATTATTAGTTTTTTCAAACATAAATATTTTATTTGACATATACCTTTTCTTAGCAACTATCGAAAGCAAGTAAGATAGTGACTAATATAATAATAATTTTTTTTTCCCAGTTGTTATACATAGGCATTAAAATCTCCTCCATAAGATATGAAAATAGTTTTCAATAAGGATTTTTGGAGGTTAAAATCAATAATAGTCATGATTGGGGAATTCTCATTGGCAAACGAAGGAAACTCATAAGCAAATTTAAACTGTATTTAATAAAAGGCGATAAATTCTAATATATTCACATTTTTAAAGGTCAAAATAAAACTTCTCGTAAACGGATAAACCGAAAAATTCTTTTCAGCGTAGTTGAAATCTTTAAAAAAGATCAATACATGCGAAATTACAGGCAAAAAAAAAAAGGCTACACGACAGTTCGACAGTTGAATACAGCAGAAATAATGAAATTATCGAACTGTAACGAACGCAATAAACGAATAACACCTGGCGTATCACAGTTCCGCCGCCGTCTCTGGGTGATCGCAATCCCATTGCATAATTTAATTACAGGCCTTTTTACAGAAAGAACAGAACACACACTATGACGTGTAAAGGCGTGGCAAAAAACGTTTAATAGGAAAATTTTCGCCTGAAGTTAAAAGCGGATGCACGAATTTTAATAAGTTATGGCTATAATTAGATTTCCGTGATGCACAGAAAAAAACGTGAGTAGGGGAAAATAGTTTTCGTGAAGTATGTGAAAATTAAGGGATCGTATATTTTTAGCAGCTAGTTCTTAGAGAAGGAAGTCAAATATCTAAGTACGTAATAAATGTTGTGGCACTATTACAATGGAATATTCTATAACGTTTACTGTAGAGTAGCGCAACCTCTGAAAGTTGGTCTGGTCATAGTTGAAGGGAATTGAGTATCTTCCCATGCGACTAACCCTTTAACTGCCCTTTTAGGAACATATCTTTTTTTATTTAAAAAGAGTTTTAGGCGAAGTTTTCTTCAAGAATTTACACTCGAAATCCGTGACCGTATTTATACGACTGGCAACAAATTACAGAGGACAGAATTATCGAAAGGCTTATACATGTTCAAGCAGTTAACACATTGACTGCGCGTGGCGAGAACAACGGACTCCAAAGAGTGGCTAAATATACACAGAAAAATAGTTTTGTTGAATTCAATATAGTGACGCAAGTGGATTGTCGTAATAACGTAAGATTCAACTGTATAAAAGAACAGCATTTCGCTTAGAAATCCATTAAGCCGCACTGTTGCCGAGTGAATAAGACATTAAACGTAATAGATGGCTTGTTCTGAAGGTACCACTTTGGGGCCAACTCTGCAGCTGTAGATCTAACGGTCTGCAGTTTTGGTCGGTTTTCTCGAGATATAACGTAAATACCCGTTAGAGACCCTTAAAAAACCTCGAGCAAAGACACTCTTCCCTATAGGCAGATGCCCATCGTGTAGATTTGCCCTCAAACAAACAAATTAATTATAGGATACTGCGTACTACGTTTCAGATCTAAAATGTTATGACCAGCATCAAACACGATAATATTTTTATTTTTTATTTATATTATTATACCATACTACGTCTAGTTAGTATAGATAAAATTCAATTATTGTTTTTGAAAGAAATAGATGAAAAGCATTGTTAAACATAAGCTTCCGTCAAAAAGACAATCTGTAAAAATGTTTGCAATAAACTCAAGCTGTAATTCAATAAATAAACACCTTCCTAGAAATAATTAAAAGAAAAAAAAGTATTTTGTGCTCGAAAAAAATCAAAATATACTCTGCAACGCCATATCCCCTCTTTCATCGTACTCCCCTAATACATGGACGCAAACAATTTTACCAACAACGCCCCTAAGTACGATAAGGATTTCACGGACGGCTCCACTTAAATTTTCCAAACAGGATTTTCTCAATTTTAACGGAACGTCGCTTTCTAGCCGAAATCCCACTCCGCTTTTCAAGCTTTTCATTATTCAATTAGGGTTCTCCCACTTTTCAACGGAGCTTCTTCGATGATTGCATGTCATGATGTGCAAGCATTAAAAAGCGGACGGAAACTTCGGCTTATGGGCGAAGTGCACTCAAAAGTTTGCATTGACTAATTCCCGTTTTCGTAACAGAAAAGCACATTTGTTATAGGGATTGGGCTACTACAGGTAAAAGGACTCATTACATGTGGTATAAATCGACAAGAATTCCTTCTATTTGGTGACGCTTAACAGGGTTTCCGAGTAAATGCTTATCTTCCTTTAATTGGATTAAGTTCTCAAACTTTGTTTCCTACACGATGATTTATCTGCGGTTCACTTTTAACTAAAGTAATTTTAGCGTGCTTTAAGTAGCTTAATGATATTTACATTGAGAGTACGTGTATATATAATTCACTTCTTAACAGCGTTCCCCCCGTAGTTACATTTTAAGTATTAGAGGGACCGGGAGGTAATGTCGCTTTTGCGTGCGTTGATATTTCGTCTCTCCGAAAGTACAGCAACTAATAATATTAAATTTGCTATGAAGTCTTATCGAACACTTAAGTCACAATGACGTAAGTGTGCAATACCCAGACAACACAGCAAACTTGCATCAAACTTGCAGCAAGCTTGATTTATCAAGTCAATAAACTTGAATTAAGCTTGAAAATTTCAAGCGTGTAAGCTTAATGAAAGATTGAATCAAGTGTTCTAGTTTACACTTGCCCAGCTTGCATTAAGCTTGACATTTCAAGCTTGAATCAAGCTTGACACAGCAAGCTTAATTTCAAGCTTAAAAAAATTTCCTAAATATACGGGGCGCCCATCGGCGAACTCGCCCCACATATTTTATTTTTCCACGCATTTCCCCCCCTACTCTGAAATTTCAAGTTATTTTAATTTGTTACCATTAAAGGTCCGCGATCGAACTCGATATCTAAGGGTTGGGAAGCCAGCGTCCTAACCACTCGGCCAACCTGAGTTCCGCTGATATGACTAAAGTATGAAGTGACTGTTAAGGTATCACGCCGTTTTCCGACGAGATCGATCAGTGGCCGATGTGTTGATCTGTTTTTTTTATTTTTCTATGGGATGAATCAAAATCAAAATAATGTTATATGCGATTTAGAGATTCTACTAATAGGGAAATAAGCATAATATAAACTTAAAAGCAGCACACGTTTTAAAACTTTCAATATCGCGACACTCATGTTGGGCAATACTGGCCAAAATCGAGACAAACGACTGATTTTGAAATCAATTTCGCAGTACAATTGTATTTTATTTTGAAGAATTTCCATATTTGGAAATATAGAATCTTTTTTTTAATTCTGTGGTCAAGTACATTTATGACTGATTATGATAAATTATTTGTTATGTGGATGTGGCTTTCCAAATCAAGCAGTCATCAAGTTGTATTCAAGCTTGACAGTTCAAATGATTTCTCCAAGCTTGCTGCAAGCTTAAAATGAATTGAACTGTCAAGCTTGTATTAATACGTCGAATTAAAAGAAATGTCAAGCTTGATTTAAGCTTATGTGCTGTCTGGGAGAGAGGATTTCCAAAGCTCGTTACCTATGGTGGGCCAAAGCGTCCTTTTCATCGCCCATATCCATTAAATTCTCGCTGTAAAATGAACACGCGAATGCCTTAACAGACCTTTCTGACACATTTTGGAATTCACCCTCAAGAAGTGCAGTCGGTCACCCTCCTCTTTTTCACATATCTTTATTTAAAGAAAAACATTCATGTGTGAAGTTTTCGCTTTAACCTGTTACAAATGAAAATCTATCGCTCTGACAATACCTGATGGTAAATAAAACTTTTTAATAATAAATAATTTTTTTTTGTTGTTCGAATGTAAGTAAGAAGATTACATTGCTTTCCAGTACAGCTATGAAATTTGAAGCCCGATGCGTTTTCCCTTTGTAAGAGAATAAATAATTTAATTTTAAAATTATCCAGATGTGTCTGCTTTTTGAGTGCTTCTTTAAACTTCCAATATACTTAAAACTGTTTATGATTTCCTTTTGGCTATGTCTAACCGTTAACTAACTTCCGTAAATATGCTAATATTACCACAAAATTTACATCTATAATAGGAGTTAATAAATTATGTCTTCTAAAATGTTAGTCGTAAATTAAGTAAATTAGAGTTAGTTTACTTAAATTAAGTTAATTAAAAAAGTCTTAAATTATGTCTTATGAAAAGTTCTATAACAGAACTTTTCTGTATGGAAAATGGCGTCTGTAGTACAAAACTTTTTAATAGGAACATACAGACCAAAAAGTTCAATTCTATTGGCAGTAGAGTTAGCCTTCAATGAGATTTTTTATATTTCCTAAAAGAATAATCATAAGTGTATTATATTATTCCGATTTTTGTATTAGAAACGATATTTTATAGTATTAGTAGTTCTAATTCATAGTATTAGAAACGATAAATATATTATTAATAATTCATATTCAGGGACATACAAAATAATTCCGATACATTATGACCTGTGGTCCATAATTTTGGACAAAAATTATTGAAAGAACACTTTTATTATTCACTTTAATAATTTGTTGATTCAAAAAAATTTTGGTTTACTCTATTTAAAAGAAATATTTTTGCTCTATTTAAAAGAACACTTTTATTATTTAACACTTTAATAATTTGTTGATTCAAAAAAATTTTGGTTTGCTCTATTTAAAAGAAATATTTTTGGTCAAACAACAGAAGTTTTGTTAATTCAAAGAAATTTTTGTTAATTTAACAAATATTTTGTTTACAAAAATTATTCGGTTGAAATAGCTCCAACCAAATTTTGTTGACTTCAGCAAAATACTTTTTTCCGTGTACGCAGACATTTTTCTTTTTAAAATACCAATTATTTATTGAAGTAGAGTTCAAAAGAAAAAAAGAAGAACTGCAATGTGTTATTAGCAACTTTCAAAATTATTGGAAAATACCGGTTTGTTTATCTGTGTTATCTATTAGTTTGAATATACTTGTTCTATTCCATATACTTGTTACGTAAAGTATAAGTGTTCTAATGAAAAAAAAAAAATCATCAGAATACTTGTGTTAACGGTATTTTAAAGCTCAACATTGGTGCAGTTTTATATCTTTAAACACTGTTATATCCCAACTTATGGGAGTTTTGCATTGATTTATTTTTGTTGTCAGCCGTTATCTTAATCAAACAATTATTTTGTGTATTTATTTGCAAAATTTCACATTAACTAACACATGGCCGTTTTTTATCGGTCATTCCCATTCTCCGGTGGGTCACACTAATTTTCTTTTGAAAACGCTTGAGAATTCTTTTGTCGCTCACAATGTACTTCAATAATAATTAGTACTGTAAAAACAAAAATGTCTACGTATACGGAAAAAAGTATTTTGTTGAAGTCAACAATATTTGGTTGGCGCTATTTCAACCGAATAATTTTTGTAAACAAAATATTTGTTAAATTAACAAAATATTTCTTTGAATTAACAAAACTTCTGTTGTTTCACCAAAAATATTTCTTTTAAATAGAGAAAACCAAAATTTTGTTGATTTAACAAATTATTTCTTCAGTGCAAGAATTTAGTATGTCTTTACCAAACTGACAACATAAATATACTAGAATAAGATTTTCTTTCTTTTGTGCATAGATTTGTGCACATAATTTCCCGAACAACCCAAGCGGACTTCATATTCACATTCCCTTAAATTTTACCAAACTAGAATTCCTCCCTTTTAACGGGACGTTACTAATTTTAGTCCGAAAATCCCTCTTTGTTTTCAGCTTTCTATTTTTCAAATGGAGTTTGATCGTGAAGTGCGTGAATAATAAAAAGGTGGCATTAAAAGTCTGGCGGAGACATGACTTTAAAGTAGAATGAACTCAGAGTTATAATAACGAATGCTTGTTTTCGTTAAAGACAACACAATTTTGCTGTAGGATTTGGAATTCAAGTCATTAGAAATTATACAGGGTGTCCTGAAAAGGTGGTAATGCGCTTTAATTCTTTATCTGTCAGAGATAAGTGGGCAGTGTAAATTGAAAATAAAATCAAAATGAGGTAGGATATAAGGCTGCGTTAAGAAAAATTGCTCTCGTTAATTTACAAAAAGTGACACTTTTTAAATTTGTTGTGGACACCGTACAAAAAAAAAACGTTTGATAAAATGCGCCGCATGCACTAACGAAGTGATGTATAAAAATTGACATTAGGCTGCTCTAACGCAGCTTCTACTGTTGGCATTGATGAATAAACAAACAAATGTATAAACAAATTGGAATAGTACAATCCTATTACAGGCTTAATGATTATTAATTAAAAAAAATCAAAAGAATTTTGGCATTCTGTAGACCATATCCATTTTACGCGTTTCTTTAACAAATAGTTTTATGGCTTTCTAATCTCTGCATATTATCTATAAACTTATATGCACATTAATAGAAACTAAAAACATCTGAAGTTCTTTCATATTGGTGGGTGGTTTCAATTTCTTGATAGCTACCATATTACCAAGTCAGGTGTAATTTGTTCGTGTTTATCTTCCTAATTCCAAAAAATTATTTTATATTTTACGAATATACATTTTGCAGTATATATGTATATATTTATATGTAAGTACAAGGTACAAGGCTACTTTTCTCTTCTAAATTTTCAAATTTTCTCATGATCACAAAACCCTTAAATCTTAAATGAAAACGAACCTCTATGGAATAATACCTTCATTGCGGGTTTTTGAGAAACCCCGCCATCGATACTGTAAACGGTTCCATGAACCTATAAATACTGACTAAACACAAACTCCAGAATGGAAAATATTTATAACAACCCTAAAAGAGTAAAGATGTCGATACACTAAAACTCACACTATGTAACTGGCAAGAAAAACTTATTTCGTCAAACTGCTATATCTTCAACAACATGCGAAAAGTATCTCCCTTGCATTTCGCATTACTTCAGATTACACTCGGCGAAATGGTCGGCCCGGAACGACAGTCTCGTTCCAGTTTCCGTACAATCATTACGCTCTTTAGAAACTTCATTAAAACTTCTCGAGGAGTAATGTTACACGAAGGAAGATGACTTCTCCTTAAATATCTGCTGTCTGGATACTTTCCCGAGGGAGCTATTAACTTTCCAGAGACGGAAGATTTGAAAAAAAAAATCGTCGACAGCGAAATATTAAAATGTATTCTACTTATCTGAATAATCGTGCTTGAAATCAAGAATAAATTTTGATGTATAACGTGGAAGAAAAGTCTTAACGAATGCATACTCAGAAAAAAGTGTTAAATTTATGCTAAAGAAGTAAGAAATAAATTGATAAATTTGCTTATATAACGTAAAAGAGTGGGAACGCAAAAACATTATTCACAAATTTTATGAGTGCAGTTCTAAACAATGAAATATATAAAACCTTAAAAATCAATACTGACAGGAAGGAGCATTTGAAATTGAGAACTTTGTTCAAACTATAGATTTTCCTTAACAATGTATTAAAAAAATGGTATTCAGAAATTTTACAAAAACTTGTGTACATTTTAACGTAAATAAAAAGTAGAATTTAAGAAGCTTCAAATTGGTAAAGTAAACTATAAAAAAAGCGTAATAGTATACATTTGTAGTAAAATTTAGAATAAACGAAGTTAATAATTTCGAGGAATTTTTGAGTACGCATTCACACAAGGCACGTAACCCAACTCAGGGAGAAAAATGTGGATGTCCTGAAAGATGCAAAAAGTAGAATTTTTTACAAAAGGGCTTTCAATTATAATTTCTTTAACAAAAACCCATATTCCGAAGGTGTAGGAAGAGGGAAAGGTAGCCATCTCCGCCTGTTCATTAACCCTTTAAAGCGCAGTGTTCCCGCTCTGGGAACACCAAACTCTGACGTTTTGCCTATTGCCTGTCAGGAAGAATAGATTTGATTTCCATAAAAATAGTTGCGGGTGCCATAGCTCCACGAGAATCCTTTACTGTTTAGCACGTCATTTCCCTCTAAAAAATTGTCACGATTATTTTTAACAATACTGACATCTGCTGAAAAAGGGAAGAATGCGAGAACAGTGGATAGATTGCCCAATGCTGAAAAAAGGGCAGCCGTTGCCATCGCTCGACTTAACTAACAGCAAGATGGCGGACGATCGAAAGTTCATCGCGTGCCACAGATCTAGAGACCCTTTTTTGACGCAGCTGGCAGTACGCGGGCACAGCCAGCTGCGTCAAAAAAGAGTCTCTAGATCTGTGGCACGCGATGAACGTTTCGATCGTCCGCCATCTTGCTGGTAGTTAAGTCGAGCGATGGCAACGGCTGCCCTTTTTTCAGCATTGGGAAAGGGTTGCTCCTGAAAGGGTTAAACTAGTTTTAAATACATTTGCCAAGTCAGCATGAAGCAACAATAAATAAATATTTATAGCTATTACAAAAAAAAAAAAAAAAAGTAGCCTAAGGAACAGAAATACTACTCTCCATCAGTTATATATAAGTAACAGATAAAAATGTTACATTATAACTGATAAATTAGATGTCAAATAATCACTGAAGCAGTATTGTGCAATTTACTAATGGTCAGAGAAATTTCGATGATGCGATAAAAGATTAATTTTCCTTGATTTTGTTTTTGCCCGTCGTCACATCATGTTCTCTGAATTCTGGCGGAAACCATTAATTACATTATCATCAAATGATCTGAAGAGTTATTTAAGGTATAAAAAATGCCGTTTTTATGGAGTAGTGTTTTGAAATACGACCATTTATTTTTCACAGGCGAATAGTATTGATAAAAAAGGAGTTTAAATTCGTTAAAAAGCTGTTTAAAAAAATATATTTTTGTGAAACAGATTAAGCGTGTTTAACTCAATTTGACATTAAATTATTTTTAAATGTTAGTATAGAAAGGGTAGGGATGGATGTAGAGAGAAAAAGGTTTCGGGGTGGTGGGCAACAGATGAAAAAGGTAGAATTTCTCACAAAACTGCTATATTTATGGACATCCAATTAATAAAAATCCAATTTTTTGGGGTGTGTGTGTGTTACGATGGTAATAGTTGCAGATTTAAATTTAAGATTAAAAGGCGTTGTGCGATGATGCAGGTTCTATACACTTAGTTGCAATAAAGAAAAAGACGTTAGAATACTTAAAAGTATTTTATTTAAAAGAAACTATTGAAACATAAACTCATAACAACGGCTGGTATGGCTTAGCGAAATAAAAATACGTCCTATATGGACAGTGAGATTAAGATGGAAATGATTTAAAAAATATGCCAGCAGAGAATTACACATTGGCGAGAACAACTTGGCTGAGATCAATAACGCCAATCCCAGAGCAACCCTAAAACTTAATCCAATAAAGTTAAAATGACGGAATCGCGAGAAAATAATTGTAAAGATGTTACAGGGCAACAAATAATAACTTACGCCGGCTGGATGCCAAAGAGGGAAAGGATAATGCCGATGCTATTGCAAACGGATGTAATGTATAATCTATTTTTAGCACAACGGCTCCAACAGGTCTGAAGAGACCAAAAAAAAAATAAATAAATAAATCAAGAATAAGGCACACGAGAAAAAGCGAATATACAGATTAAAAGCCGAAGTGACAGAAAAATGAGAACAGAAATGATTTTAGAGTACATGATTTTGAATAGATTAAATTTAAGGAACACAAAGTAAATGATTATTAAATTAGACATGTGATCTTCATCACAGGGAGGTACACAGGCTTCCGATGGCCCACTCCCTGGGTACATCCTTGTCAAATCTTATCCTAATATTTGAATAGGTCTTTCATAACCCCCTTACGTCTGAACTTTTCAGAAATCAGTAAAATCTGTACACAAATACATGAATTTCCAAGGACTTTATTTTATTACGGTGATAGGGTGATAGACTTCCAAAATATGTAATGTTTTTAGATGTTTTACATTATGATACTAACACTAGTTGATGATTTATATGCTAAAATAAAACTAACCATTGAATGTTCTAGTATACATTTACATATTGATTACACAGGGTTGGTGTATTTAAAAACAGCAACTCGAAATGTTCTACATTTATTCAACAGTTTTTGAACATTTATTAGCTAATTTAGGATATTTCTTGAGATGAATTCACCGGTTTTCCATTCAAAGCCACCTAGTGGATATTTTGTGAACAAAACTTTTTACTTAGAAAGCTTCTTTGAGCGCATTCTGTATGCAGTCTATATGAGAAAATTAGTGGCAATCTGCTTACCCGTTTCAGCCGCAGAATACTGTTTGTCCCTTGGACTTGCGGTAGTTGCGCCGTGAAACCACCTGACTACACTGCGCTTTCACTGCTAGTCGCAAAAAAATATGGTCAAATGCTGGAAAAGTGCATCCATTGCAATCGATCCATTTAACTATCAACAACTTGCGGTCAACTGAACAGCTCATCTAGCACCACACAGCTAAAACCGTTATCTGGCACAGCTGGCTGTGGCAACGAGTGCACTTTTTCAGCGTTGGGCAATCTATCGAGTTGACCTTCTATATTCACGTAAAAATCCTTGCGCTTTAAAGGGTTATAGGAGAACTTTAATTGCTACTATTCTGTACTTTAAAATAAAGGCTTATATAATACGAGCTATTAAGAACACGCACTTTCCTTTAGTACAAATACCGGAATGCATTTACATCTAGCGTGTAATACTTTTAATATTTCAACCCCCTTCATTCATTAACTTATTTTAACGTATGACCCAGAATGACTTGAATATTTAAAATGCGTCTCATAAATTATAAATAGGAGTTTCAATTCAATTTCCATTAAAAAATAAAACAAGCTTGACTGAAATCCATGCACTTCCTTGGACTAAGACTGGAGAGAGAAATAATTACCGTACGAACTGCAGAGTAATAAAATAGGAATAATAATAAATAAATTATCTTTAAAACCATCTTGTTAGACTTAAAAACAAGATTATGAGTCATAAATATACGAATAATTTAAGGATATGCAGATTGCTTATTTTACATATTTCTGAAGGAATTATTTTACATTAATGACCGGTAGCTAAAATTTTATTCTTGGAAACAGAAGAAACAGCTGAAAGGCATGAAAAAGAGAAATTCTTAATTTAAAAAAGTTAATCTAATCCAAGAATATACACTAATAAACAGATAATCTTCTCTAATAAAATGTGGAATCTAAAGCTTTAACAAATTAGTCTATGAGCAGCATTTATTCAAGTAATTATACACTGTTGCACTAGATCTGAAATGTTATGCTATGCAGATTTCACATATTCTTTTGGTTAGCAAAGTCTTATGATCGCGTGAAACTTGGCATGTTTCTATCCCGTGGGGATAATTATTGCAGAAAATCTCTCTTAACGTGTTTGTATAAGAGTATCGGAAACTCTGTGAGGCGTGGTATCTTCTATTTAGAAATACGCGACATGAACCGTGTCAGAACTAACAGCTCGGGAAGATTTATTGCAACTTTTGTTAAAGATTTACATATTAGTTTTCGATTTCGATAAGTTGGGAGTTCTGGAGTGCCTGAAGCAAGAGCGAGGGAGATTAAGAATGTTGTTGCCAAAAAGTAAATTATTTTTCGCCGAAGTCAGTAACGTATGCGGAATTTTGACATTATAAAACTTTCTGATTTTATCTGGAGTCTGTACAGCACCAGCAAACGGTTAGATATGGAATACTTTAGCTGTATTACTATCTATGCAAATAATATAACGCTTTTGTTCTGTCTGTACACTGCTTGGAAGCCAAAATGACTTTAAAATATTCTTCTGGCAGTCTCTCAAGCTTTTTTTTTCACGCATTGCTTCACAAATATTCAAACTGGAATTCTCTTTTCGAATTTTTAAAATAATTTTTATGGATTTTGATGAAATTGTGCAAGTTTCTGTTTGTGCAATATTTTACTCTAGCAGAAGTGAACTTTTATGGCATGTTAGGTGATTACACAGCTGAAAACGAAAGACATGGATTACAAATTTATAAATTTTGAATAGTTATCTCAGCCAGATTTTGCGAAAATTCTGTAAACACTTGTCCTTGTGCATCATACCAAAACCGCTGAATGAATGGAATTAAAATTTAGTTGCATGCTAGGCGGTTTTTGAACTTTAAATACTTTATTGATATTGTTTTTAATTTTCTTCAAAAATTTTAATTGTTGCGATATGGTAAAACAAGCGAGAAATGTATTGTTTTCGCATCACTTAAAAATCGATTGCATGTAATATCAATAATAATAAGTAAATTAGATATGAAAGTCGACTTTTGCTTCTCTCAATTTAACAAACATGTTTTTATTATTTATATTATTTTTTTAAGTAATCAAAATTTTTTGAAAAGTGACTAAAGGTCTTCGGAATGCTCTGATAGAACAGAAACCCAACAGACGAATGACTGTTTCTGTTACCGAAAGGAGTGATTCGATCCTGGTGATTTACAACTTCCTATCCTTCTGGGGATTCCCAATTTGGAGCCAATTCCAGATTAGAGACTTGCACCTAGATTGGGACACAAAAAGGCACTATTTGAGCATGGAGGACATTCGAGACACGATTACATTTTACGTACACCTGGTTGGTCCCTTTAGCGTGCATGGTCTCGCAGCAATCTAGTCGATAATAGTTGCCACCTTCCCAAGCGCTGACCAAAGACAACTCGTTCGGTTTTCTAATCGGATGCGAGCTTTCACCAAAACAACCTACAATACCTTATGTCTCAAAATCTAGAAACATGCAAAAATTTGATGGCAATAAAAACATTTCCTCGACACTTAAAGAAAGAACAAACAAACTGATTGGTAAAGTGATTAAAAAGCTATCAAGGGAATCCTGTTAATTGAAACTTTTCACGTGAGTTTGGAATCACGTTGTCACATTTTTCAATTTAAAGGAATACTATTCCACCAATTATTTATGGTGATAACACATTGATGCGATTATCAGATGCAGAGGATACTGGTTTACAGCTTTTAAAAATATCATTATTTTTCTGATGTTCTCCAAGTGTAAGTGTCATCAAGTAGGACACGAAGCCGAGAAGAGGTAAATTAAAATTTCCTCTCCAAGGCCAGTGACTCTGATGTAACACAATAGGTTGTGCTATTTTAGAAAACGAGCACAGCACCACCCAACATGTAAAATAAGAAAAAAGAAAACATATTCAATTTTTTAGCACTTGTTAACAGTAAAATTAATTATAAGCTTTCTGTAAAATAACATTCATAAAAAGTACTTAGCAATACGATTGTATTGATAAGCACCCTTTTATGCGTATTATTTCACAAAGTTTCTAATTAATTTCGCCTTTAACACCAGTTTTTTGCTAAGAGTTCGTGTTACTTGCTAACTGTATAAAAAGTATTTAAGTAAGTAAAAAGATCAGTCTGATATCTCTTCTATCAAGTCTATCAATCTGTCCGCATACCAGTATATATATATCTCCACTTGTACAAAATAGGCTTAGTATCCCTAAGACATCCTTAGCACAACTAGTTAAAAAGACGCTCAAATAGCGTTCAAAAGATGTTTTTTTGAATGCCTTTTGAATTAATTGTGCTACTACGGTTTACTCATGTTGTTATTGTGACAAAAAATGTAACAAGGAATTAATTGGTAGAAAAAAAATTATATAATGATGAAAGAAACTTTTATAATGATGTCTTATATATTAGAAAGTTTACCACCACTATTAAAAAGAAATTCAAACATTGGTTAAGTTCAAAGCAAACCAAGCTTGGAAAAAAGAGTATAGTGGAAAAATGTAACTCAGGCAAATAAAAAATGTTGAACAAAGGAAGTAGTTATTTAAATAATTTAATACAGAAATTTTCTTTCTTTTTTTTCTAGAGGCAGAACTTTTTGCAAAGAAATTTTAGTCCTGGAAACTCTAAATACATTTACTTTTTGCACGCATCGGTGAACTCTTATAGATTTTTACTCTTTTTACTTTCTCTTATCATTTCAAATTTGTTTATAAAAACTATGATACAAAGAAATGCATAAAATAATATGTTCTACTATTTATAAAATAAATACACAAAATAAAATAACAACTATTAGATTAAGGTAACTTTGTATTTTAAGGTGAACTTTACAACTTAGTTAACTTTTAAAAGATTGCCGAATGTATAGGGTACGCTATGTAAAAATGTATACGCACTTTGGACTGTCATAGAACATTTATTTTTTCTAATTACAAGACTAAGTTTCCAAGAATAAATAATGCTATGCTTAGAATTGAGGTTTATACAATCGAGTTCCCTGCACACTCTCCAGGCCTTACACCGCTCGATAAGCTGTCGTAAACTACGCAACCTGAACACACTTCGGGATGATTATTACAACTTTAACCCTTCCCCAATGCTGGAAAAAGGGCAGCCGTTGCCATCGCTCGACTTAACTACCAGCAAGATGGCGGACGATCGAAATGTTCATCGCGTGCCACAGATCTAGAGGCTGTGCGCGGGCACAGCCAGCTGTCGTCAAAAAAGGGTCTCTAGATCTGTGGCACGCGATGAACGTTTCGATCGTCCGCATCTTGCTGGTAGTTAAGTCGAGCGTTGGCAATGGCTGCCCTTTTTCCAGCATTGGGCAATCTATCCAGCAGTTCTCGAATTCTTCCATTTTTCAGCAGATGTGAGTGCTATTAAAAATAATCGTGACCATTTTTTTACGGGAAATGACGTGCTAAAAAGCAAAGGCTTCTCGTGGAACTATGTCACCCGCAGCTATTTTTATAGAAATCCAATCTATTCTTCGTGACTGGCAACAGTCAAAACGTCAGACTTTGGTGTTACCAGACCGGGATCACTGCGCATTAAATGGTTAATGGTAGCAAAATTTTGCCAGTGGAAGAATTTGGTTAGCACTGATTTAGCATAATACTTTTGCTGAATAATAAAAAAAAAAATCAGAGAAGAAACAAAATATCTCTTTGAAATTAATATGATTGTTCATACAAAATCCTCGGTTAAAATAACGTAGATAAAACACATTTTGCTTTATTCTAATCCTGGGATACAATATGTTAGGGAGACTGGATGTCAATGATGCTCTTTCGTAAGTCAATATTTCGTCTTGCTGAAACCACAGAAGCTAATAAATACGAAATGGTATGTATGTGAGATTTTTAAAATATATATGTTAAATTAGACAGGATTTTTCAGAAATATATATAAATTTCTTGCTGTAAAATGTAACTCCCACGAATACCTAAAAATAAATTTCAGGAAATTTGCTCTCGAAGGAGGGTGAGCGGCCAACCTCTCCGTTTTTTTTTGGGTACATTTTTATTGAAAGAAAAAATTATGAAATCCTTGCTTTAAACTGTAACAATGAATCCATTATTTAAGCACAACTGCTTTGTCATTAACCCTTTAACGCGTAGCGCTCCCGCTCTGGGAACACCAAACTCTGACGTTTTGACTGTTGCCAGTCACGAAGAATAGATTTTATTTCTATAAAAATAGTTACGGGTGACATAGATCCACGAGAATCCTTTACTTTTTTAGCACGCAAAAAACTGCTCACGATTATTTTTAACAGCACTGACATATGCTAAAAAATGGAAGAATACGAGAACAGCTGGATAGATTGCCCAATGCTGAAAAAAGGGCAGCCGTTGCCATCGCTCGACTTAACTACCAGCAAGATGGAGGATGATCGAAACGTTCATCGCGTGCCACAGATCTAGATACCCTTTTTAGACCTTTAGTGTCTCTAGAGACCCTAAAGGTCTAAAAAAGGGTCTCTAGATCTGTGGCACGCGATGAACGTTTCGATCGTCTGCCATCTTGCTGGTAGTTAATTCGAGCGATGGCAACGCCTGCCCTTTTTTCAGCATTGGGAAAGGGTTACGACTCAAACGGTTAAGAGCTTGTTAAAAGTTTATTTGTTTGAGTTTTATGTAAAAAAAGACATTAATTTCCGGTTCGTCTAATATTTAGTTGAATCAAATTTTTTTGATTAATTTAATAAAACATAAAAAATGTAGTCATGGAATTCCATAGGATGTAGTTTAGATGAAGTCGCTGATTTGGTGCACCATCTTCAGGGGCATCTGCGTCACCCTATAAACATTCCAACATGCCCCAGAAAAATGTTCCAGATCAATACACGTCTTCTTCAGAGAGAGAGAGAGAGAGAGAGAGAGAGAAGTATGGGCATTTTCCAATTTGTATTTCGTAGGAAGACGGTAATGGATTTTAAATCATTAGTCGTGAGTTAGAAGAAGATGAAAGTAGGGCTAAATTTATTGAGCATGAAACCAGAAAGGAAGCGCATAAGGATGTTCTGTTCTAATACATGATTTTAAGGCTTATCAGTTATGCCATTGCTCTTTTTTATTATTATTATTCGGAACGCAGCATCAACATCCATTTCAGTCGATTGTGTTGCCAGTGGAACAGTTCTAAAACTTTAAAAAAGAACATTAGATAGTGCTTTGTAAAATGTAGTTTGATTGATGCGTATATGCATGTTGCTCTTATGATATAAGATTTGAAGAAATTGTATATGTAGAAGTCCTCTGAAATGTCCTTTGGACAAAAATTTACAGGAACTGATGTGCTAAATTAAAGCTGATTACATTCTACAGTTTTTGTTCAACTTTTAAACAAGCGTCAGAACCATAAAAGCAAGCGTACCAATAATTGTTCCATTTGATTTTTCAAAATTGCTGTTAATGGTGAAATTTTATTCATGGTTCAACTTTCCAAATTCATATTGCAATATCTTACATCTAATTGCAGCAAAGATTGGAACGATGGTATGAATGACAAAAATGAAAAAATGTATATTTACAAAGTATGTATGTTTTGTCTTTATGGCAAGCCTACACGTTTGCCATCTGCCTACGAGAATATGCCTTGGGTGGAGAAGTTTTTAAGGGTCCTAATGCGTATTCACGTTAAATCTGGATTAAACCGCCTAAAACTGCAGACAGTCAGATCGACAGCCAAACCCGGGACCTTCACACTTCAACCGTCAGCCATTTTCAGTGTCTTATTCACTCGGCCGTGGTGGGGCCACTGAAAAAATTATCTCCATAAGTTTCTAGGCAGCACCCTTTTTGGTCTAGTGGTGAATGCACTGTGTGTTCACATAGTAGCCGCGGGTTATATTTCTGCTGTTGCCACACACGCATTCAGCAGCTTGCTGAAAATGTATTCAAAATAATTTCCCGTTATTAAAACGTGTCTTCCATAGGTCCTGTCATTTTTAACATATTTGCCATTTAATGGTTCGACATTTTACCAATGTATTGCTCATTTTTTTCGATTTTATGGTTCAACTTGAGCACTAAATGTTGGAACAATGACAGATTGATAAACAGTACGATATAGTAGGAGAACAATAGAAACTTTTATTTCTTTCAAATAGCGCGAATATTTCCAAAGCAGTTTGGTTCGTGAGAAATTGATTACAAGAGTGAGTTAAATAAAAGCGTGTAAAAAAGATATTACTTTTAGTGCTGGTGAAATTTAACGAAAATATATTCACAGACTGTGTCACTCATTCAGAAATGGCTTTTTTACGAAGGCGTACTTGGAGTTCTCTGGAACATGTCAGATTTGAAAACTGCAGATTATAATTCCTTTTCCTTTTACGCAATGTGGCTTATTTTAGAAAACGGATTTATCATATTTTAATTGTTTAACCAAAGATGCGGAAAATTCCACAAGAATAGAACATCCCAGGCAGCTTTTATTATTAGTAAACTTCCTCCTTCTGTTTCCTCTATTATTGTTGATTCTGAAAAAGGACTACAAGAGCAAGAATATACCAATTATTCCACATGATTTATTTATTTAAAACAAACCTCTTGAAGATTAAAGCGAATGAACCAAACAAAGAGGTACGCAAAAGTCCATGGGATATTTCTACGCTTCATTAAGCTAATCTCTCGTTCGTTATTTGAAGCCGCTAATCCGTTAAACCTTGATGTATCGGACAAGAATTGTGGTTAATGCATTGTTTTAACACGGAGGTCAAATTGAAATTCATGCATTGAAACAATTTTATGATTCTACTAGGGGCCAAGGCCCCCAGACTCGCTACGCTCGCTTTTCGTATGAGGCATTCGGCCCTTAATAAGGCTTATTCGTAAAAAGACATAATTTCAACAGACAAAACCCGAAGATTGGATCAGATAGAATGTTACTGAGCTACACATTGCTTGGTTCTTGCAGGTTCATTGGTACATAAAAATTTAAACTTCACACTACAGTAGATCCCCTCCCCCTCATAACACGGAAGATATTTTGTTATGGGATTCCGTGTTGTACGGGTCCTGAGCTATACTCCACCTGGTGTGCGGACTCAGCTTATAATCGCTGGAAAAATTATTTGCACTCCTCAGAAACACAATGATATTTAATGTTGCCATTCAAAAGTTATATTAATTAGGAGCTAAAGCATAATAAAATCAGAACATCTGTTTCAGCTATATTTTTAATTATGTAAAACCTATTGGACACCTTGCGAATTTGCCACCCATGGCGATTTTTCATTATTTGGCGATTTACACATGCTCACAACCTATAATTACTGTTTGTTCATTTAAGGTTACCGGAAAACCGTAATCCATATTTTCATTTACATAATCGTTTGCAGATTGGCGTACTTAGCACCACGAATTATACCATCTCGTCGCGCTAGCAAATATCCAAAGTGTACTGTAACTGCTATAATGGCATAGTTAACGCCACCCAATATTTCTACTGGTAGCAAATAATCCAGCTGGACCGAACCGGCTTTAAAATAATCGGCATTTTAATTATTTTTCATTTTCAAGATATTAGTTATTCTGTTTTGGAAAAACGGATAATCGCTAATTCTAAACTCCTGTTGTCTAAGCGAACTTACTATTTGAAAATTGTCAACTTTGTGTAACACATTTTCAGTTACTTATTTCCTGTAGTTTTTATTTTGGCGTAAAATGGGTGTATTTCTACTTCATGTTTGACAATTTCACATGATACTACATACTTGGAAACGCTTTGTTGCAAAGGAATGAATGATTTTATGCCAAATCTGGCAACCATTCTGTTTATTTTTTCAGTTTTTTATTAATATCTTCTAAAATAATTCGATTTTCGAAATTTAAGTCAGCTCATAAGGTTCCTCGGAATTTTTCGAATCTGTGGGCACCTTAGTCGAAACTTAAATCCCAACGGTTTAGGAGGAGATAGGCCAACAAGCTTTGAAAGCACCAGCGGCCTTTACTTTTTTTTAGAATAGAGATATACCCAAATTAAATTTCATGCTGTTCTGGAAACTCGAGGAATCTTTCCGCAATCGAAAGATTTCATTTTGTGTACACAGCTATTCTCATGTCCATGCAAACTATTTATTTGTGAAAAAAAAAAAATATATATATATAATAAACTGTGTGATCTGGAAAAGCTTTTTAAACCGAATTTGAATCCCAATTGTATGATGTCATATTCACTTGAAAAGGGTAATTTTGTCACGCAAATGATTTACTTTTTTGACTTTCGGAAATAAAATGGTGCTGAAAATAGCGAAAAATCGCTTAAAAAGGAGGGAACGGGTGGATTTTCAGATTTTTTTAAGAAGCGCAGATTGTTTTCTATATTTTTATACATGATCATGAAAATTTTCAAGCGGATCGTGCAAACGGTGAAGAAGTTATTAGGCTTTTTGTGTTAACTTTGTAAATTTCACGCGATTCTAGATACTTGGAAACGCTTTGTTGCAAAGGAATGAATGATTTTAAGCCAAATCTGGCAACCATTCTGCTTATATTTTCAGTTTTTTATTAATATCTTCTAAAATAATTCGATTTTCGAAATTTAAGTCAGCTTAGCAGGTTCCTCGGAATTTTTCGAATCTGTGGGCACCTTAGTCGAAACTCAAATCCTCACGGTTTAGGAGGAGATAGGTCCATAAGCTATTGACAGCGCCAGCGGCCTTTACTTTTTTTTTAGAATAGAGAGATAATTGCTTTCGGCGACTGAATTCTTAAAATAAAACTGTCAAAAAGCAAAGTACATCTAAATATTGTCAAACAATCATTTGTTTCCGTATTTCTCACTGTTATTTACGATTATGTACCTGAAAAAAAAAATGCCTAAAGTTGAAAGCTTCTTATTCTTTTCTTATTTTTGAAAATTACTTAAGTTCTTTTTCACAATTAAAAATAAATGTATACAATTTGTTCTATGATCTTGATTAAATATATTAGATTAGCAAAGAAATATTGCAGTCTAAATAGAAGTAGTTCAAATTTAACCGTAAAATGGTAATAAATTAATTGCAACTTTTCTATGTAAAGATATTTTCTATGACTTGGTTCATTGATCAGTTTAAGCAGAAAAAAAATCAGGCAGCAAAAATTTTTTCTTTAAAGAATACAGCTTATTGTTACCATTTTGTGGTGAAATGTCGAACTACTTCTATTAACGGTGTTAAATTGGTATTGGATGAAATTCAAACAAGCAGGTCTATTTTAGCAATTTTCATAAATTTGACATTTCCTTTAATTACACTGGGAAGTTCATCCCTTTTTGCAGTTTTTGATTTATTTTGCAGAAAATAAATATTTTTTTTATGCACCAGTTTTTATTTAACGCTCAACACTCTTTTTCATTATAGAATATTTTTTTCTTTTAGGAAGACCTCTTTAAAATAAATATAAATTGCTTACTATCAGACGAAAAAAAATGGACCCAGTCTTCCTAATTTCAAGAAAACTTTATGCCTTGCCTAAGAGACTTTATTTATGTTACAAATTAAGTGTTAAATATTAAATTTCATGTTGAATATTTAAAACAGAAATGAAGAGAATTTTACTTTTAGTAAAAATGACTTTATTTTTCTATCAATGACTGTTGTAAGTCAAATTAATTATCAAATGATATTTTTAAAGCTTGAAAAATCGACTATTTTGATGCTAAAACCCAAGTTATACGGGTTCTACAAAGCACTGCTGGTTTTGGGAGCTTTTAGATAATGTATTCGGTGTAAATAATACGTATGTCCACATATTTGGAATAAGTAATTTGAATAAATTGATCGGAATTAATTCCTTGTTAATTTAGGAAATTAATTTCATACTCGAAATGTGAAATCTTCTTTTAAATTTTTAAATGTTTTCCTCGAAATATTGCAAAGTCATTTTCACTAAAAGACAAGTTTCCAAATGTTTCACCAGAATAATCCACAAACGATTTTCGCTCTGCAGAATCATGTTTTGTTGGTTCTGTTGAATCAATAGTTTTATTTTCTGAAGATACAGAGCTTTTTAGTAAGTTCTTTTACTTTTTACATTTGGCACTATATGCACAATTTTTTGTGTGCTTTTTTATTGATTAGATTCCTGGGACCAAGTCTCCTCAGATAATATGGAATCACGTGCTTATATGCGCGTGTGTTCTAAAAGAGTTCTTGAGTCAAATTTAAAAAAAGAGTAAAAGATTTGACACGACATGAACATTTTTCAGATTTTTATTCCTCTGATTTCTGTGCTGAAGTATCCCTACATAATAAGGAGCCTTGTTTCCGTATATGAAAAGTTCTTAAAGCAGAATTAAAAAATAAAAGAGCATAAGATATAAGGTGTAATAAAATCATTTAGGCAATGAGCAATGTTAGTATATTCTATCGATAAGCATAAGTAAAATAAAATCAATTTAGTTTTATTTTATTTTCCATAAAATAAGAAACATAAACAAATGCAAAAAAAAAGTTTGATTTTAAGAACCAGATTACAGATTTACTTCTTTACGACCGAAATAAAAATGTTTGACTGAAAGTTTGGTTGATAAGAAATAGTTTTATCAGAGCTGTCTGTTTAAAAAACTTAACGGAGTATTATCTTTGGTGTCAGAATCAAGTCTCTCTAGTTTCACCTACATTTTAATAGTAGTTTATGCTATTAATAGTAATTTATGCTAAAAATAATTTACCACAGTAAGCGTCATATTGAAATACGTCAGCATAAATCATTTATGTCTATGAAGTTGTTTCGTCAAGAAGTAGCGAAAATGTCTTTTAATGCTTAGAAACTAGAACACAATAGTAGAATAGGTAACACTTTCTCTTCAATCTACCATATAATAAACAGAAGTAGCTTATATAAAGCTCAAATAAACAAAATTCTTGTTAACAGAAAGAGAGATACAAAAACATAAGAAATTTAAAACATTTTAGTTAATTTTTAATTTAATCTAACACAAGCATTTTATTTCAATCAACATTTTAAGCATCATTAATAGCAATTTATGCTAAATATAATTTCACACAATACGCGTAATATTGAAATCAATTCACAGAAACTACTTATTTGTTTTAATTTGTTTCACCAAGAACACCAGAAATTTATTTCAATTATTATAAATCTTAACAAAACAACAGAATATGTATTCTTTTGATTCTACCTTATTATTAACAGGTATACCTTTTATAAAACTTAAATAAACAAAATACTTGTTAACAGAAATCCGAAAAATATTAAAAGATACGAAACTCAAAATGACTTTTTACACATAAAACCTTAGTTGCTGAGCATCTTTTTTTTTTTTTTTTTTTTCACGCGAGAAACGCAAATTTTATTCTTTCCTAAAGAAAAGAACTCTAGTAAAATAAATACCTCTCAGTGGCATGTAAATTAGATGTTTCAATTCAAATAGTGTATAGGGCTTTCTGCTTGAATAAAACAAATGAAGGCTTCATTCCAAAGAGCATCGACATTGAATTTCAAAAACTGTTTTACTCATGAAAAAAAAAAAAAAAAAGAATAAAAGAGCCTTGGAAGCCATATGTAAATTTCTGAAGTTGAATATTATGGCAACAAAAGAGGTCGGTATCAGTAGAAGCTCAAAACGACTTTCATGACAATAATACATCGTTATTGTCGAGATGCATTTTGACACGTCTATTGTATGGGAAAAAAGCAAAGAAAGAAACATTTTGGGGGGAAAAAATAATTTTTTCCCTCCATTTTTTGAAAAGTGTTTAAACTCAATTGATAAACATGATACTAAAAAGGGTATTACTTTGTGTAATGGCACAAAGACATAAACAAACAACGATTACAACGATTACAAAAACAAACAACAATTTTGTATTTTTAATAAACGAACCGTCATTGACAATTAAATAATAATAAATCTTTTGAAATGCAGGAAATAACTCAAGTTGAAAAACAAAGTTTAGTTTATGACAATAATCACTTTATTTACGTTACATTGTTATAATTTTAAACCCTGATTTTTTAAAACTATTTAAAATTGTTGTAAAGGAAAAGTGAAAAACACAAACAAAAAATTAATGCTTGAATATTAACGAATGCGGTCGTTTCCGCTTAGTGCAATATCTCTAAAAATAATATCCTGCTTATTGCAGGAAATTTTCAATGTACCAAACGGAAATAATTAATCATTGGGATCCCCGGTAACGGTATATCCCGCTTATTAGAATAAATTTTGGCGACAAATTAGCTATTCCATTAAGGGGGTTCAATTATAACTAATAAAATAAAATCAAAATTGCTATCAAGGAAACACATAAAATATTATAGTAGGCAACATTGACCTTACCCATCACTAAAATTTATGGGTGTGTATCATATTTTTTTATATCCAATTTACTGTTTTATAGCACTGCGCATTTATTTTAACATTCTTTATGGTATTATCAGTATTTTAAAGCAAGTATTAATGAAATACTAAATTTATAGATTACTAGCTGAAGTACCCGTTCTTCGCACGGGAATGAATGGACTTTTTGATATTAATATTTGTTGTGATTACTATTTATTGTAATAAAGAGATATAGCAAAATGGATATCGCGTTATATTGTGTTCAATAATCATGCATACTGAATTTCAAGGCAATCGTTTTTAAGGTGCAGAAGGCGATGCGGCGTAGCACAATCTAGTGGCGAGTTTTAGCAAAACGGATACGGCAAAAATATTCTTCGCATTCAGATATCGATGTATACGAATTTTCATGACGATCGGCTGAATAGTCTTGAAGTTCATGTGTTGACGCGACATCTAGTGTCAAGTTATAGGAAAATGGATCGTGCCAAACTCTTCCCCGTGTTCAAATATCTATGTATACCTATTTTCATAGCGATTATTTGTACAGTCAAGAAGGGATACACTGCAGGGCCATCTAGTGGTTAATTAAAGTAATGATTTGCTACAGCGCCGTCATGTGGCGAGTTATAGCAAAATGGATAACGCCAAAATATTCTTATTGTTCAAATAGCTATGTATACTGATTTTCATAGCCACCGTTTGAATGGTCAAAAATTTGGCCTGCTGCAGCGTCATCTAGTGGCGAGTTAAAATAATAATGCATTGCAGTGCCATCTAGTGGTGAGTAACATCAAAAGTAACGCAGTTAGAATATATTCTTCGTTCTCAAATGTGTAAGTATAAAAAATTTTATGCCGATCAGTCGAACGGTATAGAAGTTGATGCGTTGCAGCACTATTTAGCGGTAAGTTACAGCAAATGGATAGTGAAAAATATTCTCCGTGTTCTAATATTCGCGTGTACCAAATTTCATCAAAATTTGTTGGACGATATTCGCATAGCAAACGGCTAAACGGAATAGAATTCGACGTTCTGCTGCTCCACCTAGTGAAAAGTTAGAGGAAAACGGATAGCATAAAAACCTTCTCCATGATAAAAGACTTAGGTGAACCAAATTTCATGGTGATCGGTGAAACGGTGCTGGAGTTTTTCAACCTCCTACACACATACCAACATTCATTTTTATCTATAACCAGTCTTATTATCTGTATATACCAGTCTCAAGTAAAATCCAGTTTCAAATCTAAGCCTCGCCAAAGTGCCAGCATACGCCATTTTGCAAGAGTTTTTTCAGGGAATCATTCGAAGCATTGACTTAGCAGCAATCAAAATGGGAAATGGTTCGACCGCCAGGCATTTATTTGAAAAGTGGAATCCCTTAATACAGCCGCATTTTTTAAATTATCAACTATAACATGTTTTATTCATCGTTACCTCGATGTACTAAATGCGAGGATTTCAATTTTCTGAAATTTGGCGGATTTCCCCCAAGTTAAATCAATGTACTCAATTGGCGAGAATTCTGAAGCTACATCGCTTGAAATGCCCTAATAACTGCATTATTTCTGCACGGATAGTTAAAATTTAATGCTGTATTCTAAGAAAACGTATACACTTGTTTTCAAAAATGCTATTTCCTTAAGCTCTCAGTAAATTGAGCCAAAAAGCCTAAAACTGTGCAAACCGCTAGAACTCACACTCTAAAAATCGGCCTATCAGCCATTTTATTTTTCGTCAAACTAAAAAAAATTACATGTTAGTCTCGGATATCTTCGATCCTCATTGTTTTGCGTATAAAACATTTCATTCCTGCTCTCATTTCTTATGCGCACACGATATTATAATTAAAAAAAATAACCTAAAAAAATAAACTAAAAAAATCATTATTATTCTTTTATTTTTACTTTAAGAATTTAAAACATTTTATTCGGCAAAATCGCCACACATGGCAACCAAGATGCTTATTTCACACACTTTTTTCACTACAGGGGTTAATATTACGTAAAGCTTTCTGCGTGGAGAACATATCTCTTAAATTCCGGGAACGGAAATTACGGGAACCCTTCAGGAGGAAAACGTTTTTAAGTGGAGTTTCAAAGTTTTAAAGTGGACTATCATTTATTCTATATTATTTTACATATCTGTGTAAAATTTCAGGCTGACAGGTCCATTTTTGTGGAATTGTATACTACCCAAATCAACAAATTGACAAACAGAATTTCATTTTTATTTATAAGATAACCTACGCTTGTTTTTAAAAATACCCTCTCATTAAATTGTGCCAAGCGCTAGAATCATAGAAAATCTGGCACACTTTCAGATTTTTAAATACGCACTAAAGTGCTATATATAAAAAGAGTTATTATCCATGGGTCTTCCCTATTTTCGTTCCTTCTTTCATTAAGTTGGAAAGTGTATCATTATTCATGAGTGTGATTAAACAAAATTAAAATTGATATTTCTAACATCCTTTTTTCTGGATGTAATACATTAGATGCAGAAAAGCTGCTCTGAAAAATGCACAATTCCAACTGAATGAAAATTTCAAAAACTTATACGCAGGTGTATTCATAACCCAAATAGCAGACGATTAAATTACGATAAATAGCGCCAAGCGTTAGAATCCTCCTCAAAATCGCGAGAATGCTGAAGATAGATCGCTTGAAATCCCTTAATAACTGCATTATTTTCGCAGGGATCATTAAAATTTAACGCTGTATTCTAATAAAACCTTTGTACTTGTTTTCAAAAATCCGTTTCCTTAAGCTCTCAGTAAATTCGCCAAGCCGGAAACTGTGTATACCGCTAGAACTCACTCGGCATTTGAGCCATTTTATTTTTTCGCCAAACTAAAAAATTTTAACATAGTAGCCTCGGAAATCTTCAATTCTTATTGTTTTGCGTATAAAACATTTCATTCCTGCTCCGATTTCCCATGCACACGATATTATAATTAAAAAAAATATAAGCTTACGAATATAAACTAACAAAAAAAAAATCATTATTATTCTTTTATTTTTACTTTGAGAATTTAAAACATCTTATTCGGCAAAATCGCCACACATGGCAACCACGATCCTTATTTTACACTTTTTTCACTACAGGGGTTACAATTACGGAAAGCTTTTTGCGTGGAGAACATAAAAAATCTCTTAAATTCCGGGAACGGGTGGACTTTCAAAATTTTAAAGTGGACTATGATTTATTCTATATTATTTTACATATCTATGCAAAATTTCAGGCTGATAGGTCCATTTTTGTGGATTTGTATACAACTCAAATCCACAAACAAACAAATAAACAAACAAACAAACAAACAAACAAACAAACAAACAGAATTTCATTTTTATTTATAAGAAGATTAACCAAGTTGTTTATTTTTGAGAACAAATATACTGCTTATTTTTGGCTGAAATTATTTTGTTTACTAATTTATAATTTTTTTTTTACTTTTCATTAAGTAATACCTAGTTTTTTTCTCTATTTCTTCTTTATTCTGGACTGTTTACCTCTAATTTTGACAGATTAACTGTTGTGTTTCATACATCATATTTTTTTCAAATATATAATTCTGTTAAAAAATCATTATTTGACGTATTTTTAGTTTTCAAAATTTCTAATTTACCCAGACAATTAACCTTACTAAAGAGAAAAGATGAGGAAGACACCATTAAAGTTATAACAAATTGACTTAATCAATTTTTTTTTAATTCAAAGTACATTTTAATCTTATTTTCCATATCCTTTAGAAACTTTGCTAGAAGAAAAATAATAATCTAATGCTCTGAAATAAAAGGGTTTTGTGAATGGATATTTGGCCGGAGAAAACACCAAGCAGTTAGATAAATAAACGTAATTCCATTGCATTATTTTTGACAGCTAAATTCAAATGCATATATTAATGAAACATAAATATATGTATGTATACAGAAGTTATAGAAGAAAGTCAAGCGAAAGAAAGAGTGAGATTTTTTGCTTTTGCAGACAATCTTTACTTTTCTTGTCATCGGAAGAGTAGTCAGCAATAAAATCTTTAATTCACCAGATCTTTTGAATTGCGGTAGATCGCTGCTTTTCTGTTAACTAGGTGGATAAGAGACTAGACATAGTAGATAGCTGAAGTATGAAGGTCCCGCGTTAGAGCACCTGCAGTAATTCCCGTAAAGCTAGAATTTATATTTAAATATGGAAACTGCGTGAGTTTCGCAAAAGTGGAAAATGTGAGTTTTGCATCTACACTCTTCAATTGTCCCTTACGATTAAGCTATAAGGTGGATAAAAAAAGTTTCATCTATGAATTACAGAGGGGTGAATTAACCTCAGTCAGTGATAAATAAATGGTGTTTAATAAGAAAGCCCATAATTTAGTTTTTTCCCCAAGAGTTTATCGGCAAAATTTTTTATTGCTCGCCCAGTCACTTTAAAGAAGCACTAGTAAATAAAACACCTGTTATCACTTTGCCATGCCCCTACGCCGCCCTTCAATTTCAGACCAATAACTATAATAATAATAAACGGTTCTAACAAAGTATATCTTTGAGAATTTCTCATAGATGCCTTTCTGTCCTGTAACTGTCATTGTGTTTGAAGCGGAATTCATAATTTCCATGTTGTCCAAATAGTTCATGTGCAACGTAATTTCGCTTAAAGAAAACTTACGCATAAAAATTATAATACAGTAAAAACTCGATTATCCGAACCTCGTTTAACCGAAAATCTCCGTTAACCGAAGTCGGTTTCTTCTTCACTTTATTTTTTTTTTTCACTTTCTACTATCATCCAAAATTTTCTCTTAACAAAAATGCATTTTTAAAGTTTTTTTTTCTTTTTTCCACATTCCTTTTGTATGCAAGCCGTCCTTTCCAAACTACGAGTGCAGATAAATATTTTGGAATTCCATTTAAAGAATTCCTTCTCGCAAGCTCAATTCTTAGTATGAGTATACTCTTCCCCACTTTCAAATATCCCCGTTTAAACAAAAACACACCCCATTTCGAAATTTGAAAAGTCGTACTACCGAGTTTCAGAACAATCGAATGTTATTGCACTCTCTGATTGTAAGATACCTCTCAACTCATGCATTTTGGAAAATTTCGGGATAGAGCTGCACGGCAAAGGATGCCCAATTTACAACAGATAAAGCTTCCATTTAAACCATTGTGTTTCAGAAATAAATTTATTTTCATTTATAATTTTCATTTATTTTCATTTATAATTTTAATTTATGAGTTGTAACTCTCTTATGACTATAGAGTTAAAATAGTCATAATAAAATTTTAGTGACGATACTACTTATTAAACTAGATGATTATTGATGAATTCTCGAAAATCGAAAGTTTCGATTATCCAAAGTAGGTTCGGTCCCAATTACTTCGGATAATCGACGTTCTACTGTATTTTGCTGTTAAATGAATGGTATTGCAATAAAAATAGTAAGTACACCTCTAACGGTGATTTTTAATTTAAAGTTCTAGATAAATCAATTATTATTTTCTACTTCATTAAAAAAACTATGTAGGAATATTTCAGATCATGAGTTGCTCTTCAAACTGTAAAAATTAATAATTAAATTTACATAAGTTTTACGAATATATTTTTATGAACGAAAGGAATAGAGCTCTATGATAAAATTTACCATTTAATGAAAGGCTTTTTAGAATGAGCTTGATAAATAAGATAACAATAAATAAAACGTTATTTTATTGAATTATTCAATCTAAAACTCTAAATAAATAAATATTTTTTTTTCCATGTCGGAAAAACTCCCTTTATTTGTGGTTTGATCAATGCTAATGTTCAAACCACAATGTAATGAAATAATTAGCTAATAATTAAATAATTTCGCTTAAAGCATGTTCTGACTACATGAAAATAGGAGATAATTCTGTTACCGATTATTGGAAGGACGAATATTAATTTACTTTAGGTCATTGCAGATAGAATGATCGAAATAGAGTTAATTTTATTTGCGCGAGGAAAGCAACCATTACTTGAAAACTTGATCAGTGACAGTCAACATGGCTAATTTGAGACTGCAAGTATTAACCTAATGAAGTTAGATTTTCATATGAAGATTATCGACAAACCATTTTTAAGTATTGGAAATATTTTTCATGAACCAAACGAAGAGCGCATATATTTTACTTTTTTCTCGAAAGGGTTAATTTTTAAAATATATTTAGCTTAAACAGTGTAGGGTAAAATTGTTAAAATCACTTAGGATTTTTCACTTAAAAAAGAGCACAGTTGAAATACTGGGGAAAAAATATCTATTTTTTTTTTAACATTCGAAATATTTTCTATATGTTCTTCACGGTGTGCCATTAGGAACAATAACAAACTGTTATTTTAATTTTGTTATTTTTCCTAATATGTGTAGATAAATATTTGAACAGCATTGCAATCCAGTAATATTGTTTAGTATTGATAAATTCTTAAAAGATCCTACCCAATATAAGAAAGAAAATTAATAAAATTCAAAACCTTAACATAAGTGCAGCAACAAGAGAGATTTTGCCTCCGAAATTTTAAATAAGACATGGTCAAAAGAATTGGGTAAAAAACTAGTTATATTTCATTTGCACTCTTGGAATTTGGAAACATTTGGCTGTATTGGAAAAGTACTGAATGTACATCGAGTCTCAGACAATACTCCTCCTTTATAATAGCTCAGTATCTTGAGCCAAGATTTACTGTACTACTTTGCCGTGATATAGTCCATTTTGAACCACAGTACTTTTTATAAGGATATTTCTACTTAAATTATAAATCACTGGTTCCTCTGTACATTTATCAAATGCTAATTTCATGCACTAAACACACTGGAAGGTTAATGTATATCTCAAAAATTTATTTTTGTAACTTTGGAAATCACTTGCATTGCGAAGAAAAGTAGAAGTTAGTAAACATAAACACACGGTTTTCATAGAAATAAAAAAAAATTTGGAGGGTTATCAAGATCATGTTTTATTTGAGCCATTTCATAAGTCATGACTATAATACACATTCCAAACTAAATGTAGCTTGCCCGATTTTAAACAGAAAAACAATCTCATTGTCAATGAAATATGGGGCTATTTCCTTTATGTACTTAAAATGTGTACTAGACAACATTTTCTTTACCACCGACGACCGAAATGCGGCTTTTCCGTAGAAAAAAAAATAATAATCCATTTTTTTTTCTTTTATAAAAAAAATCAACTTCTTACTAAAAAAAGAATGAAGTTGGCAGAAAAGAATTCGAGACGCTATAAAGGCGCTTTACTGCCAAGTATCTTTGAAATGGAAATAAACAATTCAGGGAAAGAGAGGCCGCCGCTTTTTCTTAGAATAAGTGATAGGGATCATTTTCGAAGGAATCTCAAATTCTGCCAGTTTGAGAGGTCAGTGAAAGAAGACGCTTCTGGTTTGAGTTATTATGGAAAGCAGTCGGGGAATAACTCCCATATCCATTGTTCCTTGCGTTTCACTGTGGAATCGGTGTCAAACCCTGATAATTTGGGGTTATTTGGGATCCCTCCACGCCGTTATTTAGCATGAGAAAGGGTAGATCTAATATGGTATTGTTTGCAATAATAGTATAAGTGCTCTTAATGTTGAAAAAAAAACCGCAGGGTCGGTTTTTTTTGGTTTCGAGAGCATTTCGTTCGTTGCTGAAATTAGGGTAGATCTGTTTACTAAAGTTAGTTTGATCCGGGTGGCACACAATAAAAGTATGCGTTGAAAAACCGCAAGACTGCTTTTTGATATTAAGAGTATTTCATACGCTGCAGAAATTAGGGCAGATCTGTAAAATTAAAAAAAAAAAACTTTATTAAATAACACGTATAAAAATCCCTCACTTAACAATACTATTGTTTAGGGTGGTAAAAAAAAGCAGTCTGCCCTTCTTCGGTAAAATTTCCAAAGGCTACCTTTACGAAATTTTTGTGGATGGTGGAAGTTTTTTGCAACTGGGGAAGGTTGGAACTTCTGTACCTTCCGAAACGATAGTATTGCAAAGCACCTTTTTAACTGTGTTATTTTACTAAATTTTTAATTAATTTATTTATTTTTACCACCATTTTTTTTGCTTGGTGTTCTTGGTTTAGGATTAATCTGTTTACTAAAGTCCATAGTCTGGTATTCACTAAAAGTAATTAGGGAAAATATGCTAATATCTCAACTAAGCGAAAAAATTCCTTTCCATTTGGGCTTTAGGCATGTTTCCATAAATAATTTTTAGATATATCTTCAAGCGCAAAGCAGCAGAGTTGTAGTGACAAAAGAGTAGAAATACTTACGATCCAAACAATGTTAGATTATAACTATGTTTTGGGGACACTCTGTATGTATACGCATTAGAATAACCTTTAATGCGCCGGCAGTGTGCTTCAGCATAATGTTATAGAGCTTCAAGGAGGGGTAAGGTGCATACCGGAATACTGTTGCAATGCAGGTCTGGAATGTTTTCCCGACACTGTTATGTACACAGAAACATCAGGAATAAAAGACGAAGCGTAAGTAAACAGTCTTTTTAATAGTAAATTTTCAGGAACAAAAATACTAGGGGCATTCAAAAAGTAAGTTACACTTGTTCCTCCACGGATGGCAACATTGCGAAACAAGACCGAAGTTTAATCAGACGATAGTTCAGTTCAACGGCTTCCAACGGTAGCAATTTCAATAGGATAGTGACAACCGTTGGTGCGTACTACGAGAAGGAAATTCCGCGTACACTGGAAGCTTACTCCAACGTTGAAGTACGCGGCACACTACGTTTTTGTGGGCAAAACGCTTCAAGCAAAGGCATTGTCCTTTTGCATGACAATGCAAGACCTCACGAGGAACGCACAACACAGGATTTGTCTCGCAGCTTAGGATGGGAGGTCTGGCAGCATCCACCGTACAGTCCCGAACTGGCACCCCTTGGAGTAAGCTTCCAGTTTACGCGGCATTTCCTTCTCGTAGTACACACCAACGGTTGTCACTATCCGAATGAAATTGCTACCGTTGGATGCCGTGGAACTGAACTAACGTCTGATTAAGCTTCGGTCTTGTTTTGCAATGTTGCCATCCGTGGAGGAACAAGTGTAACTTACTTTATGAATGCCCCTTGTAACACGGTATAGTGTGTTCGGGCATGAAGTTTCGTCTCGCAATTTCAAAACAGGCCTCGCATCTACGGCACATGGACTTCCAAATATTTTGAAATATTCCAAATATGCTTGGATTTTCCCCGCCAACTAATGTCATTAGTGCAACCAGCACTATCCGGGAGTGTCATGAACCCTGTCTTCATATGAACCCATAAAAAGAAATCATGACACGATAGCTCCAGTGATCGAGATGGTCAACGCAGCGGACCACCAAGCCTGATCCACTTTTGGTCAAATCTGACGTCTAGGTGGTTACGAACGTTATGGCAAAAATGGACAGAGGCTCCATCGTGTTGGGAGCCACATTGTCCGTCTCATCAATACAAATATCTGTTTGTCAGCATAAGTTCATGGCAACAAATGCTGCAAAGAGCAGCGATTACTTTTTAAGACCAAAAGTCAACTGGTAACGTTTGATGAGGATATCCTCCACTGTGCCGTCCCAACTAACTCACCGTTCGTATAGTTTGCCATCCTGCTAACTCTGCAACTTTGGGCGAAGTGACTATTCCCTGCGAGAATGTTCAAAACATTCGCGCAGCGTCATCTACAGCTTCAGAGAAGCACTTCAGACCATACAATGCCGTTCGATTTCGAGTCGTCCGGTTGCACCCTATCCCTCCCACAACTTCTGAAGCTCTGTAATAAGACACCCTTTGTCTATAAACAATAATCTTTAATGTATATAGATTTGTCCTTTGATGAATTAAAAATAATTAAATTCTTCACTTGAAAGACAATTGTTTTAACCCTTTAAGGCGCAGTGTCCCAGCAGTGAGGACCCAAAACTCTGATGCTTTGACAGTTGTCAGTCACGAAGAATAAATATGATCTCTATAAAAATACTCGAGGCTGACATAGTTACACGAGAATCCTTTACTTCTTAGCACGTAATTTCCCGTAAAAATTCTCGATTATTTGTTAAATTGACAGCATTATTTTTAACAGCACTGGCATCTGGTGAAAAGAAGAATATGATGGAAATACATTGATGTAAAAGAACAGCTGGATGGACTGCCCAATGCCGCACAGCTAACTGTGACAAAAATAATCTCTAGATCTGGGGCAAGAGATGAAAGATTCGATCGACTGCCATCTTGGTGGTAGTTAAATCGAGCAATAGCAACGTCTGCCCTTTTTTAGGTATTGGAAAATGGTTGCGCTTCAAAGGGTTAATGAATTTTAAAAAAATTCTTTACTTGAAAGACTATTGTTTAAAATGATTTCATGAAAATAAATAAATAAATAAAATAAACAATACTATTTACATTTCCCAATTTTCCTGATAGCTGGCTCTGCATTCTATAACCAATCTACAATATCCCAGCTATTTTCTGTCAACCGCAATCCTTCCCAGGAATAAATAAATGAACGCCCGATTCTCTAAAATTAAATTCGGTTGAATTCCTTTCAACTGTCAACTCTTTGGGGTTCGGAGAAATGTCATTATTGCACGGGATTAATTTCGTCCAAATGGCACTCGTTTTATCTGCGTACACAGACATTTGGATTAGGCACATAATTAAATTTTTGCCAAGAGTTGGTGGGGTCTATCTACCACACGCAGTCTGATTATTTTGAAGCGTAGCTATAAGAGAGAGATTAAAGGAGTGGCAGACATATTTTAATTTAGAAATTATTTCGTTTAGAAGAATAGAGGTGGAGGCTGATAAAATTGAATTATCGAATATTTTGATTTAAAACTGTTGGAGGATAATTTGAAAAATAATGATAAAATAGCTTTTTGCTTCCTAGTACGAAGTAAGAGAAATATTTGAATCTTGAAAATTTCGTTATGCAGATTTTGAAAAAAAAAAAAAAAAAAAAATTTTTACTGCTCACGGAACATGTTAACTGAACTTATTTTGAGAAGTTTTTGCGTGACGTTTGTAGGACAGTGAGTATGTGTGATACATTTTGACCGGTCGTGATTCCATTTTGAGGAGTTTTGATGTGAAATGCGTACGTGCGTATGCATCTAGTATAAGTAAAAACCAATTAGTTATAGAATACTGAAATTAGGGCAATTGTAATGTCTAACTCTGCACTTCCCTTTTTCACTGCAACCCACTTGGTAATTTATTGACAAGATCACTCGAAAGATTTTCCACACATTAAAGTCTATGGATAAACATTGTGTCGGCCATGCGTAAAATCGCGCTACATGCCGCCAATCTGATCGGCTTTTGGCGAAAGATTGCTAAATTTGGTGACAAAAAATAGTTTCCAAAATTGTTCATAGCTTGACAATATTTAACAAAACCGCAAATATTTTCACCTATAACATTATTGAAGTATCGCACTTCATATTCAAGTGAAATAAGTTCGGATGAAGTGGATAAAAAATGTGTAGAATTTAACAGATGTGCAAGAAAATCATTTGGCGTTTATATCACTTTCTTTTTAAATTACAGTAATATGCATTGGAATGTAAATCATGAAATGTAAGCGTTCTGATAGCAGTTAGTATAAGGCAATAACTTAAATGTGATTTTTGAATTCTTTTTGTTACCTATATAGAACACATTATAACTACTATATAACAAAACATATGCCAGGAAATTGTTACTTAACAAGAATGCGGTATTAAACGCCTTTTCTGCCTGTCAAATCCGTCCCACACTTGCCTCAAACAGAAGGAACACTGCCAGAAGTACCAGTGTTAGCACTACTTCTTCCAAACATGCCGTCAATAAAATACGTAAAAAATGGCGAGTTTACAATGACAAATAAAAAGCAAAATTAATTGCCCGTGTTTCAGCCGTTCTAAGTATAGTCGCAAACTTTGCCTTAGTACATTTTTAGTTGGCTGGATGAGTATGGTCCGCACGTTTTCCAACTTAAAATGATCAGATTTAACAATTTGCTTTCAAAAACTATATTTACTGTTTTGAAAGAAAAGAGATGCTTGTTTGTAGAGAAAGGTATAGGTAATACAATAATAGCCTGTTTACTTCAAAATAGGTGAAATAAAAAATACAAAAGTTAAAAAGTTGGAAAACGTGCCCGATCTTCTTTACTGATGCGAAAAGATACATTTTGGGGAATACGAATTCATTAACTTAACTGGTTTGTCTAAAGCTCTGATATGAATCCTCCTCAACATTCCTGGAATAAATTAGGGTATTGGTTGAGTATCACATTTCGCTTTTTTCGCAATCTCTCTTAACCAATCATCATGTTTCTGGGAAAATAAAATTCGATTAATCCTACCCTAAATTTAAAAGTCTTGTGTAGGCTCTGCGATTTTAGAATTTGTGCTGATGTCTCATAATTTCTAGAAAAGTATTTTCATCAAATATTTCATAGATGAAAGTCAGAAAATATGTGGCAAGAGTGAAGAATATGATGTTCATCAGAATAATTGTACATGTGTAGAAAATTAACATCCATTATTGATACATAATATTGAAAAGGTGGCAAGAAAATACTTTTCTTTCTTGAATAAATTTCAGTTAAAGCTTGAGTAACGTTTAAAATGGTACAAAAAGCGCATTATGATGTGTAAAGCAAATTTAACCGCAATAAACGCCTATATTTCGAAAAATATTTTAAAATACAATCAATAATAGCAAAATGAAGATTATAGTTTTCTTTTTTCTTTCTTTATTTTGTTTAGCTTTATTGTATAAATTAGTTAGTGTAACTATCTAATATATACACATGCCTAATAATACTATTTAACGTAAAGCACAGTTAAAGCTTCCTAAAGTGCATTCCAAATCTAATTTTTTAAAAACTTTGAAAGATTTCGAATTCTAAATGTCTAAAAACAAACGGCGGCAATTGAATGTGTTACAGGAAATAACAAGCTCATTTCAACTGAGTCAAAGATTTTCAAACTCAGGCGAAAGGAATTCGGTCAAAAAAATTTTGTGTCACTTACTTCCTTGGAGAAAATATCAGGTTTTCTTTCGATTGCGTTTATGGAATATTAATTATTTTCTCTTAATGTCTCTTAATGTCTGTTGAACAAAAGTACAGTTTAAGCTGCTGATCTGTGTAACATTTAGGAAAAAATTGAGAAATATTTTCATTAGAATTTATATTTTGTTGCAGTTAACGAAGAAATTCTAAAAATACTTCTAAATATTTCACGAATAAACAGGATACAATTAGTTTTCCCTCTAATAACATTATACTTTTCCTGCGGCATATTGCTTGAATTAGAGTATTAACTGTAGGAAATTAAATTTTTCATCGTTGTGTAACAAGGCCATAGCTTCCAGCTATTCCGAAATATAATTAACCACATTTTTAAGACAGGAATATTCGGCTTAAAATTTTCGAGTTTGGCGGACGAGCTGGTTAGTATTTCTATAAGTACTTGTTAAACATAGTGTTTACAAAAAGTGGTTAGTTATATTCCGGAGTAGTTGGCAGTTATGATAGGACCAACTTAATTTATGATGAAAAATGTTTCTGTAATAGTTCAGCAGTGAGTAAATTATTAACTTTATTTTCAAAATTAACAACAACTGGCATAATTTATATAAGACGTTTTTGGACTGATTATTTTTTCTACAAATTAAAAATCTATATGAATATATAATACAGAATCTAATAATCATCCTTTTTCCTCTATTAATCAAGCCATTTCTATTCTATGTTTAACTTTTAAATAATTTCAAATTAGATAAGACAAATAATAAACATCAGTCTATGAAAGGCTAAAACAAAATATCTTCTACGTGAACAACGCACAGAAAATTATCTGCTTCACACTGCCAATTTTAATTTCTCATCAGTCTGAAAACTGGCTTCAGTTCTAGACGAGAACAAACAGCTTCACTTTAAGCAACCCAAAATGACGGCCGAAATCAGTTTAAAACCAGCTATAATTACTGCTTCCATTTCACATACGCTCGATATAAAATTTTAAGATATGGAATCTTAAGTATCACGCGAATTCATTCTGCAAAACGGAAATCCCTCATCACGAAAACTACACACACTAAGCATGAAAGGAATAGGAGCACGGTCTATCAGCCATCTGGATCTAGTAGAATTTCGCTTTCTCTCTGTTGAGTTTTGGCAGAGAATGGATGTGGTACTAGCTGAAAGGAAACTTTTATGTACTGAGCAAAACAAAAAAAAAAAATCATTTTTCTTGGCAAAAACATTGATATAAGTATCATCAGGGAAATACACGACAGACATGTTTTTGTTGGTAGTCACGCTCGTAAGACGATGGTCTATCGGTGCTTAAGTTGTCCACTCTTAACGCTTAACGATGGCCAATTGCTAATTTCTAAACCAGTTGACGTAGATATGTAATTACCGTTTGACAGATGTTTGAACTGAGATAAAGATTTTAAGTTCTGTCTGACACTCAATAAACACATTAAAATTAATACAAAATCAAATTTTTATGCAGCCTCATCTGTCTTGGAAGTTATGTTTAGCAAAAGAATCTTCATACACCATTTAGAAGGCTTGCATACAGAAAAAATTGAATATGATTTGTTTGTTTGTTTTTGGTTAAGGCAAATCTACACGCCCCCTTTCCGCCCCTTTAGACAGAGCTATCTGTCTAAAGGGGAGGATGACTTGGACGGAGGAATTTTCAAGGAGTTGTAACATCTATTCACGTTATATCTGGAGAAAACCGCGCTAAACTCCAGAACGTTAAGATTGACAGCCGCATAATGTGGACCTTTAAACCTAAGTCATCTCCCAGTATTCAGTGTCTTATCCACACGGCTAAAGAAAGGGAGGGGGAGGGAACGGAAAAGAAATCGATCGTGGAAGGGTAAATAGTTGAAACGGAGAAATAATTACGAAAAGGCTTGATTATTATAATTTTGTTTAAAATCCAAATAAGGGGAAAGGATGAAGAAAGCTCCTAGGCTCTTACCCAGGCTACGTCGCTGTCATCATGTAACAAGTTCCACTATTTTACCCTGAGAGTGCTGAAGCTTTTAATTTTGTAGTAATTTATATTATTTGGTGAAACTTTATGAATAAATTGATGTTATTCATATACACTTTATCTTATTTTGCATCGATTTAATTACGTAACATCAAATGTTTGAGTGCTCGTAAAAATCTCTTAATACGAATCGATCGGATTTTAAGTATTTACACGTACACGAACATGCGTTCTAAGTATAGGTAAGCTGATTTGTTGGGATGGTACTTTATAATCAAAAACATTACGCAACTTTTCTTAGTGTTAAATGAATGAAACATTTTTATTTTATATTATAAAGATTCAGAGTGTTTTACTCAATACAAAATTGAGGACTGTGTAAAAATTTAGATTTCATACCATTTTTAAAATACTTCATAGAGCCAAACAGTAATTACAAAAAATATTGTCTCATTTCTTAGATAGTAAGAAGCATTTGTCTACGACAGACGGTTTAGAAATTAACGGTTGGCTGTTATTTATTAAAACAGTTTTGTATATATTTTGGATATTTTTGAGTTGTTACAAATAGTTTTAAATTACTTTTAGTTGAAAAAAATAATATAAATAACTTCAAGAGGAGCGATCTTATTTATTTATTATTATTAGTTGGAGATTATGAAAATACTGCTTAAACTGGAGACCTAGCATTTCAGATTACTTGCTTGCCTTCTGATTTCATAACACCTGACAAAGTAATTCTGTTAAACAAGCAAAAAAGTCATTAACTGTTTCCTCAGACAATTATGTGACCAATTCAATTTTTAGCTACTAGTGTCTTAAGGTAATATGTATGATTGTAAACGTACGTGAGTGAAACTTCAATTTTATGAAAAAGTGACAAATGTTCAATTTCCCCATTTAGATCTTTTTTTTGCGAAGGAATACTTATTTAAAGATGTGATTTCAAATGTAGAGGAACAAGGCAAATTAGTAATTTTCAGAATTTTAGAAAATAAAATGTATCATTTGTTGTTTGGTAAAGAAAAAAAGATAAGCATTTTAAGATAGAATACTTTTTATTAATGATGCGCATAACTACATTAAACATGACCTCCTTCAGGATATTTTTAGTTATTGCAAAATGTGTTAGGTTCATTGCTTCACTGCATTACGAAAACACATAATAGTATATCCTTAAAAAAAATTCCAATTAAGAATGAGCAAATATCTCCCCACAGGCATATTTTCCACAATGTCGTTTTGCATCTAATTTTCACTCCTAAACGTAACTTTCCACAAATATTGAAGTATGCGGAAAAGCCGAGTTTTGACCCGACTTGGTTAACAGTGAATCATCCGCCAATTCATTTCCATTGAGCAATCCCTGAGAGTTCAGAACTTTTGACCTTTCTGCATAAGGTGGGAGCTTGCGCTTCGGTGAAGGAAAACGCGGAAAAACTTTGCAATGTTATCACGAGAAGATGACTTCTCTATAACTGAAGAAAAAATATGTTAATGCTGTCATTGTTGCGAAACCAATTTCGTAATGGACGCGTGGAAATGCTGGAAAAATATGCAATGAAGCGATTATTGTTTGTTATGAACAATGAACATTATTTAATGCAAGCATTGATTGTGAGAGTTCATGAATTGGTTCTTGGAATTATTTTCCTTGAAATAAACGTTATTTGTGGCAGTTGCCTCTATCTTTTACACCTCCATGGTTTGTTCCTCTATGCCATCAGTTGCTAGCTACAACTCAACCCTGCAGCAGTGCTTACCTGTGTTATAAGTTTCGAGAACAAGAGGCTCGTATCTCGTATCGAGATTTTATTCGATGTTTAATGTCATACACGCTTGACTTGTTATTATACGATTACATTTTATACGATACCTGATCCTTGTAAAATATGTGTGTAAAATATAAAATATTTTTTTTCTAAAATCTGTTTACTTCGAATCCGGACATTCAAATTTAATTTAGTTTGGTACAGTTTACGCTCATTAAGCAACATTATAAATAAAATTAGTTAAAAACTTTTTAAAATAACACACATAAAAAGATATTTAGTAAAAACGATTATTTTGAGCGGTATAAATAGTCCACTCTTCTTCAGTTGCAAAAAATGTTCCATCATCCATATATAGGCCATTCTAGGAACTTTTTGTTTTCTAAAAAGGTTTAAGCACATTCTAGAAGTATCCTAACCTTCCTGCGTAAGTAGATAGTGGAACTGTTTTGCAACCGAAGAAGAGTGGACCCTCACCACCAAAACGATTATCTTTCTGAATATAGTTTAGGTGTGTTATTTTACCATTTTTAAAATTAATTTTACCTTTTAATGCTAGATTTTATTGAATGTACTTGTTATTGTTATCAATAATTAAAAATGGGATATATCCCCACAGTATAAATTTTTAATAGCTAAAAGTATATCAATTTTCTAATTAATCTGAATAAATAAAAACAGGTACATACACATATGCAAAACGCACTTACAAAGTTTGAGTATTTACATTCTAAAGAGATTAATTCACTGTTTTCCGATCTGTCTGAAAATAAAGTAGCTTATTACAATGTTCCATTTTAACGACCTGCATTAAAAAAAAAGAAGAAGAAGAAATTTAGCACTGAAATTTATAAACCAGTCTAGGAATTATTTGTAGCTCTCCTCTTAATTAGATACAGACTACACGTCTTCTGGAAATAAAATATTTTTATTTTATTTTAAAAAAGCGTTATTTTTTTTATCATTATATCTTGGAATGTGCGATATCTTTATCTTAAAAATCTTTTTAAAATTTATGTGTCCTCATTAAATGAAACCAACGCTAGACATTTTTTTTAATTTTTTAGAACTTTTGTATTTTTTTACAGAAGTCACAATCGTATTTAGTTATGACGTTATTGTTTTGTACATGTAAAAATTGGGTTTCATCTTTTGAGAAAGTTTGCAAGAAGTGCACAGTTAAAAAATATCTTTAAATAAAAAAGGGACTAATTAGAAGAGTATATAATTCTACATCTGAATATATATCTGCATTTTAAAGCTATAAATTTTATTCTGATGAAGAAAGTTTGCATTTTTAGTTATTTTAGTATTTTTCTTTTATCCAATTAGACCTATAAAATGAACTCATTAGTTTCTACAACTTTTCTTTTCCAATCTAAAATAATGGATAAATTTTCTAGTTCAATTTTTTACGGCTTTGATAAAAACAATTAGAGACTACCATTTTTGCTAATGTAGCGCGGTTTCGATTGATGCACCGCGAGCTGAACGATCCTCTACATCAAATAACGATCTGCATTGCAAGCTCATGAAAATGAATACCGGCCATACTTTTTCCATAAATGCGCTATTTTTGCATAAAAGAATGTCAGATGAAAACGAGCATTCTCAGCGTTTTCTCCGTTTCAGCCGGTTCCTTTTGCCCATCGGATGCGGCCGCGGAATGCAATAAAAATAAATTGACCGTGAAACTGCAGAACAGATTCAAAATCACGTCAGTGCGACACATAAAAGCGTGCTTCCAAAGGGAAGGAAATGCACGTTTTCATGACGAATTGATAAAGTGAGATATCTCTCAGAAATTGACCACGATTGGAGTTTCGGCTCTTAATGGATTTTTCAACAGACGAATTTTAAGCTAAGAATTTTTCTTTATTTTATTCGCTGCTACTGAATTCATTATATTCTAAATGATGCATGCGCACCAGATGAGCCATTAACTTGTACAAATTTTTAAATTCCATTATAAAGAAGAAATTATCATCATCGCCATGGATTAGGCTAAAAGCCTATTCCTACCTCTTGGCCAGGAACAAATTATTAAAAAAAATGCTTGCACTAACAGAATCATGGAAATCGGAATTTTAAATGACAAAAAAAGCTATAGTTTAGAAAATTACCAATAGATGTTATGCACTGTTATGCATAATAAGGTTTTAGTGCAGGCCCTGATTATCGCATGGCCAATTGGGGCATCTGCCCTGGAAACACATACACAGATAGGCGGAAAAATTTAGCTTAAAGCTATGTACAGGGTCTCAAAACGTAAGCCAGCTGTATAAAGGGGCATAAAATTTGAAAAGTCCCCTAGGCACAAAAATGTTAAAGCCCTGATCTAAGCCCTGTTAAAGCCCTGATTTCTGCAAACGATATTTTTAGTAAAAACGAGAAAAAATGTTAAATAAAAATAAAAATCCCTACGTCTCATATTTAATTTATTCCTAAAAATTTAAAATGAAGAATTCTAAAAATCCACTAAGTACAACTATTTATAAATTGGTAATCTTCTCTTCCATAAGTTACATATTTTTAAGTAAACAAGCCTTAATATCTTTCGCCTGACGTTATTGAAGGAATGTGCAAAGTTTATGACTCACTGATGAAGAGTTAGGGGCATCATTGGGAAATCAAAATAAGCCAGTGTTAATTTTGCAAACATTGTAAGAAAAAATGTACGTCACAGTTCTTTTAAAGTTACTGCAAATCCTATAAGACAAACTGCCATATTAAATTATTCCATGATATAACTGAAGTCATCTAAAAGCAGTTTTTTTTTTATAGATAAACATACTAATTACAACATCTAAATTAGTTATCTGAGACGCCTATCTAAGTTCATTAATAGAAAGTTAAATAGATTCAGGCTTCAATATTCATCTTAATTAAAACAATTACAAACTATTGAATTTTCGAATTATACTGTCTAGTTTAGTATAATCCATACCAGCATCCGTGGAAACAACACAAATATTGATCTCTCTTCACACCTGTTTGGTTAGTCTTAAAAGAATCCGTTCGAACAAAATTTAATTAAAGTTATGTTTTGCTTGGAATGAAGATTTTAATGTCAATTTATTTTGCCGAAACCTTAAGCCTCAATGTCGTGCTAAAGAGATAAAGTTAATGAGCTTATATAATTTATCTACTTACCGGAACAGAATGTGAATATTTCTTGAGATTAAATGAAATGAATAGTTAATTCTTATCAGCATGCACTTTTTCTCTTCTATGCAAGGATTATGAATGTATTTATTTTCTAAGAATCTTGTTATTTGCCCTTTGGCATGAAAACAAGAGTACATTGTTCTGTATGATATTTCCTCAGCAGTTAGTGACTGATTTTAATTGAAACTTTGAATTGAAACACAAGGATACCAAGCTGAAAACTTTTTGAGAGACACGATAGTAGAAATTAAATAACTTCGTATCAACACAAACATTCAGAAATAACTCTGCTTGTATGTTTCAGCTCGAGCAAAAAGTCCATCTTTCTTCAGTAGCAGAATAACCAACCCACAGACAGGCAAGACAGAGAAAATGAAGTCATTGTCTTGCCAGTGTGAGTGGAAGAGGGGAAGCAGGATGTTGCCATTCCGAAGAAGTTAAAAAATATAAGACCAAATAAAAATGGAGAAGAGGGTAAATAAAGAAATACGGTAAAAGAGGATATAGGTTAAAGCAAAGCAGCAAAATAAAAGTAAATAAATAAAAATAAAAAATACAGAAAAAAATTAAAAATACAAAATGATACAGCTGCTTAAGGTAGCTGAATTACTATTTTATGTTCTAGTGATAACGAACACAATCAGTTTTAAAAGACACTCCAAGGAAAGTGTGCTTTTAAGAGATATAATTATAAAAACTTTGTAAAATAACACACATGAAAGGCACTAATCAATCTGGACACGTATTTCGATCAAAAAACAGGGACTGGACTAAAATCACTTTAGTCCCTAGTCCCTATCTGTGAATGAACCTCTGCTGCTATTCACGAAGATCGAAATGTTTCCGTTTAAATATTTTTTTTCAACCGAAACACGTATGCAGTTCGACAAGAACCTTTTATGAGTGTTATTTTATAAAGTTTTAATTACTTTAACAATTAGCTTTATTTTAATAAGTAATTTTATTCTATTTGCTAACCTATTACGCTTAAATTTTTCAAAAACATATTTTTCTTAAGACAAGTTGCATTACTACCACATTTATCATTTAAGATCTAAGTTTGAAAATGTTGTCGAATAAATAACACTTGGAATATTGCAAACCGACTCATTTTTAAAAAATTCTACGATAAAAAAAAACTATCTGTTTCCATTAAAAATATTTTTTTTTCTTCAAAGGATTATAAAACAGGGGATAAAAGGAAAGAAAATATACGTAGAGGAAATCCGTTTTTTTATAAATCCTAAAAATTTGAAGTGAGCATTTTCTAGCAAAGCAATATCTGTCAAAATGCGAAACATGTTCCCTACATATAATACGTTGAAACTAAGAGAAAAATCCAATACTAAATAGTGATGTTTTAAATTGCGCTACTGGATTTTCGGATGCGGATTTTTGTGTTTAAATCTGATACGGAAATGCATTCCGTATCTTACAAACAATCCATTATTTCGAAGTATGAATTGCACTGAATAGATAATGTTTTGTGCATTATATGTATGTTTAATTATAGTAAAAATTCTCAGGTTGGGCATCATGGAATGTATGAATTAAAAACAGGAAGTATATTAATTAGTTATATATATAGTAAAGATAACTAATTGATAGTTAAATATTTTATATAAGGTTGGGGGAAAAACGCAAGTTTGTTGCTAGTTATTTTAGTGTGTCAACAAATAGCAATACTGACCCTCTTGCGTGAGTTATCTTATCCCAGTGTAAACGCTAATTGTAAATTTATCTTAAATCATTCCCTTAATCACTGTTATTTAGTATCTCGTGAGCATTTAATCTGGTGAGAGAGCTCTTTATAGAATTCCATTGATGATATTTAAAGTTAATAAAAGGACTATTAGCTTCTTGGTGTCACGTTGCCAAGGCAGCGTTTATTCATTATAATTTTGTGAATTTTGCGAGTGACAGTGGTGGAAAAAAAACAGTTCGACGGTGATGGTGGAAGTTTTAAAACGGTACGAATAAACGAATATTTTGTGTGTGCCGTAAACTGATCTACTATTTTATTTATTTTGTTTGAAAATTTATCTCACGCGATCATGCGTACGACACGAAAAACGTAACGCTTCTTACAGGATGTTTTATTATAAATAAGATATTTGTAATATAAGTGAGTTCCGCATACTGTCCCACACACGATTCAAGAAGTGGCCATCACCATGTAGCATTAAGAAAATAGGCCTGTGTGGCATCTTCCCCCTATATTTGAGGGAAGCCGCAGCATGGTTCAGAAATAAATTAAATGAATTTTAAATTTTATTTTGTGTCATGTATCTAAAAGTGTAAAAAGAAATTAATAAGAATAATATCTTGACAGTTTCCATTTAATTAACAAAATATTTAATAATATTTAATACTTTATACTATCTGTAATATACTTGTATTATAGTTTTACGTATCTTCTTAATTTTTTAAAGATATTAAGAATTTTAAGCAAATAGAGTTAATATTTTACTATCATACGGACTATGCCTCGAAACTACAAAAGGAAAACGGATCGAGCTTCTTGGTCAGAATTTAATTCAATATAATTAAATTATGAGTAAGAATTAAATAATTTCTGCAGTATTTAACGGATGAGTTTGCGCTAAAAAAGATTTACAGAGTGATTGGATTCACTACATCGAATGCGAGAAATAGTTTTACAAAGAATGCAATAGCGATCACTTGTATGGAATGAAATGTTGGACAGGATAACATCCAAACCTGTATTCTTATTAGCTTTAGTTAAACAATAAAAATTAAGTTTACACGTTTGTTTCTACATAGTTACTCTTAATTCAAAGGTAATTTTCTACAGTTTATGTTGTTAATCTTATACCACAACTGATGGCATCTTTCCCGTATAGGGGGATGATGTCACAATTAATACGAGTTTTTTAACAATTAACAGAGTCTCATAATGTCATTTGTATGAAGCATTTATGTATATGCGTTTGTATGTAATTCATTTATGGTTAACATATAACGTCGACGTAGATGCACAGATTTTAGCTGTTTTTATTTATTTGTTTATTTATTTGAAGGTGTAATATATTTTAGATGGTTCAATATCAATTAAGTTAGGATGAGGAAAAAAAAATTCGAACTAGAATACGAAATGCATATGATATTTGGCATATATGTATGTGTTTGTTATTCTGTCCTGGCATATATTTTTATATCGGTTTCACTAATTTACATTTCTGTCCATATTTTTGTATAGTAACAGTTGTGAAAAAATGTTAATTAAATTTCTGTTTACTAAACTCAATTAGAGAAAGCTGAAATATTTCATTTATTGATCACATATATTTTAAGACAGATTTGTTGAAACTGAATTCATAATTTTTTTTCTCGTTTGCAGGAATGTTATTATGCAAAAAACTCATGCTCCAGATGATGCATTTCAAACTAAATAAATTTTGGTAAATTAGGTTTTTGTAATGCATTCCCAAGTATACATAAGAAATATCTGGTACAGACGTTAAAGAAGCAAAATTGTACACCAGATTACATAAAGTAAAAAATAATAAGTTATTTTAGCTGCTGGTGCTCACTTGTAAATTTTATGTATTTAATGAGTACTCGTATGATATTGAAAAAAAAAGTGAAAAATTTTAACGAAAACTTTTCATTAAGTGCTTTCAAAATAATTATAACTTGCATTTTGTGGTAACTTAGGTAATTAAAGTGCAAATAGCAGTCATTATGTTTTTATGTATATACCTCTTTTGCAAATTGAATATTTAAAAGTAGAATAATAATACAAGTTTCAAAATATAGAAAGCAGTTAATTTGCAAAAATTAAAAATTTACTTTCACTGTTATAGTTTTTGCCTCCTTCTAAGTTTAATTTACCAGAAATTCCTTTACAAAACAAAACAATTGGACCTTAAAATTGTGCATATTAAATTCCTCAGTAATTTAAAAATCATAATGCAGCCGCACTAGAAAACACACAATGAGGCAAATAATGAATTTTTTATTAAAATTTATTCTATTTCAGCACTTATATTCAATGCAGCTGGGTGTTTTTAATTGCTAATTTTAAATCTGATAAAGAGAATTAACATACAGATGCGTTTTAAAATACAATGAGCGCAAAAATTTGGAAATTTAAAGAAAAAGTTGCGTTACTCTATGAATTATTTTTTTCTTTTTTCAATCTACAATGCATGATGTGTCGCAAATGTAAAGATAATCATTTGTAAAACCTTTTTTTAACTGTGAGTATAATTACTTTTAATAAAGCTTAAGTTCACTTTTTAAAAATGCTGATAAAATCACAACTTTATTTTTATAATTATTATTCGTATGTTTTATAATTCTTTATTTATCTGTATTTTATTTTACTTTGTTAAAAACATTCATTAACATTAGAATAGATTACTATGGATGTACTATTAACTGTTAGGATATTGAAAAAAAAAGTGCTTTTAGGACTAAATTACTCGGAAGTGTGCATTTCAGAAAAAGGATCACAAAATTAAATAATAAATACTTTCTTTTATCATCTTAGACGAGAGCAAAAGACCTGATAAACATTGAAAAAAGTGCTTTCATTTTGCCGACACAAACCAAAGTTGATAGTACCAAAGTTGTTTGAAACTACAGTACAGCTAACTTGTAACTACATTACAACCTTTGGGTAAAAGTAAGACAATTTTTTTTAATGTAAAACTTATACTATCCATGTTAATATGTATTTAAAAGTTTATGATAATAGAAAACATGATATAGGAATTAGCCAAAATTGATATTGCTGTCTGAGACAAATAAACTACAATTCAAAATTAAATAAGTGTATACAAATATTTTCACTTCAGTCACATAAGCCTAAAAAGCGTGCAAGCAAAATTTAAAGTATGAAGTTTCATGAGATTTTGAAAAATCATAGTTTTCGTACAGAAACTGTGGTAATTCTTAAAGAAATACAAACTGTGGCATTCTTCAAGAAATGCATTAAAAGTTTCTTTATTCTTTCGCTTTGTAAATTAAAGTGGCCATAACTAGTGCGCTACTCTATGCAGGATAAAAATAAATAATTTTAGAATGCTAGAGAATTGAACTTCGTTTAGAGACAATAAAGGAAAAGAGTGAGTTTTAACCAGAAACGACTTTTTCAAAATAATCAGGTACCTTGCATAGTATTTTATGAAATTGTATTAAAATGTTTTAAGTGGAATATGCAGAGAGACACTTGTGCATTTCGAGTATGACAGAAGAACTGCAGATTTGGCAGAATTAATCTGTAACCTTGGTAACCAAACGTTCACCGATTCCGACACTGTTAATCCAGTGCAACTGTCTGTGTAGTCTCAGAGTAATAAATTTTGTACATCAACTCACAAAAATCAAGGTAATAAAAGTTACAAATGCATTTAATTTAAATTTAAGCAATTTGTATTTACTGTAATGTAAATATCGAATGTTCAAATTCTTTGATATTTTGGGGAAAAAGAGGGGAAAACGTTTTTGGAAAGAGAATGTGTTTCATTAGTGAAATATATAGGAGTTGTACAAGTATATTACATTCAGGTACAAGTATATCACATAAGGATAAAAGTTGTACAAGTATATTACATTATAATATTTCCTTCTTAAGTAAGTAACGAAAAATTTTATGTTGCTTTCTTTGCCTGTTTTTTTTAAAATTTAATTAAAGAAAAATATCTGACATAACTAATTTACTTATAAAACTTTTGAAGTGTCATGTGAGTTGTTTATAAGAGAGCATTTTGAAAGAAATAAATGTAGTTTTCATGTTTCTCACACCCAAAATGCTATTTGAAAAATTTCAAAATAATTACTAATCATAAATTGACCGAGTACGCTTTTAAATTTTTATAGCTAATAATAAGTCAATAAAGCATATTACTCATCTCTAAATTTGTAAAAATTTATTTTTTGACAAAGTTTAAAAATAAAACAAATTGATCTTCTTGTAACGCAGATCCTGATTTAATATAGCTTCCAAACATCAAAAGAATAGAAATAATTATTCATTTAATAAAAGTCATAATATGCAATTGGATATATATATATATATATAGTTTATTTTTTGATCAATCATGATATATATATATATATATATATATATATATATATCATGGTTGATCAAAATATATTTGTATATCAAAATCATTGATCAAAATATATCATGATTGATCAAAATATGATATATATATCATATCGATCAGATTGATCAATCAGATTGATCAAAAATGATATATATATATCATGATTGATCAAAATATACTTATATACTTTATTTTTTGATCAATCATGATATGTATATATATATATATATATATATATATATATATAGTTTATTTTTTGATCAATCGTCAATCTCTGCGGTAGACATAGATTCCAAACAAATATATTGTCCTCGAAAGAAAAAAACTTTCTCAACTATTTCTCTTATGTCCTTTTTGTTCAGAAGTACGTGAACATAAATCTTACAAATGGCGCTAGTAGAGAGAACGCTCCCAAGGAATTTATTCGTATTTCTTACCGCACTGGAATAATTAGAAAAGAAAAAAAATATTTACTATGTTTACCACTGACATGTTCTTTGCAGATAATGTCATAATGCTTTTTTTAATATTCTCCCGATATTCATAATGAAAGTGTAATTTTATTGTAATATAAAAAGTGATATTATCATTTTTTGTAAAGTTTTGTTTCAATGTATCATTTGTGACATTATTTAGTTTATTCAAATACATTCTTTTATTACACGGTCAAAAAACTAAGTACTTTAAAAGGTGTGACGTGTTTAGATGCGTCTTATTTTTTTATTATACTTCTTCGTGGGTTTAGTAATAAAATTTGTCATTCAAAAAACCAAAAACCACGGATGCAATGATCTGTTTCCGATAAATGCTGTTTTTAATTCAACAAAATCATTTCGTTAAAATGTAGTTAAACAAAGTTTTGTTAAAGGAGTAAAACTTTATTGAATTCAACAGAAGAATAACCTACTTTTCGTTAGTATAACGATTTCTGATTATTATTAAGGTTTCAAATAATAAATGGAAAAGAAAAAGAATAATTATTTAATAGACAGGGTGTCCCATAACTATTGGTACGAAATTTTAAGTAAAGGTAGGAAGGACACTTAATAAAAAATCAGAATCACATACGAATGTGGAGTCAAAAAAGCCGTTTTCACTTACCTGCTAATAATCAATTTGGGGAGAATGTTGAAGTTTCATCTAATTTCTTAATCAATTTTATAAACAATGGGTTTGTTTGCAAAAATTTCATGAAATGGAATGAAATAGAATTTTTCAAAACTTTCAAGTTTAGTCCCGTCTTTTCTGTGAAAGATACATGCGTTTTAGACCATCAAAGGTCCGAAAGTTCACTATTATTTCAGCACTTGTTCCAAAGTGATCATTAACAGCTTCATGAAGACGGAGTTTCCAACCCCACATTGCTTTGTGATTCGTATTATGAGCCCTACCTCCCCTCAAATTTTGCACTAATTTTTATGGGACACCCTGTATATTTACATAAAATAAATATAGTATATTATGAAATAAATAAATGCATAAAATTTAATAAAATATAAAGAAAGAAAGAAAACGAAAATGAAGATACGAATAACAACAACAATAAAAAAATGTTTGTTTCCGATTTTATATTTTTTATGTAATTTACTTAATAAACTAGAAAGTATCACTAAATTATTATTCTTAAGTCATCCTAACTACCACACTGTGCCTTATAGGGAAGTATGGGCTTACAAATTTTTAATTGCATTCTTGCCATGAGAGATGTGTAATACATTTGGAGCTTTGAAGAGCGGAAGAAGGAAAAGAAAGTCAATAAGGAACTGAGATCTCCCTCAAATTTGATTAAGTCATTCAATGTCAGATCGCTTTTGATCGAAAATCCTTTCAGGGTTGGGACGTTACGTAATATAAGGACAGGATAAAAAGAGGAGAGGCTGATATCTTTTATTTTGTTCAGTGAGCTGTGTTTTATGAGTTGACTAATTTAAAATAATTCCCCCCCCCCTATAATCAAACATTTCCCTGTGTAGACGGTTATAAAGGCCGGAAGTGTTGGCGTCTTTATTATTAGGGTGTGCAATAGGTGGGTCGACCAAGCCCCTACGACAGGCATTGATAACCTTTGAAAGGTTGCGGGCCAAATTTTATGATATTAGCGAAATCGCGGACCAAACTTCAGGGTGTTAGCCAAGTCGCAGGCCGTATAATTGGATTTACATGGGATTTTGAATGGTGTACATGGGATTTTTTTACGGTGTTTTGATATGTTCCGCGAACCGGATCAAAAGCCGTGTTGGGCCATATCCGGCCCGCAGGCCGGATGCCGCCCATATGTGCCTTTCGGTGTCTCCTAATTCTGAAACAATTCAAGATCAGAGACCTGAACTTACATTGGCCTCAGAATTATCGTTTCAACAACAGAGCCAAGAAAGACTTTACGTCCACCAGCTCTATTTAGAGCTCCCTATGGGCAATCACCGGCCAGCTGGCCGGACGGCCTTTTGATCCAGCCCGCGGAACATATCGAAACCCCGTAAAAAATCCATATAAACCATTCAAAAACACATAAAAAATATTCCAATTATGCGGCCCGAGATTTCGCTAACATCCTAAAGTTTGGTCCGCAGCTTTCTAAAGGTTGTCAATACCTAATTTAGCGTATAGGTCTCACGGCAGTCCAGTTTCTTGGTTTGCCAGGGGAGGACAGCTCACGTCTCCATCCTGGAGTTTTCCCACAACAGTTTAGAACTTCATCAGAAGGAGGATTAACTCCCATACTCCCCCTTCGGAAACTGGCAACAGCCGCCTAGAGGACTTTTGGTTCTACAGAATTTACATACACGTACACCGCATGTACACGGTGGTCTTTCCTCATACGTCGGAATCGAATCCGCAAACTTCCGTTTACGAGTTCAACGCCTTTACCGCTGGGCTACAAACCCACAGCAGCCAAGATGGCAGAGGTCCAGGTGCTGAACAAGGTGGTGCTGCTTCACTTCGGTGTTCTGATGGGAACCGAGCTTAAACCAGCTGAGCAATCGCAAGCACTTAAAATAAATCTTAGATGTGAAAATTCAATTAAATAGAATTTTCTATTCATTTGTACATTAACAATTGTCTGTTTTTTTAATGCAAATATATATATATATATATATATTTGCATTATATATATATATAATGCATTATATGCATTATATGCATATTATATATTTGCATTATATATATTTGCATTATATGCATTATATATTATATATTATATATTTGCATTATATGCATTATATATATATATATATATATATATATATATTGTTTTTTGCCAATTTATGCAGAAAAGTTTATACAGTATATATATATATATATACAGTTTATAAATATATATACAATATTTCTCTAAGAATCTAAGGATTCTACTGAACGATAATTACACAAAACCAGACATTCGTGCCGTATTTAAGAACATTCGAAACTTTTCGGCATAAATTGGCAAACAATGGAAAATATATTTAATGATGCATGCAAAGTATTAAAATATTTTTAAAAAATACTTCAGCGAAACAATGTCTTGTGATTAATTACTTTCCATGCTATCTATAGAGGGGAAATATTAAAAGCTTCGTTTATTTCAAAAACTGCTCTCGCATTTTACTAATGAAAGATTTAAAAAGAAAAAAAAAACAATTTTTAGAAGTAGTTAGAAATTAAACGCACATTAATATTTAAGAAAACACTAATGATTTGAAAACAAACATTTTTTTTTTGTGTGTAACAAACCACTCATACTAATACCTGATGTTTCATGAAATGCGAAAAGAAAAAAAAAATGCCTTCACTGTTATCTGAAAAGAAATGTGAACTGTTTAAACTTTCATAATTAAAAAGCACTTAATGTTTGAAAAAGCGTTAAAAACATTCCATTTATTTTCGGAGTCTAACCATTTTTTTATTTTTTTAAGGGGAAAATACATATATGTATATGGGAAAGAGGAGAGAATAAAAAATTCTCACTAAGAATCGCATTTACGGAACATTTTGGAGAAAGGAACAGGGTCAGTGGTTGTCATAGCAACCTCACATATATCGATTTGGACTGAGCACCTGTTTGTGGCGATTTTAACGAATCAACAACAATTAGTTAGTGAAGAAAAGAAGAGTTAAGATTTTTTTTTTTGTCCTAATAAGGGAAAAAAATTAATTCGACTGTTTTCCTGAGACATATAAAGTCTATGAGACATATAAAGTGTGTATGAATGTATTTGTGTATTTATATGTACCTTTATACTCTCTTAAAAATTTGGTGCAACATTTAACTAAACCATGGTACTAAAAATTTGGCTCCATAAGACGGTGAAACCTTGTTCCAACATTTGGTACTTCCCCAAAATATGGTAAAACCTGAGTACTAAATGTTGTAACAAGGTTTCACCATCTTGTGAAGCCAACTTTTCTAGTACCATGTTTTAGTGTAATTTTACACAAAATTTTTAAGAATGACCAATATTGCCGGACATTCGGCATACACTGATATACACCAGGCGTTCAAATCAAACAGAACTCATAAAAATGCATACATGTCTTTTGCATAAAATCCAGCACATACTATACTAACCGCCTTCGGCAGACAGGTGGTATACCATCTTAACGAATCTTGCTATCATATTTTACACTATATTTTGAACCGTAAACATATTTTAAAAGCACTCTGAGCAATGAAAAAATAGAATTTTGAGAAAGCATCCAAAGGATCATTTTACCCTCGACCAAAGGGCAAAATGATCCATCATTTGAAAATAATCGTAATTTTTTTATCGGCAAAATAAAAAATGTAAAAGTAAATATGACTATACAAATGAAAAAAATAAGTTGTACAATCATATAGTATGCATAGTTTGTTTTACGAAAATTTTAAAAAAGTGCGACGAACAATAAAATGGAAAATTTCAAAATTATAATTAGAAATTTATGGCCTACAATAAATGCAGAAATAAATTAAATAATGCAATGGAGAGTCACGTATTTTGAGAATGGTTGAAAGACTGCCATGATGGCTAGGACCCGGTACTGGAGTTTCTTCAGTCGATGGATCATTTTATTCTCCAGAATGGTTGTCCGCTTAGGCGATATTATTGGATGACGCCTGAGAAACATGACAAACTTAACAAGAGTAATTCACATCTAAACGCATACTCCATTCAGTAAACCAAGTCATATTTCTGTACATAAAAGACTGCATATCTAAATTAATAGAAAAAGTACTCTTTACCCTATAACAGATGTTATAAAACCCAATTTTTTGAAGAATTCTATTTAAACGCGTAATGCTGTGACCGTTTGAATACTGCCACTAATTCTTCTTCACTTAGCACAACTAGTTTATGTGTTACCCGGTAGATAGTGCTACCTACGAAAACATATGTGGATCGTTTTGCCCGATAGGATCATTTTGGGCCTCTTTTTTTCCATACTGATTTTGTTAGCTTAAAAGGACTAAAATGAAATTAGTCTATATTTTTATGGTAAATTTTTATTAAATTGAAAAAATATTTTACTATATTAAATTTAATAAAAAACGTTACGTAAAGCCAGCTGGAGTATTTCTTTCGTTATTCACACAATTCTTATAATTTACATTAATTAAGCTAAAAAAATTTTTGTTGGAGATATAAAACATGAGGCAAAAAGGTTAGATCAGTGTTCCATAAATATCCTTATTAGTGAGACAGCAAACAATCCCCACTTTGAGAAAAGTCTCCACCCATTTACATACTTAAAGAAATTCTAAGATTCATAGGTTTTCCAACAAAAGCTGCTCACGATAAAACGTTTTGTCTCAAGACAAAATTAATGATAATAGTTTTTGAGTGCAAATATTAATGGTACCCTTATGCTAGAACAATTTTGTTTTTTAGGTCAGGCTTATTTGTACTTTCTTTTCTTTTCATCTATTTTGTAGTCGGTTTCTTTAAATTTAAGTTGTGGCATGCGGGTGTGTCTTAATGTTTTATTCTGATACGAGTTACATGTAAACAAATCCCTTGGTCCATATAGTATAGGTTATCATTTGCAATTATTGTAACGATGTATACTTCAGATGTATTTCTCTGAATAAAGTATTTCATATTACGTATCTGACTGCCTGTTTTAACTTAGGATTAAAAATTACAGAGCTAAGGAACTGGGTATCACTGTTTTACATGCCGTTTTTAAGAACTTTTATCTAAATTTTTGCTTTTCAATGAAACATTATTAGATGAAGTTAAAAGCAGCTTTTAAAAAATCTGAAATTTTTGCTAAACGGAAAATGAAAGAAAACTTATTTTAAGCCAAAGCTTGGTCAATTTAATTAGTCAAAAATTCATACACACAAAACAATCATCCATTTTAAGATTTTTAGAAGCTTTTTATTAGCTTCTTAGGCATTCATATTCCTTCATGTATAAGTAAGTACAGTGGTACTTAATTTATCAAGAAATGCACATGTGTCGTAGTAATACACTCAAGCTTTTTTATAAATTATAGACGAGTTTGCATTAAAAACAAGGAACTTTCAATGCATTTTCTGAACATCTACATATAACTTTGGTGGGAAAGATAGAATAAATTTGCATGATGTAAAAAAATAATTAAACTTGAAACTTCACTCAAAAGTTATTTTATAAAATTTAACCTACATTTATATAAAGAGCTTGATAATTCTTTATCAATATTTGTTATGCAAATCAGAAACAAGACATAAACGGAAACTGAACTTAATTAAAGAGAAAGTTTATGAATAAAAAAGACGGAATAGATTTTATCAAGAAATGAATAGTGTTATTTAACTAATGTAAACTTATTGATAAAATTTAAATGTAGAGAAAAAAATATTTTTCAACGCAAGACATATATATTAAAAGAAACAGTAATTTCATTGTCAATATCGTGCTTTGTACCAAACACATTATAATAAGAAATATTTGATTGTTTAAAATATTGATAATAATTAACTTCGGATCATGTATGTTTTAAGGCAAAAATCCTGTCGCATACCTATGGGCAAGGAGGGCCATTTCCCCAGCTCTCATATTACCGTCATGAAGTACGTACTGGTGTATCGTAGAAGTGGTTCTACACTAAAATACAATATCTTTCTGGGACAGGACCCTTGACTTGCCCCTCATCCCTTCCCCACTTCAAACAATCAAATGGGCGTCTATGGCTTAAACTAACAAACTACACGAACGACCGAACATGCAGCATCAATGAACAATGCAATACAGCTCTGGTCTTACTCAATAGAAACGACAAATCCAATGTACGATATACGGAATCGATACGAAACATGTCATAAAGCCAACATGTCCACCAAGTGTTTTAAAACAATAAAGAGCATATTCTTTACACTGTTAAACGTTGATAAAGAGGTTTTTTTTTGCTTTATTTTGTTAAGATTTTTTTGATAATCTGTTTATCTGATCAAACACTATACACATTCGAAATTTAGTTGTTGTTTCTCATTTCCTTCCGGGTGCATATGTATACAGAGTATCCCAAAAAGGTGGTAACGCGCTTTAATTATTCATCTACTGGAGATAAGTGGGCAATGTAAATTGAATATATGTTCAAAATAAGATAGGAAAAACAGACTACGTTCAGAAAAACTTCCGCGCGTAAATTTCCAAAAAGCTACACTTTTTAAATTCGTATATGACCCCGGTACAGAAGAATTTCTAATTAGTAAAATGTGCGTAAAAAATGCCAGAGATATGAAGATAAATATAGGCTGACTTAAACCACTTTTCAATGATTCTCGATGTTGAATTCACGTTGGATGATCGCGTTCCAGGGGTCGAGCAGAAGTTACTAAAGAAAATAATATTTTGCACTCTCGAATTAAACGTTTGCATTCAAATTCATGTATAGCCCCCGATCATCTTTATTTAAAAATTTCTCTTCGAGTTTTTATGATGAAGGCTGAAATTTTATTCATAAATATATTAGTGTATGGGGAACATTTCACTAACTAGAATTCGTTTTTGAACGGGGTAGTATACAAATTTAAAATATGTAACTTTTCGAAAATTAATGAGAGGAATTTTTTCTTAACGTAATCTTTTTTCCTACGTTATTGTGAATTTTTTTTTTTCAATTCACATTGTTTACTTATCTCTAATAGGTAAAGAATTAAGCCTATTAGAGATAAGCCTTTTGGGACATCCTGTTTATTATGTATTCTTTTGAAAACATCTATAATACATCTGAAGCATATTCTACAGTTACGAAAATTGTAACAATAGATTAAAGCTGTTGTGAACTAATAGTATTTAAATACATGTAAAATTATGTCGCATTTTTGGGACACATTTTTCAATAAAGGGTGTTGAGAGATAAAATGACATAGTCATTAATAACTCGGCTGTTCAAGCCTCGTCAGGGGGAGATCCCCCTGAACCCCCCTAATTTTTTAGTTTCATTATTGCCATATCAAAACGATATTAAGTGACTTTGTCATTTTATCGCTCATTTTTCGCTTATTTCGCCTGCTAACCCTATGTTGAAATTTTTATGAGTGTAACCTATTTATAGAAAAATAAATGTGATACATATTCTACAGCTTACGAAATATTGTTATAATAGATTAAAGCTGTTGTGAACTAATAATATTTAAATATATGTAAAAAATACATGTGAAGCGTATTCTACAGCTTACCAAATATTGTAACAATAGATTAAAGCTGTTGTGAACTAATAGTATTTAAATGCATGTAAAATTATGTCGCATTTTTGGGACACATTTTTCAATAAAGGGTGTTGAGAGATAAAATGACATAGTCATTAATAAGGCATTACTCCAAAGCGCGTGCAGTACTGTGAAAGCAAATAAAGAGTCATACTATTAAAAAAAAAACTCAATGATGTTTTTATATTTTCTAAGTTTTAGACGAGTATGATTTTTAAAAAATAATTTACGGTGATATGTATTGCCAAGTAATTCATATGAAATACGTTATCGCATAAGAACGCATGATGCTGAAAATGGGATTTTTTTTCAGAGTTTTCAGAAGAAACTCCTTTTCAATATAATTAATTATTTCATTATAAATGAAGAAAATCTTTCGGTTTTTTAGACAAGAAAAATAAAAAATAAAAAATATGTAAATAAAAGGAACAAAAAATTGCTTTCAAGTAAAAAAAAAAAAAAAAAAATCATTGCGCAGTTTTATTTTCACATAATTATAAAAGCAAAGACTATTTTTAATAAATTTTCTTTGAAAAATAAAATCTTTTTAAACCTATCTTAATTAGAGTGTGGATTAATTAAGAAGTGTTATGAATAAAAGGAATTTTATCTATTCACAAAATTATATATACGACTAAAAAAATACATATTTTAACAAAGAAAGAAGACATTTTCGCAGACATTATTTTCCATTTCTAAAATTATTTTTAGGAAAGGAAATTTATATAAAATTCAAAAACTTTAGTAATTTATAAAATAAATCATCATTAACTGTGTTCTTTAAATATTATTTTTTCCAAATCTATATTAAATATTTTTTTATTGCAGTTGTAACTTTTCTCATTATGTAAGTATTGCAGAAAGTTATTGTATGAAAAAATAATTACTAATAATTTGTGAGTTTTTTGATAAGCTATAAGCAAAAGCGTTTGCTTTATAAATATTAATAGAGGGGTTTTTTAGAGCATATTGCAGACGCAAAAAATATTTTATATTTTTACTTGGAATGTATTGGCACAATTTAAAGTTTTATAAAATATAACTTCAAAATGTAATTTTAGTATATGTTTAATTCGTGGAGCAATTAAAGACAGTACAGAAACTAATATCACACTACGATAAAGAATAAGACAAAAATTTAATTATTTAGACAACCAATCAGAAGTAATTGTCAATAAACCAATATTTCATTTCAATGTAAGAATCACAAAGAAAGCAAAAGAATTCAATAGAAGATTTTTCCATGGAAACTTCTGGCTCTTCTATTAACGCGAGTCACGGAAGCTCCAAACTTTTCTTGGAGGAAAATAATCACAAAGTCAAATTCCTTAGAGAATTGCAAGAGTAAAAAATTAATGCCAAGATTTCCTGATCTGTAAATATTATAAGTTATTTTTATTCTAATAAATGGCAGATTTTATGAGCATAATAAATTCATGGTAATAAAGTCCATACTTATAGAAACATTAGAAGGAAATTTTGACCAGATTCTTTCGCTGACATTACTATCATGGAAATATTTTTCACGTAACTTCAAAGATAGAAATCAAAATTTAATGATTACCAAGCATATTATCATTTAAAGAGTGTAATTCTGGAATGTTTGTTATTAGTAACTAATAAAGGACATTAAATTTTACTTAACTTCCCCAAGCGGTTGTGACGCAAAATCCCGTCCACTACATTACAGGTTTCACTGCGATGCATCTATAATTTAAATTATTTATAGCACTCAAGTATTTTAAAATACGTTCAATATTAAAGCTCTTAAGTATAATTAGGACCTTATTTTTTAATAAATAAAAACGTACTTAGCAAAATTTAATTTTTTATAACCTTAAAGCTGCGTGAAAATTTTACTGTGAAAACACCTTTATATATTTTTTGCCCATTTTCAAAATGCTCAGCTGATGAACTTGTTTGAAAACATATTTTTTTTTTCAAGTAAATGATCCCCTTTAAAACTCAATGTATTAATTCTGTATTTTAAAATACATCGAAACTAGCGAGCCGCGAAATGGTTCTAAACGCACATCATAATTAGGATTTCTCAATAATGATTTAGAACTGTTTCAGAAATAAAAACATTGTTTTATCTCAAAATTTTATTTTTGAGCCTATACGATTTCTTTGCCACCTAATGAGCTTCTTTGAGTTTAAACAGAAGAGTACAAAAGAAGGAACAAAAATAGCACTACTATAATACAATCAGAAAGCCTCTAAAGCCCTCTGTCTTGCAGGAATCCCTTTTTACGCACTTCAATTATTCGGAAGCCAATTGTTTTTCATTTTCGTAAAAATACTTTACTGAAAAGGAAGTACACTTGAGAGGAAAGGGATAGTATTTTTGTGAAAGCAATCGGTAGTTTCGATCACCAATACTTTCTTTTTGTGCTGTTTTATTTTGTTTTCTGATACGTGAGAATCAGACAAAAGTTTTTATAAATTTATAAACAAATAAATCTACCTTTATGTTTCCTCTGCTGAGGCCAGCTTCAAAGAAATGTTCAACAGTCTTTTATCTTCATCTGAAGATGCAGCATGGAATCCATCTTCAATGGGATCTGCCGTGAAGAGAGGAGAAAAAACAGTTTATTAAATTATAGCAGAAAACTTGCATTTCAAAATATTTACTTAGGAAAACAAAAACTTAGGTGATGCTAGAACAAAAGCTTAGGTGATGCTAGAACAAAATAGAAAGAAAAAAAAAAAAAAAAAAACGAAAGTTATTTTAAATTTCCCAAGCGTTTAAACTATTGTGTATAGTTTTAAGTTTATCGAAGGGTTTTGTTTTATTATTATTATAAAATAAGAAAGTTAAACCATAGCGAACGCTTCTATTATGAAGCACATTTCAACACAACCTTATTTGTGCTTACACTGCTTAACCCTATAACGCGCAGTGTTCCCAATCTGGGAAGACCCAACTATAACGTTTTGACTGTTGCCAGTCACGAAGAATCGATTTGATTTCTATAAAAATAGTTGCGGGTGACATAGCTCCACAAGAATCCTTCACTTTTTAGCACATCGTTTCCCGTAAAAACTGACATCTGCTGAAAAATGGAACAGCTGGATAGACTGCCCAATGCTGAAAAAAAGGGCAGCCGTTGCCATCGCTGGACTTAACTACCAGCAAGATGGCGGACAATTGAATCGTTCATCGCGTGCCTCAGATCTAGAGACCCTTTTTTGACGACAGCTGCCTGTGCCGGCACAGCCTGTCGGGGGTTGCGCCTAACCTAACGTTTGCCTCCATTGTCGAAAAGCCCCGAAATTAAAGATTCTCCTTCTGTGCCCATTATCATTTTCTCGGAATACATATGTTGATGATAAATGTTTGAAGGAATTAAGACACTAAAATACATGCTTTAATTACTTTCCTCAGAGCCTAAATCTTCTGGAATTCTTATGTTTGTTCCTGTAAAAGAGGTGGGAGTGTCATGCACACTTCTTGAGAGCATACTTTTATAATTTTCATTCACGTCTAAAATAATTTTGTTCCGTCTCTACTTATTATAAAAGATGTCTGTATGTGTGTATGTGTGTCTGGTTGTTTGTCGGTTGCGATACGGACACACGGCTACACATAGAATTACCAAATTTGGTACATAGAAAGTTCTAAACAAGAAGTTATGCACCTCGAAATGACTTTTCAAAATTCGAATTCGATTTTTTTAATGTTTTATGCGAATTTTCATATTTTTTTCTCACCTAATGCGTAATAAGGGCAGTCATTACACTTGCTGCAAAACGAAATTGGCATCATCGGATAGAGGAGAAAATTTTCTTTCAAAAAGTGTTTGTTCTGAATATGTAACATAATGTGCAGATTTTTTAGAATTTTTTTAACTAAAGATCACTTTTGAATAAAATTTTCGTAAAATAATTTTAAAACTGCCGCATCTTGAATTCTATCTCTCGTAACTTTTTAAGATTTTGACAAATGATAAAGCATTCATTTCGCCCTCTTTTAAAATAAAAACATAAAAATTATATAAATCAGATGATTTTTTATAAATTTGTAACATAATGTTTAGAATTTAATAGCATGAACGCGGACAGTTTACACCATTATATAAATCTATTATGGCACGAGAATTTATGCTGGGTTGCCACAGAAAGGATTTGGAAAATTGTGTTTTATCAACTTATTGATAGGTTTTTAAATGGAGCATCGAATTTTTTTCAAATCGCAAGTGAAGATCCACTTCTGTGACGTCAAGTACTTTAAGATTTATTAGAAAGAAATGTTTTAAAAATTTTCCCGTTCTGTAAATACGTAAAAAATACGCCACGATTTTAACACAATTTATTCCAGCTCTTTTTTTTAACAAAAAGAAACGATATTTTGACCAAAACTCGCAAAAGAAATAAACTAAAATAAGAAATTCATTATTATTATAAGTGGTATTTTAATCCGTTGCTCATTTAAAAATTGAAATGTTTCAACGCAGCTGAAAATGTTCTTCATTTTAAAAATTACAAACTTCATTTTAAAGCGCGATATATTAAAAATTTTGTATTTACTTTTTTTATTTTTGGCATTTAATTATACCGCAGCCATATATGTTTCGCAACATATCCATGATGTGATTATAGTTTTATTTCAAATTTGGATTACGTTCCTCTATAACGGTCCTATATAAACCAAAAAAATTTTCAACGTCGTTGTAAATTAGTATTGTGCCGTTTGAAAACTACTGAGCGAAATAACCAGACTAACTCTCTCAACTACCCGGGTATCTTTTACAGCAGTTAGTGACTTCATAAATAATCATTTCACAAACCTGAAACATTTTGAAGAGTTTACCTGAAATGTAAACTCTTCAACACTAACGTCCTGTTCGCAATTCTAAATAGCTTCTCGATATTTTATAGTTTGATACCTATCACGAGACAGAAACATTTAGGATTTATAAGGTATAGCTATATTGGATACATGGACATTTAAATTGGTACCGTTTGGACATTTTCCACCCCGGTAAGATGAAAGGTTTTGGGTATTAAATACGCTAAGCTAATTAGAAGTATACATAAATTATATATATATGGAGAGCTTCCTTAAGGGCAACCATAATGTGAAATGATTATTGTTTATTCCAATACGTAAATTTCAAAGAATGCCAATAGAATAAAAAGGTCCCATTTGTGCAAAATAATCTAAGCTGTTTCTTTAAATTGAGCATTAAAGAGGGAGAAGCGAAGATAGATTGTATAAGTAATTAAGTAATAGGTAGTAGGGTCTTTCGCAACTTCAATCCTAACCTTGTGAGATTTAATGTCAAATGATACAATTGAGAACTTTTACCAAGAGAAGATGTATCTACCATCTACATTTGGAGCAAGTCAATGCAGATATTTTATCGTTGAATTTTATTTCAGACAGCAATAATAATAATACAAAATGTGTAATTTGTGGGACGATTCAATGAAAGACATTTTTAAGTAGAAACAATAGGATTTTAAATGAAATTGATAATAATTACGACATAAGCTAGACATGCAACTGTGATATAAATACCTACTACAGCCTTTCAAAAAAGTGTTCGAGTGTAGGTTAAATTTATTATGTCGGTTTTTTAGTTATAAGTAATTCACAGAAATAGAATATTAAAGTATATAATAATAATATATTTCTTTCGAGTTCTGAATTTTTCTGAAAATTATTTAGCCTTTGATACACAGAAATTATTTCATCTGAAATATTTGATTTATTCTCGAATACTTTTGAAGTGTATGTAGTATGACTTTCTTAATAACTATTTTCACTCTTTTGAGGGAGTTTTATTCAACAATTTTGGCAGTGTGATCGTTCTTAGGGCGTTGACGTTACACATAGTGTAAACCCAAAAGATGTCTGTCCGAGGTGTAGTTATTGAAATGTATAGATATAATTATAAATGGTTCTTTTTTATGTTTTCATAGTGTGTGGTACCTTGAATGAAATTTCCCATTTTAATAACCAATATTTTTTTAAGAAAAGAAAACAATTATATATTTGAATTCAATTGAATTTATTTATAATTTTCTGATATACCAAGTTTAGTTTTTAGCAACCCAAAAGGGGATCATGACAAATAAACTGATCATAACTGTTTTAAGGCATACATTTATTTTTCTGATAAACTAAACATCTCGATTTTTGAGCTTAGTATCAATTCATAAAATTATTTATCACACTTAAGTAGTTATATTTCAATCGAAAACATCATTTTTCATAACTACATTTAATAAAACTACTTAACGTATGGCTGCTTATATAAAAAAAACTGTGTTCATGTATTGTTTGTTTTGCATAAAACACATGGAAAACATAAATAAATTCTAGGCCGTTTCACGCTTGTGTGTTAGTTCTATTGTCTGCTGTGTGGTACCTTCATCGTCATGCTTGAAGGAATTTACACGTGTTCACAACAGTTGATCGGGCTGTTATTACTGATAAAAACAAGCACAGGAAATTAAAAAGTTTCTTTTCTTTACTTTTTTTTTTAAACTTTTCAGGATGCGCTCATTCAGGATTTTCTCAGTTTGATACTGTAAGAAAGTTTTACAAAAGCTTTATGTTGTGTTAAAGGAAATATTTACTTTGTTTTCAATTACAAGTCTTAAAAAAATGTCCTTTCAATTGCAAGTTTTGATTTCATAACCATGAGATGCTACTAGTATTTTGCATTTTTTCAAAAAATATATTGTATAATTTTGATTTTTATTTCTTCTAGGTCTTTTGCTCCACTGCTCAATAATTATAAAACTTTTTATCTGCCACTCTCTAATAATTACTTGTAGTCTGTAAGCTGTTGTTTCTGGAATATTTTTTCTACTTGATGCACAATTCTTTTTGAAATTTTAGCCACTATTTTCTGTTTAGAGAAAACAACAGTTAGGAATTTAATGCTACTAATATAATTATTAAGCTGGACATGGTGCAACAAACGACAATCATGGTACAATCCAAACAAAAAACGACACCATGAACAGAAAAATCATTGCTTTTTTTCCCTTGATTATACACAATTTATGAAGTTGTATATTTCAACATTTTAACATTACACTTTTATGAAAAAAAGTAAATAAGAATTTCATAAGACTTTAAAATCAGTTTTCTTTTATTCACTGTTTATTTACATCCATGTCTCCCATTTCGACAGACAAACAATTTCTCAAATTTATTTAGATTTGATTTTTTTTTTCAAAATAAACATTAATTTGTTGTTTATAGATGAAAACCATTTACATATTGCGTTATACTTTCTCCGAATTATTATGCGTATTCGTTCCCAATATTCATTATTGCCACACTACCTAATAATATAAATTATGAGGTGTACAACTTTGTTTGCGCCGCTTTCCCTCTCGAAATTCGATTTTTTATTGTAAAAAGCTGTTTATACATTTTTGATTCAAAGTTGAAATTTCTTATTCAGTCACTTCAAAAGATTGCGGCAGTTGTTCTTAAAACTGACACAAGTTATCATTAAGTCTTCATAACGTAAAGTAAAGCAAGGATTGCATATGTTTTAACAATAATTGTATCTCTTCAAACATATTTTAATGCAGTAAGGAGAGAAAGTATAATTGATAAGATACAATTATTATTATTATTATTATTTCCAGACGGTGGGCACTTGCCGCATAGGAATTGATCACCACTAGATCAGAATTATTGGGCTCGTTATTATGAAGGCACCTAATAGGTGAATCGACGTTACCTCCTATGAAGGACGGGCGAAGTTCACCGAAGCCTCGGACGAGAATCGAACGCGGGCCCGTACTGTGGTGGAATGGTTTTCTAGCCACTACTGCACAACTCGGGCGACTGGTAGGTTTCAATAAAATTTGGTAAATGTTAACTGCGATAATGGACAAATAGCAAAAGCAAATGCATATATGCATAACGTAAACGCCCACAGGCAGCTGTTTGTTTTGAATCTATAAGGGGGACCCTTCATCCATGTCGAAGTTCTCACTGCTCAGTAATGCATTATTAGTACTAACGAAGGGTATCCCCAGCTGCTCAGTAGTAGATGTTCTTTGGCAAGAATTGCTTTTTTTATGGTACAGTAGAACCTCGATCTATCGTTTTTCAAGGGGTGCGTAGTAAAAAACGATGCATGCGGGTTAAAGTCAAAATATGAAGAAAACAGTATTTATGAATACACACAATGTATACAGTATACCAAAAATACTAAATTTGTTACCAAACTGTAAATGAAACAAATTGAAGTTGTGTAGAAATTAAGTGATACTTATTTTTAAAAAATCAGCAATTTTACACTGGGTTTTCCATGAATCCTTTAATTAAACAAAATTTTCAAGATTTACAATTTTTTTTTTTGTATTTTTATGTGTATTTATCTTTTCATATAAAAATCATACAATTTCAAATAGCGTTATTGCGTAGGATAAACTAGGCACTAGTGTTGGCTCAGTCTTATAGGCATGAATATTATTCTCAGCCTCTTCGCGATTATTTTCATTTCTTGAGTCACATTTCTTCCATTCTTAGAATACCGCACGTTGCTACTTCTAAATCAATGGAAATATAATCACTACATTTCACACCATACTCATCCCTGCTAGATGTAATAACTCTTCACCTATACCATCATCAACCCAAGATATCATACCAGGAAGTAACTAGATTTGTAAGCCATATTGATCCACTTCCTCTTCAATTTCATTTCTGTCAGAAGAAACATTTTGCAACGATGAACGCGGGAAAGCGAATTTTTGAAGAACGCTACATGCGGGTTTTGTTAACGTTATTTGAATACAGTTTGTGAAGGGACCATAGAAATAAAACGATCAATACGGGAAAACGATGGATGCGGGAACGATAGATCGTTCCCGCATCCATCAATTCCCATTCGCATCAACTAATCCATCAATTCCCATCAATTCCCATCAGCATCAATTCCCATTCGGGGTTCCACTGTAATGCGTTATCCACATATTATATGGTGATTCGCAAACCATTCTTTGCGATCATGGATCATGGTCTGACTCCCGACTTTGTCTTGGTTGTAAAATAGTCCGTCATTTCATAGGGGGTTGGCCCACCTATAGGGTGCCTCCATAATGAAGTAACCAACATTTCTGGTTGGACTTAGTAGTAGTCAAAGACTATAGACGCCAAGTGTCCACATTTGAAAAAAAACCCCATTTATATTAGTTCCAAATGCAATAAAAATCTCTAAATTAAGCAACAATTACTAAAATACGATGAAAAGTTGCTAAATTTAGCAATAAATCCCCTAAACTGACAACACTGATTATGAATGACCTTTTATTTCAATTAAAAAAGGATTTCAGTCAATTTTAACTAATTTCAAACCCACTTCTTATTTTATATAGACTCAATTTCTTTTTCTGGCAGTCGCAATCGGTTTTCAAGCCTTTATAGCGTACTCTGTGTGGGTTTTTTCGATCGCCATTAAATGAGTTAAAAAAAGTTATTCATTTTAGTGTTAATAATAATTATAAAAAGTTAGGAGATGAAAAAAACCTATTACACACTCATTCAAATACAAATGCATATAAAAAAAATAAATTGAAAACTAAAATCAAAAACCTTCATTGTTTATTTCTTGGAAATTATGGTGGGAATACATACATTTTAATGTTTTCCAAATACTTCATTGTTTACCTTTACTATCATTGTTTACTTTTAAATGTGACTATCTCTTTCCTTTAATAGCATCTTTAAGTTTTCTTATCTGGCCATCAGTAAGATAATAAAGATTTATATAGGCCCATAAAACTCTACTTAGGAAAAAGCTATATAAAAAAAAAGCTTGTTAGATTTTTTAATAGTCTTTAAAATGACTGTCGCAAAAGAAAATAAAAAAATCTGAAACGTGATGATTGCACTTGACAACAGCACAAAGCAGTTTTGTTCTGGGTAACTTTTTTTTAAATTAGGCGATTTTCAGGAATATAGGAAGTTGACTAATAGTTATCCATAAGGTGAAACTATGTTACTGTTTAAACCGTGCTTCATTATATTCAAGACATTACATGTTCTAATTTGTACAAAAATTTATTATCATTGATAAGTTATTACTCTGCAAATATAAAATACTCTTTATTTAGCTTATTTCCTGAAATAGTCTTGCATTTGTTTCAATAAAAATGTTTTCTGTTGCTTGGTATATCGCCTTAGGTAGGAAGTCACACAGTAGCAACTTACCACTGCAGCTTGTGACAATCAACTCCCATTACACAAATTGGTTTAGTCTCATTAAAAAACCTTAAGAAACACTGTATGTGTTCGTAGAAAACAATCTAAGATTTACTAAATATCAAAGTAAAAAATATTCGTTCGTGTTCTGAAAGCATTATATATCACCCAAAAAATGCTGAAAATGAAAATGAACTTTTTTACATAAGTAAATACTAGATTAACATATCGCCTACCTTTGCAATCACAGCTTCGCGGTCTGATACTAATAAAATACTTCAATTCTGTTGAATGGATACTATCTGTTTCAGACAACATTTATGGATGTATATTGCTAAAAAATATCACAACCTACCCATCTTTACCCTACTGATAACACTATTTGATTTCCTTTTTTTATGTCACTTTAATTAGCTTCTAAAACATTTCAAGATAAAAATTTCAAACAGATTGAACAGTTTTGAATTCCAGAGCTTCTCCTGTACCTACCAACTAGTTTTACGGTAAAGAAAAACGAAATATTCAACGAATTTGTTTATCTCTGTATCACAGTCTTAGATAGGCATAAATATTTTAAAATTGCATTGAGTGCTTTTGTTTGACTACGAATAAATTATCTTGACATTTGTATTGAAATAAATGTTTTTCGGAGCAGCATGTTGTATTACTGTTTCCCAACGATAATAAATTGAATTCTGAGATATAGCCTGCTGTCATCTGAATTTAAATTGAATTTAGAAACGGAAAGATGCGTACCTAGAATATTTATTTCTCTAAACGAAACTCTGCATTGGTAAAAAAAAAAAAAAAAAAAAAAAAAAAAAAAAAAAAACCTTCCAGCTTCTCAGAGTGTTTAGTGTATATATTTGAATTTTTAGATATGTTGGCTCAAATTTGAATAACAGAACAAAGGGAAAGCGTGCATCACAAACAAAATATAAAAATACAAACAATGTGACAAAATATAAAAATAATAATAAATTCCCAATGTCCTAGACCACATATGGGCAACCGCTGGATAGCGGGACAGATGTGGCTCGCCAAGGTTTCTGATCCGTCCCGAGGAACATATCAAAGCCCTGCATAAAACCCATATAAACCACTCAAAATCCCATATAAATCCCAATTATACGGCCCGCGACTTCGATAACATCCTAAAGTTTGGCCCGCAACTTTACAAAGGTTGCCCATACCTGTCCTAGACGATTGTATTTCATTGATTACTCTGAGGTTTCCGACGATATTTTATCATAATGATAAAGGTAGTTTTGTTTCATAAGTCTGGATTCCAAAAACTCCCGCGATGCATTCACTTATGTTCTTAATCACCCTAATATGTCTTATAAAGCAACTGCGGACACAACATAAGTTTTCCTTTACATATGATATAGTCACAGCAATTTGGTTAGTTAAAAATTTTTAGAATCAGGTGCAATGGTACTTTTGATCTCTATAGGCAAACATTAATTAATTTGATCCATACATTTATTTAAAAAAATAATTCATCAGAAGATCTCTGTAAAAAACTATTTCTTAATATGACAATGATGAACCTCATGATGAAAAAAAAAAAAATCAGACACGACAATAGCTGCTTGAGTGGAAACTCCGCTCTACTTGTATTTAGCATATTTAGCTCCACCATGGGTTAAATTTGAACTGAGTAAAAGTGATTTTTCACATGTAATACTGATAAAACCCCTAGACTCACCCTAAGGGTCAAACTGACTCACCCTAGAGAAATACGCTGAAAGCACAACTATGATGCAATTTAAAATGTTAAACTGCTAAGGTGACTTTTGTTAATCGTACCACGTCCCCTGTTTTCCGTAGTATTTATATTTTCATGGTACAATAACGTAGTTCTACAAATATGTTCTTTTAAAAACATGCATTTCTTGAATATTTATTTGCATACTTTCCTTTGTAGTTTTAAATTTGCAAATAATATAGATAAATCAGTTTAAGGATGCATCATTAGTTAGAAAGAGTTTTATAATCGAAGTGTTTAAAAAATATATACTTTGAACTGCAAATACAGTTTTAGATATGTAATAGCTAAGTGTGCTGATTATACCGGCAAGTAATTGAATTATGGGTATTTCAAGGTAAGAAAATGCTTGGTAATTTAACAGATAACTATTACGTTAGCTTAAAGAGTATGTTTAATTCTTAAAGAGCTATATAAATGATCCTCATTTGCGTATAATTTAAAGTTCATCCTAACCACTTGATCGACCAGAAAATAAAGATTACATGAAACTCTGTCATAAATCAGGGAAAAATTAACAGTTTCAAAATAAACTCTTCAATGCATTATGAAATGAGCAGGAACTTCAGTTCTTAACAGCTAGTTAATGACAATAGAACTAACTCAATGAGTAAGTGTCAACATCACTTCACTGACAGAATCTCAATGTGCTGTTTTACAGCGCTATTATTTTAATTGACATGACATTGAGAAAAAAAAAAAGCAGTAACTATTGACGAGATATACGGAAGCAGTTAATATCCCCACGAGGCTTATACCCTATTTATTCATTATGTGTGTTTCTGCTCGTGTAATTTCCGTGGACTGTCGCGAGCTTCGATCACCGTTCACTGCTAATGGAAACGCATTGTTAGTTTTGGCACGCTACTGGAAAGACGACGCAGTTGAAGTAGTGATTGATTATTTAAAATTTATTGGAAATAATTCATGGAAAGGCGTGTATTAAACAGAAAAGTGCACGGGAAAAAGAGGATTTGCTGAATCGAACCCTTTTTTTAAAAGTCCAATAAAAAGGTGATATTTAAACCTAATGGTTTTGGTCAACTCAATGAAAATTTTTTTGATTCAACAAAATTTGAGTTTATTCAATTTAAATAGAATTTTGTGTTGAATTCAGCAGCATTTTCTCTTTTTTTTTTACTCAATAGAAATTGTTTGGCTCTGCTTTAACCGAATAGTTTGGTTGAATTCAACAACATTCTCTCTCTTTTTTTAAATTCGATAAAAATTATTTGGCTCTGCTTTAACCGAATAGTTTGGTTGAATTCAATATCATTTATTTTGAATCCACTAAAATTTCGCTGACAGCAGTGTTTTTAACCGAATAGTTTTGTTGGATCAATAAAATACTTTCTTGTATAAAGAATAATTGTTGATTCAACACAAGATGAAATATTTTATCAATGCTATAAAATTATTTTGATTCTTCAAGGAGTAAGATTGTCTCTATCCATCCATGATAAAACACTTTCCAGCACAACTGTCTTGTCTGCGAAATGTGTGTCGATATGTACCCAGACAGCACAGCAAACTTGCATCAAACTTGCAGCAAGCTTGATTTATCAAGTTAATAAGCTTGAATTAAGCTTGAAAATTCCAGTCGTGTAAGCTTGATGCAAGCTTGAATCAAGTGTTCTAGTTTACACTTGCTCAGCTTGCATTAAGCTTGACATTTCAAGCTTGAATCAAACTTGGCATTTCAAGCTTAATTTCAAGCTTAAAAATTTTTCCAAAAAATTTTTTTCTAAATACACGGGGCGCCCGCTGGCGAACACGCCCCACGTACTTTATTTTTCCGCGCATTTTCCCCCTTTATGCTGTAATTTTAAGTTATTTTAATCTGTTTCCATCGAGTGTCCGTGGCTAGAATAGAACCCGGGACCTTCCGATTAGTAGCCGAGCGCGTTATCCATTCAGCCACCAGAGCTTTGTGCAGCTATGACTAAAGTTTGAAGTGAATTATTAAGTGGTTTTCTGGCCAGATTGATAAGTGGGCGATATGTTATTTGTTTTTTTTTTTTTTTTTCAATGGGATGCATCAAAATTAAAATAATTTTATGTGTGATTTAGAGACTCTACTAATAGGGAAATAAACATAATATAAACTTAAGAGCAACACATGTTTTAAAACTTTCGCAACACTGCAATATCTAACAGTGAGAAATTGGACATCATGTATTGAAAAGAAAAAAAAATTACATTTAATTGTCGATAGATCCTTCACCAGTGATATTACGAACTTTAAGAGAAATTATCGCATAAGATAAGTGCTCCAGTAGTGGGCCATTTGAAATTTTAAGTTGAAAAATGAGAAATTCCTACTATCCATTGAGATAAGAGATCAACCTCAAATTAGCTGAAACCCTTATCAACTAAATATCAAAGTTTCAGACTTCATTTTATGTTTAGTTAGGTATAAGAAAGTTTGTTACTGAAGTTGATCACTTAGAGAAGAATTCTAAGCCTATTCATAGCGATTTTTTTAAGGAACAAGTCTTTATTCAAATCTTTTTTAGCACATATTCTGTTTTTTTAAATAAATTATTATTGATAATATTTGATTATATACTGAATGTATTATAAACTATCATTGAACGAAATAATAATAATAATAATAATTTATGTAGAGTGATAGGTGGTTCACTTTTAGACCAATGGTTTACTAATGGTTTGCTCCAGAAGTGGACCATTTTTGCTCCAATGCTTCATAATACCCAAACCAGAACTTATTTGAAGTATAGAGAATTAACATTTACCTTTAATAAAAAAATTGGGTGTTAGAAAAAAATTGTAAAAATATCATGTAACTGGAATCTATAAATAAAACATTTTATCTGCCATTTTTGGCGTACTTTTTATAGTGTAGATATTGATGTATTATTATTATTATTACAATATGTAACGACTTCATTCTGTTATCCTTAGCTATTTGAAAAATCTAGTTGGCCAAATTTTGGCATGCCCACTACTGGTACATCAAAATTTTACTATGCTATGCCCACTTCTGGTGCATAGAAGTGACCTAAGTTTTAATTAAAAAAAATTATATCACAGTTATTTTCATATTTTAGACGGTTGTTACTTTAGATACAATCATAAAAAAATATGGATATAACATAAATATCATCAAAAATCATATAAAATATAGATTAACAAAACTTCTCTAAAGTTAAGGCGATAATTGAGGAAATATCCTAAAGTGGTCCACTACAGGATAATTTGCCTTACTAGTGGTTAAAAACACCAGAGTAGGTATATATTAAAATAGTTTAATGTATTTATAAAAGTATACTGCTTTTTACAAACATGGTTATGTGTAACTCTGGTTATCGGGACATTTCGCTTATGGCTCTGGAGAGCGTCGATATTACGAGGTGAAAATGTATGTAGGGGGAGGTGGCCAAAACGATCCTCTTAAAAGGAAAACTTGCATAAAATAGCATAAATGTTAAATGAAATTTTGGCCCTTTGCCATAATATTTTACACTATATTTTGCATCATAAACATATTTTAATATTATTTTAAACCCCAACTGAATAACGAAAAAAATAGGATTTTGAAAGAGTCCAAAGGATCAGTTTATCCTCACCCAAGGGCAAAATGATCCTTCATTTGAAAATAATTGTAAATTGTGTTTTTTATCGGCAAAATAAATGATGTATAAGTAATTATGATTATACATAATGAAAAAAAAATAAGTTTTAGAATCATGAAGTATGCATAGCATATTTTATGAAAATTTTAAAATAAAAAAGTGTCACAAACAATAAAATGGAACATTTCAAATTACAATTCAAAAATTACGGCTTACAATACACGCAGAAATGAACTAAATAGTGTAATGCGGAATCCCGCATTTTGAGAACGTCTGAAGGGCTGCCATTATGACTTGGACCCGGTACTAGAGTTTCTTCAGTCGATGGATCTTTTTACACGACCGTATGGTTGCCACTTTAGGTGATATTACTGAAACACGTCGAGAAACATAACAAACTAAACAAGTGTAATTCACATCTAAAACCATAGTCTATTCAGTAAACCAAGTCATATTTCTGCACATTTAAGACAGTATTTCCAAATAAGTAGGAAAGTTAGTGCTTATCTTATAAGAGATATGATAAACCCGATTTCTTAATCGGTTTATTGCGTGTCTACCCAGACACGCAATAAACGGATTGCTTAAATATAGCCATTGCTTCTTCTTGATTTGGCACAACTAGTTTATGTGTTACTTAGATGATAGCGCTGCCTGTCTGAAAAAAAAAAAAAACATAATTGGATGGATTTGCCCGCTAGGATCATTTTGGATCACCTTCCCGTATATACCTATATAGTGATCGAGTTGTTCTGAATTAGTCAGAAGCCAGTGGCTTGGTCCACAATTGCTTTTTAGAGCGAGTTCGAATAAACGGTTACTTTAATCATACAATGTAAAACAACTGCCATTCGAGGACACTTTTTTATGTCCTCAGGAAATATCAAAGTTACAGAACCTTCTGATGGAGGTCTTTTCGTAACTATCTCAGCCACTGACTCTGTCGATACACTGTGAAAAGAATGACTAAACGGACTGCTATTTCTTTCTCGGTCTATGAGAAAAGTCGCAGACGGACTTTGAAGAACAATAATACATACAGACAATGCATGACATTTATCTTACGCAATTAATGTAAAAGATAAGAATATCAATAAACGATTCTTCGATTGAAAAAAGAAGGCATTTGATTATTTATTCCTTTTGCTTTATAATCTTAATAGTTGATAGTTGTTTCAATTATGATGCAAACGTAATTGTATAACGTAATTAACTTTGAAGACAGGTTAAATTTACTACCTCGGTTGTCAGTGATTACTAGCTCAATGTTGCTTTCAACTGTGTTTCTTAATAAAGGAAAGCCTTGTTGATTTGAGTCTTATTAGCCTGAACTAACCTTTAATGAAGCGGACTTTAATTTGAATTGATTAATGCGATTTTGCAGATAACTATTGATACCGAATTGGGGAATAAGTGGGCACTAATTAATTTAAGTATAATAATCAAGTTACCTAACTATATTATACATAGGCAATAAATTTAGGGGGTATTAAAATACTTATAGAGGACACTTCAGTTTGCAACTCAGAAAATGTATCATTTCTGTTCCTTCAGAAAATGTTCCTTCAACTGAGCAACCGTGCATTTTTGTCAAAGCATAACTACTTTCCAAATCTAAGCCTGTCTATTTTTTTTCTTCTGAAGTATGTGAAACATTTTGGAATTTGTGCAGCATCTTTGATGAAAATTGGTGGAGTTTGTGGCGCATAGTGACTGCCGTAGTAATCAAAATAATTTCGCAGGCAGCATTGTCAACAATCTAATTATCCTTTTCAGATTTTATTACTTTTCATTACTAATTATTCTATTATTCGCCAGACTAATAAACCCTTCATTCACTTTGAATCCCCGTTAATTATTTCCTGCTGCAGAATGTTTAGTCAACACTCTTTTTGTTTTAAGGCCGAAGATAGAAATAATATGGCGTCGATAATAAAACCGCATTTTAAAAGGATTAGCGCTATTGAATTTATTTGGGTTTTACAATTGCCTTCACGCTTGAAAGGGTAAACGAAGTTGATTTAAGCCAGTATCAATTCATTGAAATGATTATTCGTTGGCAGGAAATATAATTTGATACACAAACAGATATCTGTCTTTATAAAGTTAACGAGTGTCTTATAATGAATGGTGTTAGAAAAACTTGATTATTTTCTTCAAGACATTGTAGAAGCACACGATTTAAACAATTAAGGAACCGGTGAACGCTTTCCTTAACTGCTTTATAATAAATAATAATATAGACAATTCTCTTTAAAACACATGCAATGAGGAAGATAAGATTTTTGTTTGGTTTATCTCTCAACCGTATGGGACAACCAAAAAGAAACATGTTATGAAGATTATATAGCATGTTATAAAAGTCTAATGATGAAAAGTCATTTATCATAAATTAACCTAGATTTGAATAGGGATTTTGAAACTTTATAAAAAATTGCCATTCATTAAAGAAGCCTTACTTTTTTATAGCATCTTATAGTGTTTCTTTAGTGTTAAACGACTACATACCGACATAAACGACCTTTAGTCTGATTTCACTTGCTTTTTTCCATAATTATTTTAAGGATCTTTTAAAATCCGTATCTTTATATTAGGGTAGTTTTATACAGGGGTGTCTGTTAATGAAAAAATACAAACAATGTGCAAGTAATGTAAAAGGTTTTGCGTGAGAAATACTGCCAGATACCTAAATGCCATCACAAATTGTTAAAGATTTCATGAGAAAAAACGGAAGAAAATAAACTATATTAGATAATTACTTCAAAAACCTTATTAGGCTGAATGTATAACTTTTTCCTGTAATTTTAATTATGTAAAACTTAAGAGTATAAAAATTAATAATTATATTAATATTATAAAATTAAAATAAATAATTCGAGTATAAAAATTAGAAAATAATAAGTTCTTTTAATTTTTTTTCTGCGCACATCAAAATAATAAACTAAGTTATTTTATACTGAACGTCCAGTTTGGAATGGTTTTATTTAACTTTATAATTTTAGAATAGCACAAAATGTAAGTATAAAAATTTGCTCGGAATGTTGTTACAAAATGACTAACTTAGCACTAACTTCCATTAGAAAATTGCTACAACATTTTTACGAAATTATGCTAATATGAACTACTATTTAAATTTTGTAATAAACAGGTTAACTTATACATGTACGTTTATTGAGGATGTATTAAACGAGTCTTATTATGAAATCAATCCATATTTTATTTCCTTTTTCGGACAAGGTGTGTCCAAACCACAGTCTGCGGGCTGTATGTGGCCCTTAAACCCTATTCATACTGCCCACGCAACACAATAATGCAATGATCGAAAAAAGTAGGCAGTGTTATAAGGTTTGTAAAACTTAATTATGATTCTACAAGCATTTTTAAATAATTGAGTAATTTTTAAGTAAAATTTGCACTTATCACTGGGTGCAAACATCTCTTTCATGGACTCCTTAAAACTCTTCGTGAATTTTAATTCAATCTAAGATTTTACTGTCAGTTTAAAAGAAAAAGAAAAAGAACATTTAAAATTAGGTTCTCTTAACCAGAACGATTATTCTTTTTTTTGGGAGGATATTTTTCAATTTGATGAGCGAGGAAGTAAAAAAAATAATTGATTTTTAGCCCGGATGATCATGCAAGCTCGGTTGGAAAGAGATATTGACTTTTGCCAGCAAATATTGATAAAAACGTCGAATATAATATTAATGTATTAGGCTTTAGATATCGCTTAAGGACTGGCACTATATTTTGCTTTAAAAATATCATTGATTAAACACTCTGCTGACCTTTCAGAGTATTCATCCCTAACATTTTCAGTTCTTAGTTGGATAATACTCAAATACAGCGGTGTCTGTAAATTATTCACTGAATAACAAATTGAAAATTAATTGTACGAAGTATGAGGGAATTATTTAATTTAATTTTATATATTCTTTAGCTTAAGCAATTCTATTTGTTAGTTCTTGAATGGCAACAGATAAACGTGTTTCTCGAAAAACAAAAAGGCGTCACGCTGTGAAAAAAACTATGTGCGTTCTGTGGTTGTGGAAAGAGAGATCTCGTGAAAACAGAGAAGGGGCTATTTAGACGTGAATGTCATAAACATCCTTTAACGTAGCAATACTTATAAAACCGTTAAGGAGACTATTTCAATACGTGCACCCGCTCTATGTTGAGCATTACACGATTGGTAGCCCCCCTGGAGGAGTACCAATGGACCGCCGCATAAAACAGCAACCCTCTCGAGGAGTCTCAAAGAGGCCCTCTTCAGGTTGCGCGGGGCTTGGCCTAACGGGTGGTAAACGGTAACCCTTGCCTGCTTCCCCACTTTAGGGGAGGCAGTGGCTGGAACCCAGACCAGCGGGGCAGGACGAACCCGGCCCACTGTCCACCCGTCGTCACTACAACAACCGTCGCACCGATGGAGAGAACTCGGGACACCAAGGAAGCACGAAGCTCCTGCAGCATAGACACTTTAGGTTTCCTCTGTCGATTGACAGGAAGTAGGTCACAACCACGGTCGGAGGGACTCGCCTTCCATTCTGCGAGGTTCACCTGTTAGTTCTTTGCTCCATGCTTGTGCATGGCTTGCAAGAACCCTTTAATAGGGTGGAACGCCGCGACAACCGCGGTTTTCCTGAAATACATGCACCACCAGTATTTCGAACTTTATGCACCACCAATGGGGGACCCGAGGGTCCTTCCCTGAGATACATGCGCCACCAGTATTTCGAGCTATACACCACCAATATAAGATGCCTCCGGCCTGTTGGCCGAGCATCTTGGGAGATACATGCACCACCAGTATTCCCCTTAGCAATTCGAAAAGCCAAATACATGCACCACCAGTAATTGACATTGTTCGATACATGCACCATCAAGTATCTATCCCCCACCTGCTGTCCCTGGTTTGGGGGAGCGCTCACTCTTTTCTCTAAGTTGCCCGTTAACTTAATGAGTCTCCTAGCGCATCGAGGAAGCTGGACAGGGCCTCGCGCCCTTTTTCGCTCCGCACGTAGTTATTGAATGTCGAGGCATCCAATTTCGGGCAGAACCGATTTCTCAGTTCTTGTTACCCTGGACTACAATGTGCAGACTATCGGCGGGACTTGTCAGAGGGCATAAGTTGCAATTCCTTGTCTCCCTTACGGAGAACCTTCGAAAATAGGCCGGGAAGGGACCATGGTCCGTCACGACCCAGTTCACCTTCCTACTTTTCCAAGTTCTCTTTTCGCTCCTATCGGAAATATCGAACGTGTGAAACGTCTAACTTCTGCTTCTTCCCACCTTCTCTGCCACAGTTTCCTGGCTTCCATACTCATGGAGTACTTCACACTCCTAATCGAACTCTTTACTCTTTCGTCTACTGAAGGTTTCTGTGTTCCACTCTTTGCCAGAGCGTCGGCTTCCTCGTTCCCCCAGGTGCCGACATGTGCCTTCACCCAATGGAAGCGGATCCGCCTATCTCCGTTCTCGGAGTGGATTGCTGCAACCATTGCATTTCTGCAGTTCAGCCTTGAAAGAGCTTGGAGTGAGGATTGGCTGTCTGTATAGACATCCAAGGTTTCTGTACTTCGACAGTGTGGGTCCTGCAGACCTTTCAGGATTGCGACGAGTTCGGCCTGGAATACACTTCCATTGTCCGACAACCTGTAGTGACCATCAGAGATTCTCTTCTGGCCACTGTACAGAACGTATCCTGATCCCACTTTGCCATTGAGCCTGGACCCATCCGTGAAGAGCTCTAGTCCCTTCTTCCGTGGGCCCAAGGTGTCCCAGCTGATAAACGGACTCCTACTCGGGTGTGTACCCCATCGTGGAAGTTCGCTCTCTACTTCGGAGGGTTCTATTATCGTATCTCCGAACTGGATCGGCTGACCCTGCTTTCGGAGTCTCGACATGAGCGTTTCTTTCTCCACCTGCAGGTCTAGCGGTAGGAGGCCCGCAAGGACACAGAGTGCGGCACTGCTTGTTGTGCGGTAACACTTTGTTATCGCCAGCAGTATAATCCTTTGCACCTGTATTATGCGCGTCCGCAATCGCTCTGTACCTCCGTCCCACCAGGCTCCGCAGGCATAAAGAGCTACACGCTCCATTCCACGTTTATAGAGGTTCTTCAACACAGTCCCGCTAAGTCCGTTGCCGGGCCTTGTTAGGCTGTGGAGTCTCACTACGTATCTCGCCAGCAGTTGCTTAAGATGTGCGACGTGTGCCAAGGAATTCATCTTTTGATTAAGCACCACTCCCAGAACCTTCAGCTCTGTCTGAAACTTTACTATGCTACCCCCGAAGCGGATTACTGGGGCAGTGCGGGGAGGCCGCACTCGCCCCATTCGACGCAGGGGTCGTACGTGAAGTCCAACCGTTTTGTCTGGGCTGAACTCCAATTTGTGGAGTTCGCTCCATTTCTGAAGGATAGTGAGGGCTTCAGTCGCCTTGCGGCTGCACTGATGCGCGTTGGGAGCATCAATTACCACAACGAAGTCGTCTGCATATGCCTGCAGATAAACTCCAACAGGAAGCTTGAGCTTTAAGGCCGAGTTAGCTACGATGTTCCAAAGCAGGGGACCTGAGTTGGATCCCTGCGGACATCCTCTATTGTAGCTATGGACAATCTCCGATCCTTCTGAACGGTAGATTACCTCTCTCATTGTAAGGAAACTACTCACCATCCTGTACAGATTTTTTGGGCACCCTGTCTGACCCAACAGGTATAGTATGGAAGGCCACCATACATTATTAAAGGCACTTTTAACGTCTAAGGAAATGAGACAAGTGTCGTTCCCCAGAGCCGCGTTGACCTCTACAGACTTATAAATGGCAGCAATGGCTTCCTCCGCACCCGTTCCCAGCGTGAACCCAAATTGGGTTCTCGCCAGATGACCACCTGTATGGAGGTGGTGCTGGAGGCGTTCTACCACAAGCCTGTCTAAGACTTTGCTCCATGCAGACAGGAGACAAATCGGTCGATAGCTCGATGGGTTCGAACTGCCTTTTCCTTCCTTGTTAAAAAGAACCAGATTAGCCCTTATCCATACAGGAGGGTATGCCTACAAGAGAAGAAAAGGTAGGGCACTTGTCCCCCCCTCCCCCCCCAAACGTGTTTTAGTATATTGTCATAATGTAAACAAATTTCTCCGTAAAGCAAAATTAGAACTGAAATTGTTACAAATGTGAAATTTGCTCCGCCTCCCCCTAAAAAAAGTTTTTGAAGTTTCCCCTCTCCCCTAAAAATATTACTATGGGCGACCATTGTTAAAACAGTTCCGAAAGTTTTGTTTGGTCTGAAACGTTTGAAAATAAAGGAAGAAAAGACTTGATATTCTACGTTTAAAATGGTGTTCCTGTTGATATCGTGTATTAATTGCTAAAAAAAAAAATTCAGTAAATATTTTTTTCCCATTTCTCATTCTAAATTATTTGTAACAAATAATTAATTTGAATATAACAGGAATAATAATTGGTGTACACCCCTGTTATTTTTAATAACGGAAATATAGAAATGTATTTTAGCATTCTTAATGTAAAATACTAATGAAATACAATAATAAACATACTCTTAAAACTAATTAAACGAATAAACGAGCAAAATTAAATAATAACAGTACTGACAATCATGTTTTAGTTCAGCATCAAATATCGTCTTAACCCTGGATGAAACATTTTATGGAATACACACTTCCGCGAGTCGTCTTCTCCTTGAAATGTAATCGCCCTCTGATGGCTGCAAAGCGAGATTTTATTCCGATGTTTTGCACGTTCGAGCGTTTTTCCAGTTGGAAGAAATGCGATTTTTAACGGCGTTGGTAGCTACATTTCAGGTCTCTTCAGAGTTCCAATAAAAAAGAAGCACGGTATGCATTATGAAATGCATCAGCGGAATTTTTTTTTTCTCCCAATGCATTTAGTCGTAAAAGCAATAAAACTGTGAAAAAGGATGTACTTACTTCCTCACTTTCTCAGCAAGAGTACCTCAGAGGGAAATAAAAAGCACCGTTTAGCTTGAAATTCCGGATTTAAAATGGGCTGAAATTTTTTATTTTGTGATCTATGGATAAGGTTACTTTCAATACTTTCCAACGCATTTGAAGTGTTTTATTTCAATTTGTCCACGGTCTAATTGCCATGAACATGCATGAATAGTACAAATTTTCAATCCTACGCACTGTGCCATGAAAATGATGTATGTATGTATACTATATCATTTATTGTTCTTTTACAGGGTCACTCAAAAGAATTCCAATTTATCACGCTCTACAGCCAATCATTGTTGAAGCGTATTTCAGTAATATTCGATAGAAGTATAAATTGATAAATGCTATTAAGAGTATTAGCCATAGTCCTAGAGAAAAAATGCCATTTCATACGGGTGCAGTGCAATAAAGAAATAATTTAGAATTTTTAATGCCTGATTAATTTCCATTTCACGTTATTACATGCACATACATACAAACATATAGCTAGATCTAACAATAAAGGATTTAGTAAAATTCTTGGCATTTTGTATTATTAATCATATTTTAAAAGCGTGTTTACGAAAGATTCATGATTTATCACAGAATCGATGCAAAGCGCATTGCATATTTCTTAACAATTTTATTCTCCTCATGCTAGAAATGAATGCGAATTCCGTGAAGCATGTCACATTCAATCCCATCAATTCTCCAAAGAACGTTTCGGTGGCTTCTGTAGCGTCAAGAACATTTGTTCGAACTAACGGGAAAAAAAGAAAGAAAAAGAGTACAAACAAAAAGAAAAGTAACTGTCAGAAACTTTCGGTTCCTGAATTCAACGGAAAGAAAACAGATCCAGGTCTTTTTGAGGTACAAATATCTTGCGGTTATGGAAAAGTAATATTGAAATATGTAGACGTAGAAACACACTTGAATAACGGAGTAAAGGAATTCCCCAAGTTGTCGAAATGTTAAAGAAAAAACATGTTTCTTGGACCTAACCAGTGATAGGATAAGTCATCTTGGTTCTTGCTTTCGATTTGGAAAAAGTGTATAGATAGAAGAATGATGGATTTTATGCTCAGAGGAAAGGGATTTTTGGTGTTAGTTTTCAGTATAAATATTCTTAACATATCTCCTCTGGAAAACTTGGGCAATAGAATCTAGCTGGAGTGACATTTTTCATTTCAGCGAAAAGCTGGGGATTTAATAAAATTATTATTAGTAAAATATGTTTACAAAACTCCTGTTGAAATAAATTATGCCTTTAAAAATGACCTAATAGGTTATTTCAGAAATTAAATTTAGACTTATTTGTTTCAAAAACTGTCAAATGTAGTTTTATATACTTTTTACACAAACACTTTTTTTTCAAGGTCGGGCAGTTTCTTATCTAGCATTCACCATCACTAGGACCCGAATTACTGGTCATTTTATTATAGGAGTACCCAATGGGCTGCCAACGTTACTCCTTACTCCTTACGGGACGGACTACTTAGCACCCAAGCACAAGCCGCCTGGTTGCTGGTCCTGATTCGATTCCCGAATGAGTACCTGGACCCAAGGCATGCTAAAATGGTTCTGTAGTCACTACACTACCTGGGCGGCCACAGAAAAATTTTGATAAAATAAAAATATCTGTACATATTTTGAAATACATATATATTAATGACTATATCATTTAATCTCTCACCCTCTTTATTGAAAATTGTCCCAAAAACGTGTCCCCAAAAAGCGACATCATTTTACATATTAATGACTATGCCATTTTATCTCTCACTCCCTTTATTGAAAATTGTATGAAAATGTGTCCCAAAAATGCGACATAAAAATATGCGACGTAATTTTACATATATTTAAATACTATTAGTTCACAACAGCTTTAATCTATTGTTAAATATTTCGTAAGCTGTAGAATATGCATCAAATGTATTTCTATAAATAGGCTACAATCATAAAAATTTCAACATAGGGTTACCAGGCGAAATACATGAAAGATGAGGGATACAATGACATAGTCAATTAATATCGTTTTAATACGGATAATAATGAAATTAAAAAATTAGGGGGGCTCAGAGGAGGTCTCCCCCAGACGAGGCTCGGACAGCCGAGTTATTTATATATGTATATATATATATATATTTTTTTTTTTTTCCCTGAAATTTATAGCATTAAGCATTTTCTTTAAAGGAAAACATAAAATATAAACTTAACTTATGAAATGCATGTTTCATAAGTTAAGGCGTGTTTAAATGTTAAATGACGTTTTAATATCACGCATCATAGACATAGTTTTCGGTTTACGTCACATGTACCTTTTACATATATTTAAATACTAATAGTTCACAGCAGCTTTAATCTATTGTTGCAATATTTCGTGAGCTGTAGAATATGCATCACATGTATTTCTATAAATAGGCTACAATCATAAAAATTTCAACATCGGGTTACCAGGCGAAATACATGAAAGATGAGAGATACAATGACATAGTCAATTATTATCGTTTTAATAGGGCAATAATGAAATTAAAAAATTAGGGGGGCTCAGGGGAGGTCTCCCCCTGACGAGGCTCGGACAGCCGAGTTATATATATTTATTTATTTTTTCCCTGAAATTTATAGCATTAAGCATTTTCTTTAAAGGGAAACATAAAATATAAACTTAACTTATGAAATGCATGTTTCATAAGTTAAGGCGTGTTTAAATGTTAAATGGCGTTTTAATATCACGCATCATAGACATAGTTTTCGGTTTACGACCAGTATTACAACTGCTTAATCTGTTGAAACGTTACACAGTCAATGAATTTTCTGCTTGATTACCATACCACTGTCTAGAAATGCCGCAAAAGATAGATTCAAAACTTTTAAATAAAAATTACTTTATTATTTTCCACGATCAACAAAGAGATCCGGAAAATAAATGGCATGGAAAGCCTTTAGGTAAAATAACTAGAATCTTTGCACGATTTTTTTAAATCAATATGAGCAGTAATTGATACTGATTTAATATTAAAAACGAGCCTCAGGATTTCAAGTCGTTTATGTTTTTTAAAAAAACTTATTTCTTTTAGTCCTGACTTAAGACGTTTTAATTTAATTTTTATTTTGAGTTTTTAAATTAATTTTATTATAAGAATAAAAAAATTTGACAGTTGTTTCGATTTAACAACTTTTGTGATTTCAATATTATCTATTTCACGTATTCTCTATTTCCGTGTTATTTATTATCTTTCAAGCTACCTGGAATGTTTTTTATTTTGGAAAACAAAATATTAAAAACCATAACTAACTCGATTACTGATATGTTTCAGTAACCAGTGTTTAGAAAATATTAATCATGATTAACTATTGAAAACTAAGGATTGATATTAAATTGCATTTAAATATTGAAGATTGAAAACATGTATCAATAATCAAGTTTAAAAATATCCTTAATCACAGATACTAAGACTTTTGAATAGTCAATTGTTAATCGTTATAAGTTATTAAAAAAATCTGATGTGTCCAACACATGACTTCCTTGCACGTCCATTAGATCAAAAATATTTTCGACGCACTTCCTCTAAATTTATTTGTTTGAAAGAGATAAAATATCAATAATAGTAAGGTTTAGCGATTTCTAGCCAAATATTTCGATATCGCCAAGCTGAGTTCAATTTGGAAGATTTCCTTCTGACACTTTATTTGGCGATATTTCACCAAAAGCCGACAAACTTGAGATAGTCAGCGAGATTTTGGGGATAGCCAAAGTAGTCATTGACCACAGACTTTCAATGAATTGAATGCATCTATACACCTCAATGTATTCAAAGTCATTTGGCTCACCATGTAAATAAATTCTCAGTCGATTGCTGTCAAAAAAGATATTGAAAACAGTTAGATATTACAATAGTTCTAAATACAAAGTTAAAAAATCTACGGGTTAAAGTTTTAGAGTTATACAAAATAGGAAATAATTTTTGGCGCCAAATTTGGCGATATTTCGGCGAAACTCGTCAATGTCGACGACATTTGGCGAGATTTTAAGCATAAACCAAACAATGACAGATTATCGCCAAATTTGGCGATATTTCGCCAAAACTCGCCAAGAACGATGACAAATGGCGATACTTTGGCCATGTACCAAATGACTGACTATCGCCAAATTTGGCGATATTTCGCCAAAACTCGCCAAGGTCGAGGACAGACGGCGAGATTTTGGGCATGTACCAAACAATGACTGTCTACAGTTGTATTATAATGAAGATGTCCATAGACATTAAGGTACTGAAATTCTTTTCGGTGGTCCTGTAAATAAACTCTCCAGTAGATTGGAACCAAAAATCGAGATGCACAACTAGATGTTACAACAATCTTATATATGAAATTTCATAATAGTTTTTGAGATTTGAGAGTTAAATATGCACACACGTACACCAAAAGTCGCCAAGCTTGGCGACTTTTGGCATAGTTCTTGAGGGAGGCACGTGACCGTGGTCGGACCATTACCTAACTTATGTGGTAGAACGGTATTGTGCTTGAAATGGATGAATGCCCCTAAAATTGCTTTTGACCGTAGTGTATTGGAAATCTTTTGAGTGTTCCTGTAGCAGAACTATAAATGATAAAGACACTTTTTTTAATGGAAAAATTCATTTTCTAACTCTTTACAGCATATATCACTTCTGAGTCGTTTGAAATAGCCCAATACCTCTAAAAAACGCTTTGATGAATTTCGGCCCATAGAGCGTAATGTATTTCGAATCTTTTGGGCGGTCCTGTAGATAAACTATTCAGTCGATTGCCACCAAAAGGGGAGGTGCACAACTAGATGTTACAACTATCTAAAATATGAAGTTTCGACATTCTACGCCTAATAGCTTTTGAGTTAGGGGAGTTTAATGAATTTCGGCCCCTAGAGCGTAATGTATTTCGAATCTTTTGGGCGGTCCTGTACATAAACTATCCATTCGATTGCCACCAAAAGGGGAGGTGCACAACTAGATCATAGAACAATCCTAAATATCAAATCTCAACATTCTACGACCAATAGTTTTTGAGATATGCGAGTTACATACATACGTACGTACGTACGTACGTACGTACAGACGGCATGGAAAAACTGGCCACAGTAGACTCGCCACTGGTCAAAATGAGTTGCAGACGCGTTAATATGATCGTGCATGCTAGCCTACGATGAGATGCATCGAAAAAAATTTTTAAATTAAATTTAGAGGTAGTCAAAATCGGTTTTTATATCGAAATTTGGCCCCCAAAATTTTTCGGGATCACATTACTTCCTTATACTACGTACAAGGAAGTAATTAATCTTTAGTTTTCTATCGTTCATTGTGATTAATTTTTCTCGACATTATCAATAACTATTCAAAATATTATATTCACCCATGAGCAATCGGTTTTAATTGACTTTCCCCTTTTTTAAGCATTTAGAGGTACGTTGAATTTAATCAATCTACATTCTGTCGTTAGATTTGCATCATCTTTATCAGATTTAAAACTTGTTGAGTGATTCACGTTGGTCCAGAAGAAATAAGCACTGACTATTTTACCACTTCTATGTTATACGAGTACGTAAATCATTACGGCAATGTGAGAGCTGGGGGGGGGGAAATCCCTGCCCTTAGGTATGAGTGCGACATGCTCCCACCCCTTTCGCAGGAGTTACGCTTACTCTTAGGACTGTAGTTCGGATAGATTATGTAAATTAAGAGCATGCTCCAGAAAAAATGAATCACATCAGCAACTTGATAGCCTTTAGGATGTCTCTCCAGAAGCTACACTATGCACTGTAGCAAACGACTAATCTATACCAGTTATTGGATTTTCATAAATAAGTCTCAAATCCGAAGTACTTTGCTTCACTTATCCCACTTGAAAAGTTTTGCACTGTAATTTTAATTCCCTCTTTCCGGCTTGGATGGAAGTCGGAATTTTATACTGCTAAAGAAGAGTGAACTATTGCACCACTCGAAACAACAATAAGAATATTTTATTTTATTTATGTACACAATTCTTCATTAGTTTTCACCTTTAAACACCGGATTCTATAGATAGTTTTTTACTGCTAAATTAATTGTTGAAAAATTTCATAAGCCACACGGATTAACCGTTTATTATTGTGTTAAGTACAGTGTTTGAAGAGATATTCTGAAACTTTTCGACTGGTTGATACAGTTACTTCATTTTGAGCTTACGGTCTGTTAAGCATTTTGTTTTTTGGAAAGTATAGACTCAGGGAGAAAAAACGGTTAGTTTTTTATTTCGCATAAGTAATTTCAGTCGAAACTCTGTTAAATCTCATTTAGAATCTATAAATCAAAATAATGTTGTGCTACGACACTTTGGAATACAATAAATTTTTCAAGCACTTTTAAAGAAAACGTACTTGTTCAGACAAAAAAAAAAAAAAAAAAAAAAAAAAAAAAAAAACCATTCGTCTTTGTCGGATTAAAAAATAATAATGGCTTCTATTGATTAATAAATAAGAATGTTATAAAATTAAAAAAAAAAAGTTCAATAATTATCAATAAATTTTTACATAGTTACATTTACAACGTTATAAAATTTATCAGAAAATATTCCCCTAAAATATATTTCCTCCTTTTTTTATCATAAATACCAAACATTTGCTTCTAAAAAAAGATTTGGATAAACAATTAATCATAGAAAACTGACACAACAATTTATCAATTTCACAGTTAAAATATCGAATTTCATGATTCGATTAATATCACTTTACAAACATGTAAAAAAGACCTTCATGTTTGAATATTTTTCTTTAAATTTTTCCATTTCAAATAGAAGAAGAGAGAAAAAGGAGAAGAAAAACTCTTTTTTAGAAAAAGAGTCAATATTACGAAATGGATTTTTAAAAGGTATCATGTTGACGGTTAGACATAGCTGTTAATTAATGAATTCAACTGTAGAGTTTCTTTCCAAAGCTTCCCAGGTGGTGTAGTGTGTGTGGCTAAAGATATTTTTAATATCGTAGCCATAATAGATATAATCAATGATATTTTTAAAGCAGAATATTTGCCAGCCCTTAAGAGCTATGCAAAACCTAATTTATTAATATTATATTCAAGCAGAAAAAACTCCTTTGTTTAGGTGAAAATCAAATTACTGATTTCGAATTATTCATTCAGGGATATATACTATTTCAATTATGCTTTTTGTTATGTGCGTCATTGTACAGCACGGACTTAGATATAGGATGATCATCGGCTTGCGGCAGACGGACGAAATAGCTTCTCAAAGGAAAATACTCGGCCCCCCTTTTAACAGTTAGCTACATAAGTGCCCTCTAGCGATGAATAATTATTCAAACTACTGCTAATGCACGCATGTGCACAACATAAACTTAATGATTAAGACTCACAGACCCATCTTACAGGCAAATTCTGTTAAACTGTTTTAGATTAGGTCGATAAGCGTCCTATATACAAATCTGCGTTGTACTGATAGTTAAAATATTTTGATCTTTAGAATCTACAATCTTATGTCAGGTTTTGGGCCTTAAGGCTACCCATTTGAAGTGGAAAGGAGCTTCTGAATATTGGAATCAATGAAAAAGAATAGAGACAGGTTTTTACCATGGAATATAACAGTTGAAATTTGTAAAATATATTTTTAATATCCAGCAAAGAATGAATTACGTTGGAATATACTAGTACAGGGTATTTTAAAAATACCTGAGAAAATTGTACCAAACAATACAGAATTACACATGAGTGCGGGATTAAAATTGCAGTTATTACACATAGATGTTAATAATCGCTTTAAAAAAAGTGTTGATGAAATTTCCAAAATACGCTTTTAGCGGTTTTTTTTTATTTTTTAGCGTCTGACTTTCAACATTTTTTCTCAGAAAATACTGAACTAAAATTGGAAGTTACAGGTTGTATTTCATTTTGAATGATGCAATTTTGAGACAATAAGATCTTTTGCTATAACGTTTAATGCTTCAGCACCTTATGTCTAGTGATTATTAACGGCTGCATGAAAACGAAGTTTCTGACCCTTCATTGCTCACTTTTATAAAAACCCGTCCTTATACATTAATTTATCCCTCATTTTTCAAAGAATATTTTCCGTACTCTGTGGAAACGCATTATTTCCGTGAATTCTTCTTCACAAAACCTGAAGAAAGAGGAAAAAATTTCGTTGAATGTGAAGAAGTTTCTCCAATCGACGGGAGAAAAAAGAAATGCATGTCCGTCAAATAAAGGTGATATTTTGAAAGCACTGCTCACAGTAAAATTTCTGTGAATTGAAAAAAAAAAAAACATTTTGAGAGTGCTGTATAATTCTAAATTGTTCGTTCCCTCTACCACTTTTTGAAGTTGTGTTGGATACTTTTAGAATATCCCGTGTTATTAGCATATGAAGCTCTTTTTTTATTTTTATTTATATTGATGACAGTGTGGCGTTGTATATTTAAAGCTCGAAACACATATACACATTCAACCGCTCACCACAAAAACCTTCATCGCCAAAAAGTGCACGGAAATTAAAGTCAAGATAATGATTTTAGATCAAGCTCAGTAGGGTATCGAATAATTGTCGAATTAATGCCGCTGTCGTGTTATCGCTTATTTCATCTTCACGGTACACCTTGTCTCCTCAGAAGGCAATCTAGTTGACAGACCTGTTCCACTTTCAGTAAATCGTTTTTTCAACATTTGCATTCCGCTGTCCTTTTCTGCTGTAAAAGTCTTTTTGTCGCTTCTTCATTAGCGTCAAAAAGAGTCCGTTTTGGTGAGGTTAAAAAAAAAAGAAGTTGTACACTGAATATTATAATCTATCACTCGTTTTGACCCAAATATAGAGAATGCGCTTCGGGCAAGTGCAGCCTACCTCTCTTAGGGAACGAGGCTATTCTTAGATTATAGAAATGTTTTGAGACAGTAGTAGATTTTATTTTTTTAATTTTTTTAATGCCTTAGCCTCTCTAACTGGTCGATTAAGCACGCGTGGAAGTTGATGCAAAACTTCTGTCTTACAACCCTTTTCGAAGGGTTTGTATTGTGTCACAGAAAAGTTGCTCTAGGGAGAATAGTGAACTATGTATCAGGTTTATAATCCATCAACATTTAGAAAAACATAGCGATGAATGCATGCTGGTTACTGCTTGGGTGTGGAAGGTAACTTTATGTTAGCGAGCTTGTTTCACTGGTAAATTTGAACAAGAAAGACAAAGCCTATTAAACGCTTTGAACGCAAGCACTTTCCAATACAATCTTATTTGAAATAACTAAACTTTCAAAATAACACATAAAATGTACTTATCAATGTTTGTATACTATACATGTGTTATTTTACAAAGTTTTAGTTATTTCATCTTTTAAACACGAGTTTCTTTTTGATTGTTTTCTTTTTAAAATCGTATTTGAATGTTAATCTGCTTGCTTCCATTGTTGCGAAGATGCGAGTACGTCATTTTACCTTTTGTGCACATCGTTGCTTCCAGGCATAGGCCTTCGGAAGCCACGTTGGACTGCAGCGGGAGCGTTCAAAAATCTGTTATAGCATTGTACAGTCTTAGTACAGGTCACTAAAACAATTTTTTTTTCACTAAATAGTAGTATTTTTGCACCATTTTTATTTTCAGCTTTTCAAAAGTTTTCCTACACTTTTAGTGCGTTTTAAAATGAAAAGTCGATAAATAATTTTCTTCGATTAAAATAAAATAAAAGTCGTTTAGTTCACACATGTTGTTTAAAAGATATTTTCCCGATACAAACTTAAGTATCACAGAAGCTTAATTTGATATTACATATCTGTATTCCTCCACCATTTTTATCTTAGATCCGCCAAGGTGGTATATTGTGCCATACTACCGCACTTCGGATCCTGGTTCGATTTCCGGCTGGCATTACGTCACTGGTCACAACCGAAGAATTATGTAATTTTTCCAAAGTTTGTTTGAAACGAATTTACCTTTTTACTTATTGGTTATTCCTGAAACAAAATGCATCCATATTTAGATTGCTTATGATAGCACTAGATGCATTTGCCATAATGAATTTAGATTTTAAAGTTAACTATAATACTAAACGTTTTACATTTGTTATTCGTAACTACTATGTGAAACAGAGTGTAAAATATTTTAACATGAATAACATAACATTCAAAACGTAATTACACATAAAAAAAAAACTATCTCAACAAGGTTGATTACCTTAAGTGCAATCACTCCCCAAAAGTTATAAAAAGATGCAGAAAGGATACGAAGGAAGAAAAGGAACTGCACGCATGCTGTGCTATTAGCATAGTAAACAGGCAATAAACGTGGCTTACCTATGAAGATGAAGTAAACTTGCACTGAATGGATAAATAAATTCTTACTGGCAATCATGACTGGTCTCCCTTAATCGGGCCCCTTAATTCTGGGACCCCTAGGCTAAATGGACTTCCTGCTCAGGCTGTGGCAATCAGTAAATACAAAAAGAAGCGTATGTGTGTAAGTACACACAACTTTAGAAAAACTTTTTCCCTCAAAGACCGATGAGTGGGGGTGCTTTTGTTTGGAAAGAACGAAGAAATCGTTTTTTTTTGCATAAAGATATGAAAAGAGAATTCTCTATCTGACGAGACGCGATACTGATGAAATAGTTTTCTTATTATAAAAATTACAGTAATATTTGCCCCAAAATTGCATTTATCCATTCAACTTGCATCTAATTATTATTATTAATAATAATTTATTAAATTGAAGGGCGATATATCATTTTAAAAGTGTTATTTGGTCTAAAAACAAACAAACAAACAAAAATGGATTTTTAAAATTTATGACCATTGTCATTACATAACGCCATTCTTGATCTAAATTTTCTGTTTGTGTTTACAAGAGAATATTTTAATGGCCTATGCATGGATTTTAAGAAAGTTTGGTATAGGATTTAGCATAGTTTTTGAATATCCCCTATACAATATAAAATGGTTAAACATATCTGATGATTTATTATAAATTCTTATATTAAAAAATAATAACTTATTTCGAATGCAATGTAAGTTACACTAAAAACCAAGCTTAAGAAAACATGATTTCCTGTTATTAATACAAAAAAATCAATAACAATTTTTATTTTAACATAAAACTGAAGAAAAAAAAAGAAGATAGAAAAATGAAATTTTGCTTTTATCACAAATATATCATAAATAAAACATAACGAATTTATTTCTCATACAAGCAAGATAAACAAAATGAAGTTTTAATATGCAAGGCCAATTTTAATTACAATACTTCAAAACTATTAAAAACATGCATTATACTAATCATCGTTTTATCTCAGAACTTGGTGCGGTTTTTCGTGGCGTTACCGATTTTCCTTTAATAAAATTATGCATGAAATCCCTAATGTAATGAATTTCAGGGATACAATATTTAATAAATTGACTATTGAATGGCAACCCTAAAACTTTTAGTTGTACAGTCCTCTGAATTCATAAGCCACGGAACTTATTCCAAATTGAATAAAACTGCAAAAATTTTCTTTTTGAAAAAACAACTAATACTTGTTAAAAAAGAGTTTCAGTACAATTACAGATCAGAAAGTCTCAATAAAGATAAAAGTAAATTTTACGCTTAAAATATAAAACGAAGAGCGCATTAAAAATAAAAATGTTAATAACCACTCCGTTTTTCATAAATTACAAACTACAAAAAGAACAATACCTATAAAATATTTTAAATCTAAAGCTTTTGTTTCAGCAAAAAAAAAAAAAAAAAAAAAACAATTGTAGTAAACTGGTTATATTTCTAATAATATTCGAACCCGCATAAAGAGATAATGGGGAATCTTCAATTTCTGCCTTATCATTTATAAGGAAAACATTTTTCCTTGACCTAAATACGAGGACAGAAAAATGCCAGCTTTATACAAGTAACACTGCAAGAATGTGAATTACGCAAAATGCGGTAATTCATTTAAGAAACAAAAGAAGTGTGAAAAATTGATGTGTCCTGAGTAAAATAATGCTATCTAACAAAAGGGTTTTGGTAGCATTGTTCACGCCTCTTTGAAATGACACAAAGATTCATCAATCAATCGGTTTCATAAAAAATTGGAAACTTTTTCCCCTTATGCAAGGTTAGGTTTATAAATATTAATAAGGTGTATCATTAGCGTTTTAATTATTTCCGACACTAAACTTTTATTTATAGGTATAACAAATGAGATTACTACATACGAAAAAAATCAATAAAGCCAATTTCAACTGCAAAGGAACAAAACGCAAATCTCTCGTATGTCAAAGAGAATTAAACGTGTCCTTTGGGGAAGAATTTAAGTATAAATTTATAAGAAAATCATAAACAAAGATTGAAATGATCAAAAACCATTATCATTAGCAATAGGTAGGAAGATTTAATAACTGTATACACATTTTAAAAACTATTCTCTTGATTATACATAATTCCTTTTCTGATGTTAAATTACGAAAAAGAATGCATACGAAAAATTTCCCTGAATTTATAAAATTTAACAGTGATTAAGTAAGAAAAAGAGCAGATTAAGTGTAAAAATATCAAATTAACAAAGAAAAGGATTTAAATAGATTAAAAGAACAGACAACATGCTTAAACGCATAATAAGACAATTTGAACATCGGGGTATATTATCTGGTATGTTGAATACCTTTGTAGAATTAAATCTTCAGCAACATTTTTCGATTGAGTTAAAAAAAGTTTCTTTAACATTTATTAGGCCTCAAAGTTTGCGATATTTATCTAAATGCACCTGTAATCCATCTAAAATATTTATTAAGATATGAATATTATGGTTTGGAGCATACATTCATTTTTAAGAAGAATAAATGACCACGAGATTAACAAAAACTTTCAAACTTTTTCATTGTTTCTATACTTCTTTGTCTTTTATATGATAAAATTCGGAGATGTTATAACCAGCAGCTACAATCCTACGCCTGAATTAAAAGTTATTGCTTATCATTTAAGGATATATTTATTACTTATAAACTGTATTTATGCTTATGTAATACAAAGCTCGAAATTAACGGTTCTCCGCTGGTCCGAGACCAGTAAAATACATAACGGACCAGTAGAATGCAAAATTTGTTGGTAGTTCGAACCAGCAACGTATTATTTACAATTTTCTCTTGCAAACTTTTCACGTTTAGTTCCACAATAAATGTCACCTAATTTTTCAAATCCATGCCATATAATTTGATCTACTTAATAGTTTTCAAATAGATATTTGCATTTTTTAATTCAGCACTTAACTTAATCAATATGCAGTGCTCATGTAATTTCTCTTGTTTTTCAATTTTTTAAAAATCATGTATGCGCACATGGGAAGCCACGGAATCACTGGTTCTTTGGACCAATGACTCAACCTTCTACTTTTTTACTCCTGGGCACTTTTTATAAAGCTCTTTCAGGGTTAAAAATTTTCAAGAGAAAACAAAAGTCGGATTCGAGCTCATAAAAACAAAACAGATGTACGCTTTGAATTTCGGAGGAATCAGAAATTGAGAAATTACCAGCATTAAAATATTTGATTAGATTGCATCTTAATAACTATAAATAATTGTTTATTATAATGAAGCTAGTGTTTTTTAATTCTATTCCATAAGTTTATTACATATATATGTACTGGAAGTAGAAAATAATACCCTCAAAAATATGAAAAAGAATAAAATACCACCAGCTTCTAATTTGTCACTGTTTTCATATAATATCATCAATTTCTGAGAGCTTTTACTTTACCACGAACTTACGATTCCTACATGATTTTAATGATAAAAAAAAGAACCCAAGTAATCTTACAGTGAAAACTAGATATAAAAGAGAGACATTTTTCTCCATAAAATCTCTCACAGAAAAGAACTAGATCGGAAGTCAAAAGTAATTAATCACGGCAGAACGTGTGAGAATGGGTGAAAAAAATAGTTAAGCTTTTATGGTCTTTGCAGAACCCGATAAACAATTGGTTATCATAAAGGTACAGGCGTTAGAAAAAGTCTAAGATAATTATTTCAAGATAATCATCGTAATAAGTTAGACAAAGAAAGTATATCGGGCACAAAGATAGTTAAGGAAAATAGAAAATAATGATGCTAGTGAAATGGCATAGTGGATAGAGAGTTGCATGTGTTTTTACGCAATATTTTCACGCGGCATTGGACATTGTAATGACTAGTACTAATTTTTTCGTTGCAGGTGAGTTGAGTTGTTGTACGATCAACTGCTGTTATGAAAACGAGGTGCTTGAAAATTATATGAGAGTGGTGGTATATGACGTTCGGCTATATTTTGAGAGAGAGATCACTATTAATGGTTTTTACTGAACATTTCAAGATTAACTAGTAAATTAACCAATCAAAAGTTAAAATTTATTCGATTTTAGATGGAAAAGTTTAAACCTTTAACATGCACCAAAACAGCTCGTTTTCTTTTTACTAGTTAGAACTCAGATGTCACGATTGTTCGGATATTTTCTGGAGGTACTATTTTTCCTATTCTTCTGATAGTGAAAACCATTTACACTCCTTTAATTCCCTTAGGTGTGATATTGGAAATGATTTTCTTTGCATGTCCTTTACTCATCTTCTTCTTGAGAGTGAATATATTTTTTTTGTGATCTACTTTCAATTTGGCAACTATTTGTAAGCATATGCTGCGGATCAAATTCACAAGGTCAGTGCATGGGTTCGGTTCCTGTATTAATGATAAGATTCACATTTTCTGTAACTTTTTAAAAATGGAAAATAATATATATGTATATTAATATTACTTACATTTATTCGAATCGTTTTACTAGTTTCGAATTATTTAAAAGGAATCAGTAGTTACCTGAAAAGAAACAAATAACGAATTCAATATCTCAGCTATGAATGTTGAACACACATTTCAATAATAACAAAGATCAATAATAATTATATAAAAACAACACATTTCAATAATAACATATTTTCGATGACTGATTCAAATAAATAAATAAGTAAATAATAAAAATCTTTGAAAACTTAATAAATTAAGGAAATATAAATAAATAAGTAACAATTGCATGTTTTCAGAGAAACGAAATATTCGAAATAGGATCATATAGTGAATAACCTGATATTTATAGCTAGAAATGGAAAACATTTCATTACTGATTACTTCAAAATAAATTAAAAAATAAAATTATATTTTCAGCTTTATAGAATGCTTTATAGATTCACAAATAAGGACATAATAGATACATTTTTAATGTTAGTAAAATACTGATCATATCAGATATTTTAACCAACTAATGGGATATTAACCAACTAATTTAATTACCTAATAACTTTTAAATTGGTGGGCGTTTAACTAGAGTTAACTATTGTTTAAATTAATAAAAACTTCTTATATAAAACACATGCACAAAAATACATATACAAAAATACATACACATATAAGATTACTATCCCCTTTTGCTACTTTCTTCTCCCCTCCTGCCCCTTTTTCCAGAGAGAAAAATGTTGAAATAGGAATTTATTATTTCCTTCTTCCAAATGGTAACTTCCTTTCCTTCACATTTTATGTTTACTTTTTGCTCTCTCAATTTCTATCATTTGTGAAAGTAAGAAGAAGGATGGACCCTTTGTACAACCAGAAACGCTCGTACCGTATAACTTTTTTTGTACATGTGTTATTTAGGAAGTTCATTGGTTACTTTTAACCTTTAAACACCTGATTTTTTTTTAGTATTCTTAAACCGTTGTTTCTTTATTTAAAAATAAAAATAAATAATTTTGACTAAAAATATGCAGTACAGAAAAAAGAAATGGATTTTGATGGTATAAAGATTTAACCTTGGTATCATCCGAAATGTACGCGCACGGCCCTTATTTCTGAGTATCACATTATTATAAACAAGATTATTTATATTTAACTTGTTTTTAATACTAGCTTTTTGTAGTGTTTTTGAAAATGTCTCCTTGTTCATAATCATGACAACCTTGGCTATAGGGTAAAGTGCCCAAATAGACCACTTCGACGAGACTACCTCTCTACGACGGGTCCCCCTTTTGCATGACAGCTTTGGGTTGCAGTAATGTATTGCCATGGGGGAAAAACTCGATATTTTAAGCATTCAAAAAAGTATTAAATTCAAGTTTTTGGAAGATTGCAATGGATCGAATTATTAAGAAAACTGTCGATTTTGATTTTCAGTGGCATTTTTATGTTTTGAATTGATTAGGGATAATTAAGACATATGTTTCTAAACCCTTTTTCTAGGTTGAATACAATTGGAAGACAATAGAAAAATCTGCGCAGAAAGGATGTGCAGTAAGCTGCTACTTAGTTGAAGTCACTGAAACCTCATGTCTATATGAACTATATGGTATAGTATCCTAGAATGGTATAGTGTCTTATATCTCGTACAGGAGAAGTCGCACTCCAGTAAGAAAATCCGTGCGTTCCCAATACTTCCACCGAATTACCTATGAATCCCCCGCCAGTTGTGTTCCCATGTGTTGAAAAATATTTTAGTTAGGTTTTGGCTCTTGCTTTTTTAGAGGAAGGTAAAGGATTTTGATAAGTCCAAACATGCCTGCAGTTTCAGTTTATGTATATATCAACAGTTCATTTGGGCTGAAATTCGTTTTCTATTTTTCAGTACTTAGTGTTATCAGTTCACGCACAGTTTCTAAGATGGCACTGCCAAAAGTTCTCAAGTACGGTGTAGTTTATGCAGTTCCTTTTTCTTCGGATCAGAAGCCTTCTTCCATTAGCGGTTTCAAACTTGCAACCATACCATAGCAGACTCAAAACGCCTAGCCTAGTTGGGAAATTCTTTACATTTTCTTCGAAACAGCTTTTTTTGTACTGCTTTTTTAATTATATATTCCAGTCAAATAAATTCATTTTATAAACGATATCTATCTCTCTATATGTATATATATATATTATTTTAACTTCCTGCAATCTTGAATTACTCAGACATTTCTGGTAGGCTGCCAGATATTTCACAAAGTGTTAGAGACCTCACACACACACACAAAAAAAAAAATTGTGGACCATAAAAAATGTAGACCACACACACATGCAAATAAATAAATAAATAAATACAATCCATATTAACTTTTTTAACAAGCTTGAGCTGAGAATATATTAGGGTAGAAATGAATCTATAACAGGCAGTTTTTTGATGGAAAAAGAACCTTACTAAGTAATGAAACATTGCATCAATGATAAGTGGTTCATACTTGGACTCTTTACTCTAAAGCAGAAAAGCGTTAGGCCGATTCCTTTCGTACATCATAAACAATTGTAATAGCTTGATGACATTTGCTTGACTATTAGAAACTCATTCAAAGTGCGTCTATAAAACCGTGTTTTAAAAAGAGTTTCATAAATTTGTACGCATCTGTTAAAAGTCACTCTCTAGGTGCAAGATGAACTCTGCATCCTACCTTCATCACAACCGTTACATCTCTTTCTGACTACAACGCGGAAATCGTGCTGCTTCTCACGCAAAGCAGCTAATAGCAACGATATCCCTCGGGGCGCAATCATCCCGTATGCCATCTTCTCTTCTCAAGCAACAACAACAACAGCTTTATAATATTTTCTTCGTTTTTTTTTTTTTTCCCCTTTTCTTTTCAGGTGCGGCCAGGCCAGAGAGTCAACTGGTCCACTCTCTTTCCTTTTTTAAAACCAGTTCACTTTTTGCCTGCGGGTTGTAAACCGAAATAAATTATCCCAGATCAGGAGGGATTTGCCATATTTGAAGGAGAAAAAACTTTCACATGAAAGCTTCATCACATGCAGGCTAAAAAAAAAAAAGACCGACACGAAGAATTCCAATAGAATAAGTCCAAATCTTTTTCAGTGAAATCGTTCATGGTTATTACAGTTATTTGACTCATCTTAAATCAGGATTTAAACCCTCCGCCCCCCAATTTAAAGGAATCACTAGTTGCAGACAGCCGTCTTGGCCATCCCATTGATTGATAGAACGCCATTATCTAGGATTTAGTTAAGATTCTACTTTAGAAACAGTTAAAATATTAATTTTATAGAATTTTAAACAGTTAAGGAGATTATAGTGATTGCATTTTAACAATTGTTTCGTTTCCAGTGCTTAACAATAAAATGTCATAACGTACTTTTCCTCTCACTGGTGAGATATCGCTAAGGCAATGCTAATTTTAAAAACAACTTTTAATAAAGGTCTCGATTTCATATTGAATTTTTCTCATTCGAGAAAGAGAGAGAGGGAAGCAAATTAATCGAGAGAGAAAGCAAATCAATCTCTGAATGAAATTTCTTATGGTAATTACAGTTATTCGAGCTTTAAATCCGCAGTATTTAAAAGTTATTAGTTAAAAAAAATATCAGTCGATGATGGCCCCGTAGCATCCATTTAGTCGAAATGATGGCTCATAGCTACAAAATATAGTTTTGGTAAAAAAAAAACTATTAAAAAAATGAAGTTAAATGTAATCATCATTTTTTTAATACTTCGCCGATTAGGCATTGTCCCTGACAACGGCCCGAAGGTGCTCGCCACTTTATTATGGGGGCACCTAGTAGGTGGGCCAACGTCGCCCCCTATGAAGGGACGGACATGACAACCACGCCCAGTAGGGGATCGAACCCGGGAGTTGAACCCGAAGTACAGTGCTTTACCCACCATACAACTCGGTCGGCATTCTTTTAATAGTTAAAAATTGAATTTTATTGAATGGGTAACGATTAAATAGATCAGCAGGTCAATCAGGAAGATTTGTAACATTTTAAAAGAAAAAAATATTCACAAGACCTGATGAAGATTAAAAAAAAGTGTTGTCCGTCACAAGACGAAATATTCAAACAGAATAAATTCAAAACTGTTTCTCAGTGAAACTGTTCACGGCCATTCCAGTTATTTGAGTTTAAAACTCGTTTAATTTTAAACCATCCATTCATCTTTGAGATGACCAGTTTCGCACGCTAAATCCATAAATTTAGGAAAATCTGATGAAGAAGTCAATACTCCTTCTTATGTTCCTTATGATCCTTCTGACGCTGTACTTCTCTCTAAAACGCACCCATTTTTTTAAACTAGTATGGCTGCCGTCATTGTAAAATGGGACAGTAATAGCAGTATTTTACAAAAAGTTTCGAGTTAAAATATTTAGATACGAATACTTTTTTGCATGTAGATTGTCCTAATAGAGTTGAAAAATTACAATATCATTTAAGTAACTACTTTCTGCGCATGCGCATGCCACTAGTATAGCTACCGTTTCGGGAAATCACGTTTTCTCCCGTTATGCTCAATCTAGTGGCTCCTATATCTATGACTAAATTGGATGCAATCTGAAAACCACTATAAAAGTGAATTGTTTGACTTTATTTAGTTTAAATGGTGGCTGTTTCATCTTATTTATACGTTTGAAAAGTATCAAGAAATTTCTTAAATATCATTTAATTACAAAATGCGTTATCGTATACAGTATTTGTAAAAAGTCACCGTGCAATGCACAAACTCTCTTTCCTTAGGTTATTTTTTTCTATATCATAGACACAAAAGGTACCTTTAAAACACCGTTTTATTAAAATAAGTCTTCTAATAAAACTTTTGAGAAAAAAAAATGCGAAGAGTAAATGGCAAACTTTACACACACGGTGAAGTTCATCATGCAAGCGAACTGAATTGAATTATGTAAGTAAATTTTTAAAACGTTTTCAATGTGCAAAAAACTGTTAAATTTGTCAGATTATATTTTTAATTACATTAATGGTTTAAGGAAGATAAATGTATTGGAAACTGTTGGACGGTGTATAATGCATTACATAATTTTTACAACATTCGTAAATTACTTTTTTGAAAAGCAAATTCACCTAGAATAGCCGACCTTTAAAGATTGGATGTTACGCAAGATTACCTTCCAATTGAAAATTTATAAGTGTTCACGATAAGAAAATCTCTTAGGGATATAAAAATGAAGTCTTCATATCATCTGGTAGGGTAAAGAGAAAATAAAATTAATCATATTCAGACTTATAGGTTATTTTGATTCCCAAATGCTTGTTTTATCGCGAACATTTGCTTCCACTTATTTATCGGCCTATTTGCTGTCGGGATTCACAAGAGAAAGTCTGACTGGGATAAAAATACACGCGACCTGAGATTGAACAAACTACATTAACATTGCGCTTCGAGCAAGATTTGTCATCAGGGCATCAGTCTCTGATCACTGGAAACGGTCCAATACACTCAAAATATTTATCTTATCGGAATCTTCAGAGAAAAATTGGATGAGGCAGGCGGGCGTATTCAGCTCTTAATTAGTTTCTTAATTAATTAAACAGAGAAATCTCTTTGCTTTGCACGGTTGGTTTAATTTACTTGCACTGTTTCATACCGGAAGACGAGCTGATAGCGCGCGATTTCTATTAATTGTAATCTGAGTTGATGAAGAGCAAAAATTAAGTACTCCACCTTCGGTGAATGAAGGTAGACAAGTAAAAAAATAATTAGCTGGAAGTTATGATTACATCGCATTAATTAACTTTTTGGAGAAATTTAAAGAGAAGAGAAAAAAAACTGTGATCGAGGATGAAAGAAATTTAGCCCAAAGAGAAAAGAAATCGTTTTACGAGTCAGAATGAGGCTCAGAAATTTAGTTAATCATTTATGATCGAAGGTATTAAAGTTTAATTTTCTTAATTTTCGTTAATTACCCATGATATCCATTGATCGGTGAAAACCTTTTTAAGCCGTAAAATCCACATCCGTACACACACATATACACGTTTAGTTCTTCTTTTTTTTCTTTGCTGCTGAATATTAAGATCCTGATTAAAATTTCATGCTGCATTTAGTTAAAAAAAATAAATAGATGTGTCGTGTAGGTAAGAGAGAAATTTAACTATTTTGATGGAGGATTCGTGATAAGTTTCATGCAATAACTTTCAGTGAGACATTTTTTTTTTTTTTAGGATTAAAAAAAAAGTCAGCTCATTTTTCTCTTACTTTTTAAAATAGACTCATATTTTGATTCTTCATTAAAAGAGATTCTTTTAAAAGTATTTCTATAGCTAATGCATTTAATTTTGATGATTTTGGTGGAAAACTTTCAAACATGAAAGTTCATACCAACACGACCTTATATTTTTTACCATTACCTCATGGACATTAATAGTCAAATTAAACTTTAAGCTAATAATTAGTATCGTCATATCATAGCTCTAAAGTATAATTAGGATCGTGATATTATGAATATATATGAATATTGGATACAGTGCCTGAAACTTTAAAAATGGATTTTTTTACATTAAAAATTTAAAAAGGAGCTATTTTTTAAAAGGAATTTAAGGGTTGTTTAGCGTTTTGACCTATAGTAGAGTGTTTCGTCATTCATAAAACAATAATGAAACATTCAGTTCAGTGTTATGGCAAGCCTATACGAAGTGCATCTACCTACGGAGGTGGGGGTGTCTTGGTCGAAGGACATTTTAAGGTGTTCTAACGCGTATTCACCTTACATCTGGAGAAAACCGACCCAAACTCCAAACCGTTAGATCGACAGCCGCACGACATTCACATTTTGGACATTCACATATTGGATTAGAGACATTCACATTTTGGATGTCTGCTAGAGATGAGACGGGCTAACCTGAGCTCGGACCCGAATCGGTCTCAGGCTTTGAAATTCACAATTGTGTTCGAGGTCGGGAGATATTTTTGATTTACTGAACATACTCCTTGTAAACAGCTTTTAAAAAATGATTCATGTGAGAAATAAACTAATTATTGTTTTTTGATAAACTTGAATATAAAGAATTAGAAAGTGCATTAAGAGTTTGCTATTATATTTGTCTTTAATTTGCACAAACGGCAAAATTTATGTTATGCTATCAATGAAGTAATTGACTTTTATTTACCTATTAGCTGGAATTTCGGACTCGGGCTCAGTCTTCGACTAAAATGATATTTCTCGGGCTCGGATCGGAAATCCTCGGGCTCTGGCTTTAAAAAATGAGCTCAAACTCATCTTTACTGTCTAGCATGTTTAGTGACTTTTCTACTCGGTCATGGCGAGGACGATGAAATAAAAAAAAATAACATTTAATGGAAACATTAAATAAAAATTGACAAGATTGCGATTTTTTTTTTAGTTTGACATGCTTTTTTAACCCTTTTAGATCTTGGGTCCACAATTGAACACACAAAATTTCCTTATACAATTATTATACCTTTGTACACGGTGCATTTCCTAATTCATGCATATAATAATAAACCAATTTTTTTCGAAATTTTAATATTTTTTAATTATTTTAATTAGAAATGTGATCTCTATTAACAATAAAAAATTATTTAATTCAAAGAGAATTTATTTAACCAGGTGTGTGAAGCGATTAAATTAGATATTTCTTACGTGCTATTATGTTGGAAATGCCATATAATAATGCAATATTATTTTAACACGGCCATTTCAAAAGCCACTTCAATTACAATTTTTGAATAACCAATGAAATCTGTACAACATTCAAATACCTGAATTTTCAAGAATTTTTTTTATTGTAGTGTTTAGACTTCAATGTTTGTAATAATTTTTTAATTACTGTTTATATGAAGTTGTTAAACAGAAGGATAAAGCCTGCAAATACAACATCCTTTTTGCGCATATATGGCGATATATCGTCGTCAAACTTGGAAAGATTTTGTGGTAATCTCAAAACGATATATATCACTAGTAAGAAATTTTGTGAGATGCTGTAAAAGAGCTTTGAATATAATTTCTACCCTTTAAAAGAAGAGTAAGCTGTTACAAATGTTAACATACTTAATGTATTCTGATTGGAAGAGATTAATGTCTATAAACTGCCATAAATCGTGATGCATAGGAATTCCTTCGAACGCTCCTGCAGAAGAACAGTAAATGTTACAAATACTATTTTTAGGTGGAAAGCATTATTTTGAAACTTTTAAGAACATGTACCTTCGTACTTTAAAATATTGAGTACATGTACCTTAAGAACATATTCGTTTAAAATAGACGAATATCTCTACAATACTTTTTAAACAATGACTGGCAATAGGGAGTAATGTTTTGGAATTCTATCGGGTGCTCTTGTAAAAGAACTATAAAAGCAACATGCACCATTTTCAATAGAGTATATGGCACAGTACATAAGAACACCATACGTTAATTGGTAGTAATCGATGTTGCTTATGGAAGTTAGAGTACCGACGAACAAACAGACAGACAGACAAATCAAAATCAAAAAATATTTCCAATATTGTTAGAAACTGTATGTGTCTTTAAAAATCATCACTTCTGTGTTTTGTTAAACGGTAAATTCATTTAATCTGAATAACAATAGATAAATAAAAGACATTTTACAACATTTTTTTATATTAAACTTTAAATAAAGAAATATTCAAGAATAAAAATGTATCAATTACTATATTTGTGATAAGTAATCTTAATTGCTCCGATTTCTTCTACTTCGCCAGTATTCACGCTACACCAACACGTATATTGGATCCTCATTTGTCACACTATAGGCAGCTAATTTGCATTTATGGATCATTTACTCCTGAAATTCAAGAAGCTTCAGCAACATTGAGTTCAAGACTAATGGAGCTTTTAGAATACGAAAACTTTTCCCATCAGTATACGGATGGCATTTGGATAAAGATCCGATAGGAATGACAAGTTTGTGTGTGTTTGAATTCCTGATGAAGGAAATGCTCTGAAATGTGATGGTAACATCCGAAGAGAAAAAAACCATCATGTAATTTTAGGGCAAGTTACATGCCATGAATTTCAATATGTTCTCTGTTATTTTTGAGTGTGTGAACAAAAAAAGAAATCATTATTTTTGAGTATATGCATGTGCATTTGATATCCATAGCCACTTTTTCTTTGATTAATGACCACCATATACTGTGTTACATTTACCTATTCTTAAAAGTTTTTCTTTTATTTTGGTTTATATATATATATAGTAAAAGGCATAGCTTACGAATCAACGTAGCATCCACTTGGCAAATACAAAATTTATATATATATATATATATATATATATATATATATATATATATATATATATATATATATATTGAAATATTTAGTTTAAGTTCACAATCAATACTGTATGCTTAATATTATGTTTGTTTGAGGGTTTAGATTTTATAACTTGTTATTAGCTCTACTTTGTTAAATAGTGACATTTTTAACGTTTGAGACTCTGCATACACCCTTCCAAAAAGCAGTCGAGTAAAAGTTAAACTTCCTATTTTGATAGGTATATTAAAATTTTTTTTGATGAAATAAGAATTAGGTTATACTTAATTATCAGTTTTCATATTCCTGGCGAAATGTTCTTTTTTTTCAAAAGCTAATTATTTATTTGGAAAGCTAAAATAAGAAATTCTACTTTTATTCGAATACTTTTTTGAAAGGGTGTGAACAACAAGGGGCACAAAAATTACCTATGCTGTCGTACAGCATAAATATCCTAATTTGTGCTCATAAAGATAAACCTATTTTCCTCAAAAATTTAGCAATCAAGATATTTCATTCTTTATTTATAATTTTTTATTATTGGAAATTTAATCTCATTATAAGAAATATTTGATTCAAAGAGAAATTATTTGTTCCGGTCTGAAAGGGTTAAGGAAGTGAAAACTAAATAGATTTTTAAAAAGATATTGCAGTCGTGTGATACTTAATAATTTGTCGTGCTGTTGTGTGATATGTAAACAAGATAGTTACATTTTGATCACTACTTTTAATTAAATGCACAACGCGATTTTTTTCAAACACGATACACAAAATCATAGGCTTCATATAAGTTATTAATCTCTTGTTTTATTACTTGAAGTGCAAAATTCAATGGATTACATCTTTTAAAATAATTACAAAAATAGTAGCGTAAACAAAGCTAAATTTCAGAAAACATCATTTAAAGACTAATTAATATATATTTTTGTTACGAAATACTTAGTAAATGCTAGACCACATATTGCGTTAATACTTTGCTTTGCTATATAAATTAAGACTGCATTATATAGAAAATGTGATGTTCATGCCAATGAATAAAAGTAATGCAAAATTAATTATTAAGCTTTAGCCCTTCTTAAAAATAAGAAAAACTAATATAAAGGAAGTCAAACTTAACTCACAAAATTTAGACTTCCATATAAATCTACGTTAAGTAATTATTAGTCGAACAAATAATATTTTAAAAACTTTTCAATGTATTTTCTTTAATAAAAAACTTCATAATAGAGTGAAAAGATAAAAAAATTCTTATTCATTCTAAATTTTTTTATAAAAAAGCTTAAAAGTAATTAATAAAATATTTTATGAAGCTTTTGTTATTTTTGAAATTAAGTGCATTTTCTGAAAGCAATTAAAATATAATTAGAGATAAACGAAAACTTATGACTTGTGGGTACATGTTTCACGAGAGAAGTCTATTTTTAAAATTAAACTACCAATTTTTCATTCCTTATAATACGACTAATAGTGCTCTAATTAATTTAAATTATTCATTTAGGATTCTTCTTGCGTCTGAGAGATGATGCTTTTGGATAAAGGAATAGTTAGTTAGCGGATTTAATTTTTTAGTAGTATAGTTAATCAGGTATATTATTTGATTATCATTAATTTTAAAACTGTGAGGCGTAGCTAGAATTACCAAAAACTAAGAAACAAGTTTTTTTTTTAAATTATCAGACTATAAAGTGCTACTCCCTTGCTTCAAGATTATACAAAGTATAAAAGCACACTGCGGAACTGCATACGCACACTTACAAATTTAAATTACGGAAATGTTTCGATGCTTCGTAGTCCTCAAAAAGCTTTCGTACAAAAAAATTACCGAATTTCTTCGGAATAGTTCAATATAATTAAAAATGACGATTCAACAATTTTTTTTTTCAGTTGCTAATTTGTATTTAAACAGTCAGTCAAGATCCTACGAACATAAGCATTATTCACTTTTCTGAATCCTATAAATATCTAAATTAAACGACATTTTCTTCTAAATCGTCCTTTAATATTTTTAGAGGAAGATTAAAGCGTGAATACACATGTATATAAACTACGACTGTAGTCACCATTACCTAATAAAAGATGTACTCCGAATTTGGTTTATAATTACAGTGTTCTTGAAGCATACGTGGCCTTATCATTACATTTAGACTTCTCTGGAACTCTCCTTTTAGGGAAATTAAGTATTGAACGGTATTACAACATGCTATTATTCCCTCAGCACCACAATTGAACAACTGCGCGTTGATGTTTTGTCACATTCTAAAAGCTTTTCAGTTCCACTTTAATTTAGATAAGATAGACTAAGCCTGAAAAAAGGCTATCGATATTATGTACACTATTTTCAGAGGATAGTATTCATTCATAAAATGCAACGATATGCAGCCATTTTGTTTTGTTCGAAATGAAGATGAATCTCTTAAATGCCTTTTAAATACGGACTGTTGGCAGACTGTAAAAGTATTGAATTGTATTAAAATAACTCGGCTGTACGAGCCTCGTCAGAGGAAGACACCCCCCCCCTGAATTCCCCAATTTTTTTAGTTTCATTATTGCCATATTAAAAAGATTAATTGACTATGTCATTTTATCGCTCATCTTTCGTGTATTTCGCCTGGTAACCCTATGTTGAAATTTTTATGTTTGTAACCTATTTATAGAAAAATACATGTGGTGCATATTCTACAGCTTACGAAATATTGTAACAGTAGATTAAAGCTGTTGTGAGCTAATAGTATTTAAATATATGTAAAATTATGTCGCATTTTATGACACATTTTTCAATAAAGGGGCTGAGAGATAAAATGACATAGTCATTAAAATGCATTATCACCAAAAGGCTATCATTTTATTTTGAAAGATCATGAAAATAGATGTTTTAACTCTCCCTTTGTTAAGCGTCAAATTCCTTTAAACGGAATTTTTATATAAAAGCGAAAATCTACCTAAAAAACTGTCAGTTCTAATCTTCCTGCCTGTTTAGATGGAACTCTTTTTTGAAACTCAAGACAGGTAGGCCACCTGAAACATTTGTTTTTCTCAGTGTCTTTTTCTACGTGCTGTTTTAAAAGTTTCCACGCAATTTCATCGTTTACACCACTTTTTAAATTTTTTTGAATGTTCTTGCAATTTGATGGATATAGAAATGAACGAAAGAAAAAGTTAAGGTAATATCTGCGGTTTAAACTACTGCGGGATATATGCTGAAGTAGGATCTTATCTTTTAGTTAGTTGTAAGGCGCCCGTTGTAAATGCTAACACGGAATATTGCGCTTTAATTTATACTATCGCAAAAAATCTTCTGATAAACCATTTTTTTAAATTTAAACTCTCCATGGTTTAGCAGAAGAAACTAGTTTATTTATTTTAATCTCGGGGAAATTTTCAAACTGTATAATCCCCAGGAGCTATTTATTGAAAATATGCAAATTGAGAATATGGTTTAAATTTTGTGGCAGAGTTTATCGATCTCACGAAAATTTTAATTTATGATTCCGCGTTTTTGACTAAAGCAGTAGAAATCTCGGGTAGTTCATTTAGTTAAAGCTGGTTATTTTTGTCAATTAGTTTTTTAACAGAACTGTTCATTAGAAAACTAAGTATTAAGTTTCTTTAATAACTGATAACTAACTATTAATAATTTTGTTAATAACTAATAAGTAATTATTAATAACTAACTGTTAATAACTAATTATTAAATTTCGTTAATAGCTTCACATATTGAAACTATTAACGAAATTGAAAAAAGAATGTCTTTATATAGTATCGTTATGGAGGGACGTAATTCTATGTTAAAAACTGCATTTTACTGAGTTTGTCAAAAATCACCTTGTAAGGGTTGTACCTCGAAGAAACGAAATTTTTCTCACAGTCAAGCTAAGATAAACTAATTGCGCCAGTGACTCGAAAAAAATCAGGATGAATCTTCATAAGCTACACAATGCACTGTAATAGATGGAACAGTGTCTCCTTGAAACTCTCAGAAAAAAAATCTTCAACATGAAATTGCACTGCAAAAATTTTCGAAAAGTGACATATGCCGCTAAATTTAGGATTTTAAAGAATTTTTCCTGCAAGTTTTGTACCCGATACACACTTATTGTTTATTAAAGTGTACACTACAGCAGAGTGTTTCTTAACATTCTAAAATTTGTTAAGTGCTTCACAGTATTAGTTTATTTATATTTATGCTCTAAAACCACTTTTTTTTTCGGAAAACACCGTTAAAGGTTTTAAAAAAAATGGCCTATTCAATCATAGAGACCGTTTTGCAGGTCAACGGAAATGTAGAAAATAAAACTTAAAAGAGCGCAAGCTTTGACAAAACTGCAGAACCCCATCATCGCTCGGAAACCCAATACTAGTATATCATTAAATTCACATAACTCATGGGAAGAGAGAGATAAAAAAAAAAAGGTCTTTTTCACCGATTAACATTTCCCGACCTCCCCCGCATCCCTTTCGCATTGACAATGCATCCCTGACCCGGGCGCCCATCCCTGGCCGGACGTCGATAAGTAAGAAGGAGCATGCGCAAACATCCAGAGAGAAACAGGGGTATGCGCCCGGGGACGAAGATGAAGATAAAATTCCTTCCTCATCGATCATTGGCCGGCTTATTTCGAGTAAAGAGACGGAAAAACGTGACGGATAAAACCGTGAAAAACCCTTCTAATACTGCCCCTGTGAGGGGCGGGGGGACAAATTTGTTTCATTTGATGAGTGTCAACTAGATAATTCTAAAATGGAGCAAACCATTTGAAGAGCAACCGTTCCCCAATGCTGAAAAAAAGGGCAGCCGTTGCCATCGCTCGATTTAACTACCAGAAAGATGGAGGTCCATCGAATCGTTGATCGCGTGCCACAGATCTAGAGACGCACAGTTGGCTGTGTGACAGCCAGCTGAGTAAAAAATAGCCTTTTGATCTGTGGCATGGGATGAACGATTCGATCCACCGCCATCTTGATGGTAGTTAAATCGAACGATGGCAACGGTTGCCTTTTTTTTTCAGCACTGGGCAGCCTATCCTGATGTTCTTCTATATCAATGTACTTCCATCATATTCTCCATTTTTCAGCAGATGACAGTGCTGTTAAAAATAATCTTGACAATTTTACGCATAAACGACAATTTGTATGGAAATTACGTGCAAAGAAGTAGAGGATTCTCGTGTTCGGCCACAATATGCTACTTTCAAGTACTTTTATAGAAATAAAATTTATTCTTCGTGACTCACAACAGTCAAAGCGTCAGAATTTTGTGTCCTTACGGTGAGGACACCGCGCGATAAAGGGTTAAGCTGAAGTGTGCCGTGCGCAAAAGGTCTTTAGACTGGTTAGACAATAAGACCCCATTGAATTTTATCATTATTTAACTGGGGCAGTTAATTAAAATTTTAATAAATTTAATTCAAAATTGATCTAATTTAATTAAAAAGATCAAATTACCATGGGGATAACAGCATAATAAATTATAAGACTGAACTAGGTTGAGATAATTTCAAGTTGAGAATTAAACAGAATGGACGTAGAAGCTAGAAAATTTATACGGTGCCATATTCTGAGGCGGTAAGAATAGACTTAGTCTGAGATTCATAAAAAAAATAAGAGAAAAGAAAGAGAAAAAGTTGTTTTTACTATCGTCAACTGAGCGACTTTAGTGTAACACGAATAAGAAGTTATACTGAGCAAACAATACAAATTCCTGCCCTTAGGGAAAAAAGGAAGAAAAACCATTATGCTAAATGCGATAAGCTTAGGGAAATAAAGAAAGATATATCATGCCAAATGCAACGATGATGTAAAATTTTCCATCATAATAATTTTGTGCTGGATTTGGCGATGTATAGTAATTAAATAGGGCGAGATTTTAGTTTAGTGGTTAATGCAAAGCAACGCGATGAGGAAACTCCAGGAAGTCATTCACGGATGTGATTCAAGGATTCAAGGTGATTCGAATGATTCAAGGAATCCCCCACGAGGTCGGGAGAATCCTTGTGCGCAGGGTCTTTCTAAATGTTCCCGATGCGTAAATCAGTTAATTTGTGGCGACTTAAGGAATTTCCAATATCCCAATTGAAAACACCATATCTTATTGTCATAACTTTGGGAATTTTTTAATCTCCCGCCAAAAAATGAAAATATCGCCAAGTTGGGGTACTTTTTCAAAGCATTTTTTCGCATAATATTTGGCGATTTATCTTTAAAAGGCGCCAAGCTCGGCGATATTTGGCACAGTTTTTAAAGGGAGACACAAAACCGTTGTTGGACTACTAACTAACTATATTAGGATGATACTTTGCTTGAAATGGGTTAATGCCTGTAAAACTAATATTGACAGTAATGCATTGGAATTCTTTTGAGTGCTCCTGTAGGAGAACTACAAATGATAGATGCAATGTTTGAGGTGGATGGCTTTATGCTGTAATCCTTAGAAAAATTAATCAATTCTATTTCGTTTGAAATAGTACTCGAATACCTCTAAAATACACTTTAAAGAATGACTACCCATAGAGCGTAATGCGTTGAAATTGTTTTTAACACTCCTGTAAAAGATCTAAAAATGCTACATACACCATTTTCAATAGAGTACGTGACACTGTACCCAGAAAAAACATATATAAATTTCGTTGTCATCGATGCATATTTACGGCAAATAGAACCCGAACGGACAGAGAGACAGACAGACAAACTGAAATAGTAAACACTTTTCAACGTAGTTGGAGAGAGTTGTAAATATGCAATAAGAGAAAATGGGATCCGAATATTATGATCAACTTTTAAATTAAAAACTTCAGGGATAACTATGTTGAAAAATTCTAACATATCCAAGAAAACTCTTATTCGAAATTCTCTAACATAGTTATACGCACTTCATCAGAGTCATTTTCGGTAAAAAAGTATATTGGTAAACTTTAATAATACATGATGCGTTTAATCCTACTTTTTTAATACTAATTTTATTTTGTTTTGTTTTTTTACTAGATTAACGACTTAAATGCACTAGAAATATTTACTGCGCTAATGGTCATTCGAATTGTCTGTGCTAAAGAAAGATAAATGAATAGAACACTACTTCCAATAGAGTATACAATGTAGTGTATACTATGTCAGAAACATACATAAATTTCGTGGCAGTCGATAAGTATTAAAGTATATTGGAGCGCAAACAGTCAAACAAACAGAGAAACAAAAAATTAAAAAATTTTCAGTTTTGTTAGAAACAAAACAGTGGTTTTCAAAATCCTTCGAAAAGCCTCTTTCGGATTCACAAAATAGCCCCAATGCTTGGTTTAGAGTCCGAAGCTATACTCAGGAGATTCAGAATGAATAGATTAGTTTGGTGCATTCTTGCGCTGCTTGAAACAGAATGGATTTTTCAGGTGCTATATGATTATACTCAAAAAGCTCAAGAAAGTACATCTAGTGTTGATTGTCCTAATTTTTGAGAACAAAATAAAATATTTTCTGCGGATTTGGGGGAGGACTACTAGCTATTTACCAATTTCTGGACTAATTTTATTTAGAATTATTGTTATCATGAGGGAGTAATTTCAAGCTCGTCATTTTGAAATCACAATGCAATCCACGACAATGTGACGTCACGAACTTGGAGCTGCATTAGAAATTCAACGTGGCTCACAATTTCTGAGGCTAGAATTATGTCCGGAATAATTCCATGAACTGTCAGATTTTGATCGGTTGAGTATACCCCTGATACTGTAATTTCTTAAATTATTTCCCCACCCAATGGATTATAATCCGTAAGCAAAAAATCGAAAGTTAGATAAATAATCTTCTTTCATCTGGAAATTCTACTTGATCCTCAACAAATATGCCTATAAACAACTTCAGTGGATAGGCTATGCTTCGGTATAACAATGCGAACGCTCAAGTCGCAAAATGGCTCAAATCCGCCGTTTTAAACATGGGTGGAGTTCTTTCAGTTTAGAAGATCCGAAGTCGATAATTGCTGCTAATTATGGAGTCAGTAACTTGAAACAGGGAATGGTTACTGCAGGCATGAATTGCGCGAATATATCCGAGAAGTGCATTTTAGAAGGGAGCGCAATTATTCCGTATTTTAGTCGTGTGTAGTGTAACAAATCGGTACCGTCAAAATATTTACTTTATGTTCGGAGCAAGTTCAAGTAAGCTTGTTGCGGTAGTGATTTGGCCGAATATGAAGTTTTATAAATATTAACTTTATTGTAAACAATGTGAAATTTTAAATTTCATATAAAAAGTATGTTAAAACTCATTGAAATTGCTTTTCATTATTCAAATTTTAGCATCCCCCATAATCGTGATAAATTCTTGTCAAAAAGAAATTCTAGAAAAATGCATGCCAAAAGGGTTTTTTTATCTCTTGAGAAAAATTTGCCTTTTAAAGCACTTGTGAATATATATATATATATATATATATATATATATATATAACATCTGCTATAAAGTAAGCACTAACTTGTTTAGATGTGAAGACTTTCATGTAAATAAAAATGCCTTGGTTTACTGAATGGAGTATGTGGTTCTAGAAGGGAATTACACTTACTAAGTTTATTATGTCTCTCAGCGTCATCCAGTAATATGACCTAAAATGGATAGCCAAATTGCCGGGTAAAATAATCCACCAAGAAATTCCATTTCGGGGTCCACGCCATAATGGCAGCCCTTCCACCGCTCTCGAGATTCGTGACTTCTCATTACAGTATTTAATTCATTTCTGCGTTTATTGTTGGCCATTAATTTTTTAATTATGATTTTGAAATATTTCATTTTATTGTTAGTGACACTTTTGAATTTTAAAATTTTTATAAAATAATTATGCATACTATATATGATTGTAAAACTTAGTATTTCATTTCATTATGTATCGTCATAATTACTTTTACAAATTTTATTTTGCCGATAGAAAACAGTTTACAATAATTTTAAATTATTTTCAAATTGCCCTTTGGTGAATACATAATGATCCTTTGGACACTTTATCAAAATTCTATTTTTTCATTACTCAATGGGCTTTTAAAATGCAATTAAAATATGTTTATGATGCAAAATACAGTGTAAAATGTGCTGTCAAAGTTTTATTTAAATATTTATTTTATTTTATACAATTTTTTTCCTTAAGGAAGTCATTTTGGGACACCTTCTCCTACTTTTTTCCTTTAGTTTAAGAAATTATTATAAATTTCTGATAAAATATGGTAAGTGTCAAATTACGTATTTACTGATTTAAATAAATATAATACTTTTTTTGTAAAGAAAATATTATTTATGTAAAAATCATTAAAATACCCTATATTAACACCATTTCCAGTTTCTATATTAGAAACATTCGATAAATTTTCTTGTATACCAATTTGTAATTCTGCGAAATTATTTTTATTATTTATTGAGGTTTCATGCTTTGAAATTAACAGAATATTTGTAAAATTCCTATTTTCAGAGTCAGGAGACATTAAAATAAATTTTAACTATCCGTGAAAGGAAAGCAAACTTATTAGCATTATAAAGAAATACAATGTTTCATTTAATTTAAAATCCCTAATGGCTAGAAAGAAACGAGATTGTAACAAAAGGAAGCTATGATTTCGTTAAATAATTTGAAAGTATAATGAATTCCGATTTTATATCAAAAGATGCAATTTTTAATTCGTTTAACGTTTAGTTAACTTAAAAAGCTAGTTCAAGCAAATAAAATAACAAAAACTAAATAAGACATTTTAAAATACGGTTTTATGCGTCAGAGATACCCTGTAACCCCAGTGTTATTTTTTTTCCAAGGCAAGTGGAGAAAGAGGGTACGTATATAAAGAGAAAAAGGAAGTTTCTCCGAAATTTTGATATCAATGTTTTAAACCAAATGATTTGGGGAGAAAGTTAAGGAGACGGGGAAGTGGAGGGAATGCCCCTTTCCTGACGCTACTCCTATGATTGTATTAATGATACAGTTAACATTCAGATAAAAACTACTTTAAAATGTTTTCAAGATGAAGAGAAGAATAAAATGTTATAAAATTGCATTCCAACTTTGTGGCATCCTATATGCTAGATAGCAGCAGTTGTACTAAATATGCATATGTGTTAAATATACAGGGTGGCCATAATTAAACTGCAAGTGTTGAAGGGATGCTGAAGAGAAAACTACCAGGAATATTCCAGTGAAACTTGGTATCTACACGTTTCAGAACATGCGCAAGTCAAATATGCAACAACAAAATCGCCATTTTCACCCGATAGATGGTGCTATATCGTGATTTAATGTTTATGGACGTCATATATGCAAATTTTAAGCCCATCGAACGGTGCAAAAACAAGATCACATCGAGTAATGGTCAATCATGACTCAGCAATTATTCAGCTACTCTTGAAAAAATACCGGCGTATGAAACCATTAAGAAGAGGTACAATGAGTGTCAATGAGAATAAATAATGGTTTAATTGTTTTCCAAAGCGTCTTTATGAATTGTTTAATTTGTGATCTTAATTTACGTTAATTTTTGATTACATGTTACTGTAAAAATTTAATTACTGAAGCGAATTGTATGGAATTTTGATAAACTGTAAATGATGTTTTTATTGTTTATATGCCTCTTAGAATGTCACTATGCTCTGACTATTGGTTTTGGAAGTTGTATATGCCACCGGTGAGCTTTGAAATACGGTACAGCGCCATCTATCGGGTGAAAATGACGATTTTTTTCACATATTTGATTTGCGCATGTTCGGAAACGTGTAGATACCAAATTTCCCTGGAATATTCTTGGTAATTTTCTCTCCAGCACCCCTTGAACACTTGCATTTTAATTATGGCCACCCTGTATTTATAAGGTCTTTGTAGCACTCACATATTTGTACAATTCATTCTACTGCATTTTTAAAGAAAATTTATGCATATTTTATTTTTAATCGTGTTAAAATCCAATTAGTTCAAATATTTCATGTTTTCATGTAGGTTTAATCACTCTTCAATATATATTAGGGGAAGGTGGACCACAAAATGATCCTAGCGGGCAAAATGATACACGTATGTTTTCTTCGATACAGATAGCGCTATCTACCGGGTAACACTTAAACTAGTTGTGCCAAGAAGAAGCAATGGCGATATTTAAACGATCGGTGTATTACTAGTCTGAGTAGAATTCTTCAGAAAACTGGCTTTTATCATATCTCTTATAAGGTAAGCACTAACTTTCCTACTTATTTAGAAATACACACTTTAATGTACAGATACATGACTTTGTTTACTGAATAGAGTATGCTTTTAGATGTGAACTGCACTTTGATCTTTAAGTTTCTCGACGCCTTCCAGCAATATGGCCTAAAGCGGTCAACCATACTACCGGGTAAAATGATCTATCGACTGAAGAAACTCCAGAACTCGATCCTAGTTGTCAGGGTAGCCCTCCAAACGTTCTCAAAATGCGTGACTCACCATTACATTATTTAATTTTCTCTGCGTTTATTGTAGGCCATAATAATTTTGAGGTATTCCATTTTAATGTTTGTGACACTTTTTTATTTTAATATTTTCATACAATAAATTATGCAAACTATATGATTGTAAAATTCATTTTATTTCATTATATAAGTTAATTAATATAATTTCATTATTTCATTATGTATAGTCAAATTCCTTTACATCTTTTATTTAGCTTACATCATAAAAATAATTTACAACTGCTTTCAAATGAAGGATCATTTCGCCCTTGCGTGAGGGTAAAATGGTCCTTTGGACTCTTTCAAAATTATATTTTTTTCGTTACTCAGTTTGGGTTTTAAATATTATTAAAATATGTTTATAATGCAATATATAGTGTAACATATTGTATATATTTGCAAAGAGCCAAAGTTATGTTGTTTTATGCCATTTATGTTGTTTTATGCAAGTTTTCCCCTTAAGGGGATCATTTTGGGCTACCTTTACACTAGTTGTGTTATATATATATATATATAATTAATAAGTAAAACAGAGGGCCAAACAGTATGATGATCGAAAAACAATATATATATATATATATATATATATATAATTAATAAGTGAAACACAAACATTAGAACTGCAAAAATGACATACCTCGTGTGGAAAAAAATAGATGCGAGCCAAACAAACGACAATTAAACAAAGTGAAAATAGAATGAATGGAATGGGAATTATAACCACTGGTACCATCGTCAGGAGCCATAACCAGTAAATTGTAATTAAAGATAATCAAAATAGTAGGATTTCGGTTGAGTGGCATATCAAAACAGATATTCGCTCCACACTTTTTAGGCTCTATCCAACTATAGAACAAGCATCTAAATAAAGAAAATAAAAACAGAAGTCTTTTGAAAGCAAAATAATCGATAAAAACACTACAAAACAGACATATCCAACAGGAATAATGCAGATCACATGGCATGAGTCAGCAAATTTTCTTGTAAAAATGTGGTCAAAATCAAAAGGCAACAACAGTGTTGCCAGAAGTATAATGTGTAATAGTAGAACTAAAGTGTATAAAAGTGTTGTCCGAAACAGTAGTGGAAAATTATTTAACAGTGTTAAAATACAGGTATGTTAATCAAATTAACATAAAGGAATATTATTAATGACTGTGTCATTTTATCTCACCCCCTTTATTGAAAATTGTCCGAAAAATCTGTCCCAAAAAAGCGACATTATTTTACATATATTTAAATACTATTAGTTCACAACAGCTTTAATCTATTGTTAAAATATTTCGTAAGCTGTAGAATATGCATCACATGTACTTTTTACATATATTTAAATACTAATAGTTCACAACAGTTTTAATCTATTGTTGCAATATTTCGTGAGCTGTAGAATATGCATCACATTTATTTTTCTATAAATAGGTTACACTCATAAAAATTTCAACATAGGGTTACCAGGCGAAATACACGCAAGATGAGAGATAAAATGACATAGTCAATTACTATCGTTTTAATATGGCAATAATGAAACTAAAAAATTAGGGGGGGTTCAGGGGGGGTCTCCCCCTGACGAGGCTCGATCAGCCGAGTTACATATATATATGTGTGTGTGTGTGTGTGTATTAGATTGCACAAAGAAAAATAGTAACCGTGCGAGGAAAATTACTTTGACGCTCATTTTAACACTCATAGAAACAGAAAATATTTAACGGTTTAAAAGAATACTAGCGACCCGCTCCGTCTTCGCACGTTTGTAATTTAGAAAAAAAGAGGCGAAAAATATGAAGTTGCTGTCTTTGATTATAGAATTTCTTTTATAAACAATGTTTTCAGCTGATTTTTCATGACACAACACGGACAAATTTAGTTTGGAAGTGACGAGCAAAACGGCTACGTATAGCTGTCTACGGGAAAATCACTCAACGCTCAGGTCTAAGCCAATTAATTTATTTTGAAATTTGGAATCATTTTGCTCTTTGGTTGAGGGTAAAATGATCTTTTGGACAATTTTTCAAAATTCTGTCTTTTTAATACTTAATATGCTTTTAAAATGTTGTTACAAAATGTCTTATGATGCAAAATAGAGTGTAAAATAGGATAGCAAAAAGGGATGAATCAATGTTGTTAATTTCAAAGAGATATTCCAAGCTAACCGAAATTGGATAAGTTACGAAGTAATTTTGCACGTTACGTAATTTTTGCGTCAGAAATTATTAATTTGAATTGATATTTAAAGCGATTTATATAACTCATGAAAAATAAATCCTCCATTCTAAGTTATGTCGTTCGTTGCATAATTTTTTCGTGAAAGCGTTTTAACCTAACTTTTATTCTAAATTCGTAATTTTAGAAACGGCATTTTTAAATTCGTCACATCAAATTGACGTCAGTCTCACTGGCAATATCTAAAGCAATAATTTCACGTTGTTCACTGATCTTTTATCGGATACGATATCGACTATTAAAGTTTTTTCGCATGCTTTTACCTGAAAACCTGATTGCCTAGGCGTAAATATTGCTTTTTTCTTCGATACGCGTGTATATTATTGTCGTACGGTGACGTTATACATACATATACATATATATATATATATATATATATGTATAAACCTTAAGTGAAAAATTATCTAACTGATGGTGAAAAACGCATCAAAATCCGTTGCGTGGTTTAGGAGGAGTTAGCGGATACACAGACAGACGTGGAAAGCGACTTTGTTGTATACTATGTAAAAAAAAAGAGATTAAAGCAAAAATAAAAAATTTCGAAACTTGAGGCATACATTTTAACTTAAATTTATAAATGCTTACTTTTAATTTATAAATTAAAATGTATATATTTAATCCATTTAATTTTCACGAGGCTAACAATAATTGATAAACAACTTAGACTCAACAGTCTTCTGGATCAAGCAATTTATAACAATATAGTAATTTATAGAATGAAATAGGGTTTTACAAGCTGCGTTCCTAGAGCAGGTAGCAAGTGCTTCGCGAAAAAACATTGTGTTGCTTTAGCTTCCAATTCACTAGTCTCAAATTTACACAAGGTGTACACTCAAAGTACTCCACCAGCGGAAAAGTTTGAAAGACTTTAAGTACAGATTGTAAATGCAGTGTTCTGTATTCGATATTTCCAGAAGCAGTGAGCGGAAATTATTAGAGACTTTTCTTTAGAGCACTCGTTTAAGGTTGAGAAAGGGACTGGATTATCGTTGATTTGTTGAACAGAAGTCCATTTTTTGGCGAAGTTACCAGCTATCTCATTTCCTCTAATTCCGCAGTGTGAAGGGATCCACTGAAGAGCGACAGATTTATCCAGTTGTTGCAACTTTTTAATAGAGGTGTGACATTTCAAGAACAAAAAGTGGAAGCATCTCGACCCAGATTCCAATCTCGACTGGCCGCGCCAGGAGGCCGTCGCCGAGTTTCGACTTTTCGTTGAACATGACTGTCTTGCTTCCACTTGCACAGGATCAACCTAGCTCCTGATCCTTATTGTCCCCTTTGCAATAGTCAGCTGGTTATGGATGGCTGCCATCTTCTTCTGTGCAGAGCTCTCCGCGGATCAACAATTGCAGATCTTTACTGGAGGCGAGGAGAAGAATGTGGAAATGACTATTTTTGTTTTTGTTCTTGTTCTTTTGTTCTTGTTTTTTTATAAATGTCAAACCCCTTTGCCATCTATATAAATAAAGCAATGTGTAAACTGTCCGTTTGTCTGTCTGTCTGTCTGTGTCTCGCGTAGCTCCGAAACGGGTGATCGTTAACCTACCAAATTTTGTACGGAAATTCTCCAAGACGGGTCTCGACACACCTCGAAGCGATTTTTTCGAAATTCGAATTAGAAAATGTTTTATTTATGTTTTGTGCGATTTTTAGCGATTTTTCTTGCGTAATACATAATAACGCCGGTAATTGCACTCGCAAGAAAACGATATTTACAACATCGTATAGAGTAGAAAATTTTCTTTTAAAAACTGTTTGTTCGGACTGTGTAACATAATTTGCAGATTTTTTGGAATTTTTCAAATAAAATTAAATTTGACGCTGACTTTCATAAAATATTTTTAAAACTGCTGCATCTTGAATTCTATCAGTCATATAACTTTTTTATATTTCGGCAAAAGACGAAGCCCACAATTCGCCCACTTTTAAAAGAAGAACGGAGGGAAAATATAAATTAGGAGAATTTTTACGAATTTTTAAGTAAAGAAGGATTTTCATTTCCGTAGCAGCTGCTTACAAATTTCGGTTTGATATCTTGCGGTTTGGCTGTCCTGGATACAGTAACAATGATTAAAATTACCAGTTGAAAAAAAAATAAAAACGGGTCCCGCGCCATATCTCGAAGCGATTTTTTTGCGAAATTTGAATTAAAACATGTGTTGCTTATTGCCTTAATGCGCCAAATACTACTGTTATTGTACAGCTAAAAGTCAAAGCCCGTTGTGAAGTAATTACAACGAGCGCTCTTCTAAAAACGTGAAAAAAGTTTCTCATTCCAAAGATTTCATTTTGTGTACATAGTTATTCTTATGTCCAAGCAGACGATTTCTTTCCTTGGCCCGATTTCCTTTTATGAATACTCAATTTATTTGTGAGAAGAAAAATTAAACCGCATAATCCAGAAGAACAATTTTAAAGCCTTTATAAATAGCGCAGTCTTATCTCTTATCTCTTTTCTTTTTGTAAAAGGTTGCAGGAGAGGGTGACGTATTTTTAAAATTAAAAAAAAATGTCCATTTCATGTAGTGTCTGAGCTATTTAACGCTAAAACGTGAACCTAAAAGACAGCATGTCTGCGGAAATAAGACATTTTGAAAGTGAGAAGTTCACTGCAAACGGCCCATTTTCACTTTTTTGATACCGAATGACGCTGACATAGTTTTTTTTTTCTGTGTGTGTGTCATTATATTGCAATGATCACAGGTTATTACATATATGACACAAATTTTAAGTCAAGAGTGAAATAATTTTGCTTTTTCTAGATTCCACATCACTGGAATTAATTCGAATTACACATGTGAAGAAATTTTTCGTTTCCTACCGTGCGAAGAACGGGCACGCAGCTAGTTAGAAAAAAAAAAAAATTCGATATTTACATTTACCGCTTTTATTAAATCAAACTAGACTGAGCAAATCACAAGAAATGTTTTATTTTAAAAACATTGGAGTACTGACAGAATATAAATTCAACAGAGCGCTTATGAGAATTAAAAAAAAAAAAAATCCGGGAAACTCAGCCATTAATCCTCACAGGCATGCAGAAAAACATTAATAATATATGAACCATCCCGTTGTTTAGAATAGAAGAAACGATTCTTCAGGTGCCATAGTCTTCAGATTTATGCGTTTGTAAATACTGAATAATTAAAAACGGTTCTCAGAAATCACCGGGAAGCAGTGTCCTTATGGTGCATGCCCCCAGCAATCGAACGCTGCCCTTCATAGTGAAGCGTATCAGGTGAAAATATCGAGAAAAAGAGAATAAAAATCGAATGAATGCATCAGAGCAGAAATATTGTCTTAAAGAAGTAGAATGCGGAGAAGATTAAAAGAAGATTTAGCAAGTATTTCAGGAAAGCAACGGAGAGATCTCAGGTAAGAAGAAAAAAATGAATACCCTTTTTATAAGGTGATTTATAAAAGTAGATGTGATTCTCAGGGAGATAAGCTGAAATAGTACATTCTTTTCACACTTAGAAAACGATTTAGGAGTTTTTTTTTTTCTTTCTAATTTTCAAGCACAAACAAATCAAGTGTAACCAAATAAAGTTCGTTATAAAGTAATTGTTCAGTTCACCACTCTTTCAAGTTCATTTGCTCAAGCGACTTTTAAAAAATCTTTTAATCTAATATTAGATGTAGATAAGCAAAAAAAGCATGTAAATTTCAGGTTGTAATCTGATATAACAAGAAATAAATAACAAGAAAGATAAATCATGCCGAATTGGTTGATTATAAAACTCTTCCCAAGAACTTGGCGATGTAATATTGTCAAATGTGAAGGCATTTTGGGATAATCTCAGAAAAGCTATATGTCATTAGTAAAATAACTTTGAGAGGGCCAATAATTTTTTAAAAATATTACTTCCATCCTTTATAAAAAAAAATAAACTGTTATAACGTCTATATACTCATTGCATTGTGGTTGCCATATACCGAATGGCAACGACGATGCAATAATTCTACAGAACTCAAAACTACTGCATAACTATCAAGAAATAAACTACGAGAAAGTAAAGCTGAGAAAATTATTTATTGTTACGGCAAATATTTATTTTGGATTTCATATTACTAATACAGGAGCACACGATACTTTTCATTTATTAGGCTCTTACAAATAGTTGTATATCCGTGTTACCCGAATTTAATAATTATAATACTTAAGAGAATACTGAGTTTGAAATCTGATGTAACGTTACCTCACATTATCGACCATTAAAAGGAATTTTAATTGTGGGAATTTTTAAACAGTGCGAAACAATTTTGATTCGTCAGCTATAATTTTAATATTTTTATGGACATATTAATTAACTTTATCCTATAGTTTTAATTTTTCTAAATTATGAATAGATCAAAATATTTTTATTTTCAAATATTTTGGCAGATGACCTGTTCATTTAAACAAAAAAATTAAAACTTATAGAAATGTAACTTTATTTGAGTCTATTTCAAACATTTCTTTCACATAGAAAAACAAAAACAACACAAGCATAGTAATATAATTTAAAACATTAATCAATTGCATTTTTTTAGTCATCATAATTATATTCGATTAAAATAATTCACTATACTATTCCGGCTGCTCAAAATTGTAGAAAATTATTTAAAAAAGTATATATCTGACATAGAGTACAATCAATAAATTCATGTAATCTACACAAAATCGATATAAATTACTACCATGTAGCAACAATAAATCTTGAATTTGAAAAACAAAATCTAAGAAGGATTAAATTCATGAATCAAGGTTAAAATATATCAGGTGCTTAGAAGAAAATTGCAACACAAAGTTTTTAAACGTGCCGGGACTTTCAAAATGAAAAATTATATTAAGATACATTACTTTGGATTGAGTTCAACTATTGAGTTCAACTAATGGTTAATCATATTTCTTTTTATCCGAAAAGTTATCAAAACATTTATTTAGAAGGAGACATTAATTATAGAATAATAAAAAATACTGTGATTAATTCTGGCTGAAAAGGTAGTGTAATTAAAAAAAAATAGAATGATGTATTGTTAACTAGTGTTTAAATGTTCTTGTTTTTTTGTCATAAATTTCTTGTCATAAGTTACGAAATATCGTTGTGAGAAAGTGTTTATCAGAATGAAGCGCATTTCTCAACGCATGCCAGGAAACTTTTTAAATAAGTTGTTACAGTTTCGGAGCACATTTTTCCAAATATATTAGATAACATTGAATGGCATACTCACATTAAACGACTCTGTTGTGAATAATCGGAAAACATTAAGAGTAATTTCCTTTATCTTCTTTTATAAGTTAAAAAAGTTTTAAAGTTATAATCATAAAAGCAAATGAAAAATCGCGAATGACTGTAAATGGACATGATGTTTACTTTTGACACACAGGAAAAAGCTTGGTTAAACCAACCGTTAAATGTACAGTCATAAAGCAGAGTAGAAATAATCAAATACATGAATTTTAATATTCTAGCTCACCGTTCGGATGAAAATTTTACTAGCATACCTGAGTACCTTAGGTGATAAAATAGATTTATACGACTGTATTATAATACTAAGAAAGAATTTCCGTTTCATAGTCAAATAAGTCGATAGGAGAGAAAATGTTTCTGGAAATAAAGCGTATTTCTTGACGCACATAAAAATCATAAAAGAATCGATCATTAAATTTACTGGTGTATCGGCCATAAAAATGTGTAATAGTAATAGAAATCCGTCAATGTTTTGTTCCTAATTCATAGTTTGGACGCCAATTTTTCCTAGTGTAATAATTACCTTGAATGCCATTCTAAGATTATATGATTGCACTCTAATCAGAAAATACCAAGGAATGTTTATTCTGTTTTCTATCCTGAGTTGAAGCAGCTTTTCATTTTACAGCGTTAAACAAGTGCTTTTCCCCACTTGTATAGTGGCACTTCCCAGGGTATAGAGAAATTTTTTGTTGAATAGCTCTTTTTAATTGACGCTAGTGAAGTGAAGTTTCAGACGCATTTTAAGAGAATGAAAGGGGACTTATTTAAGGATTCTAATTAATTTCTAAGAATTTTTTTTCGCAAAATGTGCATATACTTATTTGAAAAGTATGCTGTTTTCAGTCAAAGTCATTTATCTCGAGTTCATCCTGACTTATGGGCAGTAGACTATGCGAATCTGTCCCTAGAACTTGATAAAAAAGCATAAACGAGCTAAAATAAATCATAGTAAATGTAGAAAGGTAGATTCCAACAGCAAGTTCTCGTGAATTTCCAGCGGATTCAGTTACGTTGCCTCCTCAGATGGCAAAAATTTGAAAAACTAATATTTATTTTATTTTATTCTCACGTGTAAATTAGAGGTGTGCCGGATATCTGTATCCGTATCCGCGGATATTTGAAGGGGAAAAAAAAAGATTTGTATCCATATCCTACTGATTAGATACTGTCCGCTTCAGACAATATTTATCGAAGTACATTGCTAAAAAATACGAGGAACAAACTACCCCTCCATACCCTACCTTGTAAAGCACCCAATAGAAAAATTCATCAGCGACAGTGAATATTGTTTTACTTCTTGACGTACATGATAGAGCTTGGTAAATTTAGCCAGTAAATTTACGAGATCAGACAGTATCAAAACAATCAAGTTTTGACTTCAAAACTCACAGTTTAGGAGCAGATTCTTACAGGCGTCCAGTGCACGCAAAAAAGACATCATATGAATTCTCGAACGACACGATAATGGAACGGAATTTTCTTGGCACGAATTGATAGATATTAGGCAATGAATCGGAATTTCTGACCACAGTTAAAGCATATTGCTATGTCACATATAAAGAATACTTTTTTTAATTAGAAAGTATTGAAGCAGTTTTGAAATATAGAGGACTTTTCACTGTTTTGTGAAATTCAACAGTATTTTTGCTGATTCTTAAGAAAAAAACAACCCTGATCCAATGAAAAATTTTGCTCGATCAATTGAACTATTTAAAATTTTTGAGTTTAACACCAAATTATTTTTTGTTAAGTCGTTTACATTTTGTCCAATTCAACAAACATTTTTCCCCGTGCATTTTTTAGCTTTTTGTGTGTTATTAACTTTGCTAAAACTACAAATCTTTAGCGTTTTTAGAACATTGTAAATAACTTAATGGTTAACAAAATTTCATGTCCTCCATTCACGTCAACATTTAATCGCTTTAAATCTGATAACTGAAACATCTGAAAATGTGCAGCCAAAAGAAAAAAAAGAAAAGAAAAAAAAACTGAAGAATAGCTTTTTTTGTATAAGAAAAAATTAACAGTTCTTTAGTTACAAGAGATAATTTAAAATTTTTATCAATTTCATCTTCATAAAATTGTAAATCTTTAACATAAAAAAGAAAAACATCTTATTTTGAAAAATATTTATAAAAAATACACAAACAAAACAGAATTATTTGGTGACTAGTTTAAAATATTGCTGATCAATCATGTTTTCATGATTTAATTCATATTCTCGGCATTTAAAAATAAATGATTTTAATAGAGGAATTTTGAAACACTTTTAAAAACCTCATTACAAAAGAAATTTTAAAATGATAATAAAATTTAATGTATAACAGTATCAGTTTTAGCATGTGCAACACTTTATTTCCAGGTCTAGAAATAAAAATACACATACTAATTAAAGTACGCGATACATTTTGATATCTTCAAATGATAACTCTGATAGGTACTCTAAAAAATGCTGCCATGCAAATGCCAATATAATGAAAAAAGTAATAGAAATATTTTATGCGTTAACGTCAGTTTCCATTAAAAAATTGCTTTAAAATTTTAATAGCACAGTAAAAATATTCTATTTTCCTTGACGTGCGAGCCATTTCATTTAATTAAAATATTTTCCATGAAAATATTAAGCAATAGGATATCTTAATTACGGTCGTTTCATGAAAAATTCTCACGTTTACGTTTTATGAATAAAACTCGTGTCATGCGAAAGTTTTTAATATTTTCAGTGCCTCCCATTTGTTAGATTATTATAGTACAGACAGCTGAATCCTGAGAAAGACAGCAGTTTTTCTCGAACTAATAGCGATAGCATGTTTAATTTAATCTTAGCATAAACTACTTTTAATAGAGCCGATGTACTTTAAACGTGCACTGGATATTTTTAATTTAAATTTTGCTCCAGAATTAAGTACTATTTTTATTTTATTAAAGTGAAGCAACAGTGTAGATTTATTTTTTATAAAAAAATAATAATAAATAAGCACACGAAAACTTTTATCAGAGATTTAGAAGAATCGAAAGGTTCTTGAATTTTACATCACTAAATGCCGGAAGAATGGTGATGTTCTTAAGTTGGCGTTACACATTTTGGAGTATCTGCTCTTGCAAGATTTAATTTAGTCCAAATAATGTTCAATGCGTTAAATAATCAAAGTTTACATTTTGTTACGAGCAAATGGGTTATTTTTATAGATATAGCGTTAAAAATTCTGGCCAAATATAAAAGATATTGCTAAGCTGGATTCAAATTTCAAGATTTATTTTTGGCACGAAATTTCTATATTTCTCCCAAAATCGGCAAGCCTGGTGATTTTTGGCTCGATTTGGCATATGATCGTCGTTGGTACAATTCTAAATTGCTAAATACCTGAATATGGTAATGCACTCTAATTAGAGTTTTACAGTTTGGGGGATCTGCGTTTCCAAGCTTTTATTTATTTTAATCAATGGTATGATAATGTATATCTATCATATTTTGAACCTTAAATTTTCTTTTGATGACAGTTAAGAAAACCCCTTATACATATGCTGTGTCTAATCTGATTGTACCTGGAATAACAGACCAGAAAAAGCTATAATGTTTAACTAAAGTAAGCGTATTTCAGTAAGAAATTAATGTTGGTAGTAGTAAGGGAAAAGAAGATTGAATCAGACTAAAAAGATTTAAACGTCTTTTTGAATTGGGGGGGGGGGGGGACGAAAGAAAGACAGTTTACATCGCAAAAGTTGATGGTTACTTTTTGCTTTTTGACCTCTCTTTAAAATGAGGTTTCTAGATTCCTATCAGGAATTTTGATGGGAAACAAGCCTGACTTTACCTATCAAACGGGAGAAAAAGCGTCAAACTTCCAAGCAGACATGCATCTACAATCCAAACAATTAAAAAACGGCTGCCAACTGTGACTGTAACTTGTACTGCAACTGTTGTGGTGCACACGTTTATTGTGCTATTATTGAGGTTATACCTCATGGACACTCTTACTGAGAAATGTACTAGCTCGCCTGCGTAAAATAAGAAACCAGAAAGATAAATCATACCAAAAATATCAATTATAAAACACATTTTAATAAAACTTTTGAGTGTGTATGCCAAATTTTTTTGATGTAGCGTCACTAAACTCACTAGTAATGCAATTTCGCAAGGCCCCGTAATACAGGTTTAAATGCTATTCCCATCTTGTAAATGAAGAGTAAGGAGTGATAAGCATTGATATGTTGTTTTGTATTCTGCTTAAAATTACTGAATCTCTCTGAATGTCCATATATCGTATTGTATTGGAATTCTTTAGGGTGTTCTTGCAAATGCACTGTAAATGCTGCATGGAATAGTTTCAATAGGGTACATGATACAGTACACAGCAAGAACATAAATTTCGATGTGAACGATACTTATTGATGTCAATTAGACCCCGTATGGACCGAAGGACTGAGAAACCGAAATCAACGTTATTGGAAAGTGCTAAAAAGAAGAAATACGCGAAGACCTAGAAAATGATTTATACTTTATTTTCGAATGTCCGTTTCACACCAGTGATGTTGAAAATAAGAACAAGATTGGCTTTACGTTTTAATATTAAGAACATGACGGTGTGCGGTTTTTTGAAAGATAAAACTTTCAAATTGTCATTCGTAATTTTTTGTCCCTGTGGAAGATACATACACGAAATATGAGAGATGAGTGTTCTGCAACTGCAAAGCTTAATCAACTAATCAAGGAATGCTGAAGAGAAAAACGCATGAGAACCTTTTTCAACGAGGATGGTTTAAGATACGTAGTCTACATCTGTTAAAGTCCCGCAGTGGTTATATCCATTTAAGCTCGGTTCGAATAAGAACATCGAAAGTTAAGCAGAAACGATATGGTCAACTCTTCGGAAGTGATAACTTCTCTCCATTGGACTGCTGCGGGACCATGTACGTTAAAGAGAATTAGGTCCTCCATGCGCAAACAATACCTTTGGGATTGGCAATCCAGGTGCTAGGTCTCTCATCTATAATTAGTTCCAAAATAGGAAACTCCGAGCTAAGTCAGTCTTGTCGGTCTTCTGTCTTATTTTTATGGATTATATGGGCTTAGGCACTCTTGCTTTTTACAGCCTTTTGTACCAACCCCTAGTCCAGATTAGTTCGATCGCGGCAGTACATGTCAAGGTTTTTGATTTCTACGTTAAACTCCCGAAGAATTCATTTCTACTTCATTCGGAAGCCGATAGATGGCTGTACTAACGATCGTTAGCGGGACTTCTTAATTTTGAAGCAAATACCAAGCAGATGACCCCGAGGCTTAGTTTCGCCACCCCCAGAGGTATCGTTTTTGTATGGGAACTTGGTAGATATTGCAACCATGACGTATTTAACGTGCCCCAGTCGCCATTAGCTAACATGGAGGTCTTTGGTTGGTCCCAGGATCGAGCCCATAACCTTTCGGACCCGGGATCGACGACTCTTCCAGCCGGGTTACCAAAGCTAAGTCGGTCTTTCTCACACTGGGACTCATTAAAAGTGGAAACCGTTTTATTTCACCCATCGCCATCTTGTATGAAGGATCTGGCACCGCTCTGCAGTTAGCTAAAGGGCATCAAAAACAACAACAACAACATCTTCCGAAGTTTAATTAGTTCATAATCCAATGTTTGACTAGAAGCAGATAAAAGCCATCTTTTCCTCTCTAAAAAAGTCAAAATTACTCTCGAAATGTAATGTATATAAGCGTAGTTAATTCTGCTTATTGAAACATACTCCGCCGAGCAGCTCCGCTGTGACAAGCCCTTGCATATTTCACCATCCTTCCCGAGCTTTATTACTTCCAGATGAAAGAGCAAACAACTGTAAATAAGAACGACCTGACACTCTTCGACTGGCCACGAACCCATGGGAAAAAATCCATTATGGCGCCTTGTCCGCCCTCATTTGAGTTCCACTCCGATGGATAGAATGGATCAGACAGGCGTAATTCTTGTGTGAGGTTATTTTTTGGGATTCTTCATGCATGCCTGGTCATCGGCTACAAGAAAAAGTGTTTTCTATTTTTTTGACAGGAATGTCCGTAATTTTTGCTGTAATTTTCGGCCAGATTTTCTTTTCATTTCCTGTTAACATATCACAGAATCACGGACTTGGTCATATTTCAGTAATGAGTTTTGTGCTTTCTCTGAATTTCAGAATATGCTGTTTAATGAATAATAAAACCTGGATTGACAAGAGCCCTTAGAGCTAAACGATATTTGTTAGAAGGATGCATTTCATTATCTATTGTGTCCAAACAACGTTTTTCTATTAAGCATGTGTAATTAGAGGGCTGTTTAAATGTGTACTGAAAGAAAAGTTTTTAATTTCTGTTTCAAATCTTTGTTCGGTCTTCACTAGGCTTAAACAGTAAGTTCGGACCGACGTCCAGCTGCGGATAAAGAAAAGACCGCGACATAGGCGGTCTTGCCTCCTTTTTGACCTAAGAGTAAAGTGTGTACATCTACTTTTGTTTCAAGGTCTTAACTAAAGGTTTATCTGATGACCAACACCTCCCTGGATTTCTTTTAATGTAGCAAAAGCACGTGTTAGCAAAATATCAGGAAATCAATCACTGAGGAAGCTAGAAAGAATGCCAGAGATCATTTTATCGAGAATATATGCCGTTCAGAAAGAAATGATTTAGAATTTTGAAACCCGTTTCTATTTCAAGTTACAGCTAAACTTCTCGGGAGCGACCACCCTCCGTTCCCCGGTAAATCGGTCGCTAAGAGAGGGGGTCGCTCAAAGAAGTATTAACATTTCATAGCGAAGAAAACAACATTAAAAGCATCTTTTTTTATGAAACTGTATACTAATACAAAAGTAATTTCAAAAATAAATTTTTAAAATTTAATAACGTTTTTAGCAATTTCAGATTGTTTCATTCATTTTTCTCTTTCCGAGAGTACTTTTCTCTCTCTACTTTATTTCTTACATCTGGCACCAGAGCGTTTATCCTAATATTCTTCATGCATTCTGAATTTGCCATAATAAAACCTATTTGCCTTTAAAATTTGCTTTTTGAGTTTCCCACAACCAAAAGTACCCGTTCAATCGCTATTATTCGAAAAAATTTTAACTTATACTATTTCATATATTTTAATTTTGTATAGGAAATACTTAGTGCGTGTTTTTTTTTTCAATATTTAGTAAAAATATCCATATACAGTATTGATGTACTATTTAGAACCAGTATTAACTTTCTGCTCGGTTATACATTTTGTACCTAAAAGTAATTTTCATTCACACATTTCAATTTTAATATATGTTCACAATAACTTTTACCGATCTCAAATATGAAAAAACAAATTTATTTCTGAAGTGGGCTCACAGTTACACCAACAAAATAAAATTCCTTATATTAAGAAATACAAGCTGCTAAATATCTAAGTCAAGCTGCAATATTCATCCTGCGTCTCTCAACAGACATGAAAGTTATTCGCTGTGCTTAGTTACCACTCAATAGCACATGCCTTTCAAAATAACACCGCTGTACTTAAAACCGACGTTTTTGCTTCCTTTAATTATTATGTCAAAAGTTGTCTGCCTCAGTGTGATGAATAATATGAAGCAAATTAATTAACGTACCCGATTTTTTTCCCTTTCTTTTTATGAACAGTCTGTTCTTTCCGGTTTAATTCAGTAATTCTGGAACAATAAAAATGTACGATTAAAACTGGAAGCTAAAACTGAAATTTTGTAAGATAGCTTGGATTTTAAGGTAATAAAAGAGTAACTATAACTAATTATAACTCATTTTTTATGGATACGTGCTGAACTGGTTTCCAACTATATTTCCTTGGGGCCATATAAAATCATGTCCATATAAATTGAATAAAATTACATCTGTCATTCATTTTGAACTTTAGAATGTTCTGTTAAATATATAATGTAAACAATTTTATCTGTTTGTACTCGCAAAAAACGTAAATTAGTATTTTAGTTTTTTCCTTTAATTTGTTTTTTCTTTTAACACAAATAAGTCATACGTTAAAAGAAGACAACAATTTTGCAAGAATTTATTGAGCAAATTGTCAACATATAAAATTAATTCAATTAGAAATTAGCTGCTTACAACTTAAGCATACTTCCAACAGGCAAACGTAACTACTTTATACATTTATTTCCTTCGTACATACGAGAATAGAATAAATTGAGCTATTTTCGATTGGCCGAAAAGTTCGTTCGTTTGTTAATGAAACATTTTTAATATAAAATATTTTAAATACTTCATTTGAATCTACTGAGCATCAAGGATAATTTACATGTACACTCTAAAAATTTGGAGCAACATTCAACCAAAACATGGTACTAGGAAAGTTGTCTCCGTAAGAAGATGAGAACTTGCTCCAACAATTGGTGCTTCACCAAAGTATGGTTAATCCTGAGCACCAAATGTTAGAACAAGGTTCACCATCTTATGGATCCAACTTTTCTAGCACCATGTTTTGGTGAAATGTTGCACTAAATTTTTAAGAGTGACAGTCCGTTGAATTGATGGTCTTTAATTAAATGTCATTTCACTTTACCTTAATGTTCTATTTTCCAACAAAAAACATCCTTTATGAAACAATCGTATAATGACTTCTGACAAGTTCCAGCAATCGGACCCTCTTCTCTATACCTCAACAAATTTTATTCTTCGTTTGTATATCTCTTTTATGTTTCTTGAAATAAAATTTAAAAAATGTTTATGATAGACCGAAAATTCTTCTTTTAGTTACTACACATCAATAAACATTATTCTTCTTGTCCATTTTTAATATAAAAACGATGAAATATATAGTAAACGCTTTTGTGTGTGTGTGTGTGTGTGTGTGTCAGGCTCATAGCCAGAAAAAAATGTCAGGGAGAGCCCATAAAGTAGAATAGAATTTTTCACCAAATATTTTAATTACTGCCATCCAAATTTAAGGAGGGGCCCCGGCCCCCGTGGCTTACCCCCTGGTGTGTGTTAAAATTTACTCAGAACAAAAAACCATTTTCCTGATGCCAATATTCGTTTTCAGCTTTTTTTTTCTCCTAATTTTAAAGTCGTCTACTTGTTTTACAATCTATAGAACGACAAAAATCCGAGCAAACATTTTCACCAGCGTAATGATAAGGACATCTTTTGTAAAAGTTCTCTTTCATAGTAGAAAAATTTGTATGCAATCAAAGAAACTTTCCATGCGAAACAGTTTCAAATAGTGCTCTTTGGCTTCTTTATAAATTGTAATGAATCAAAATTGCTGCACAGAAAACTTAATTATCTCCAGCTCATTGTAACTGTCCCTATAATAGCATTCGCCCAGCTAATTTACCTTTGATGTTTCTTTACATCCAATCCTGTAACGTCTAAGAACCGTTAATTTCGGCGAGGATTACAATCGGATGAATTAATGCACATGTTTGTCGCAATTTTGTGGTATAACTTTCGAGAAAAACTGGAGAAATAGTTTTCCAGTAAAACATGATTAGAATTTGTAGACGCAAAAGAGAATTATTTCTTAGGAATTTCGCTAATGTCATGATTAGATATCTAAAGTGAAATGTTATTCAAGAGTTTCACTCAGTGGGGTATTTAGATTTCATCGTACAAAGCAGCAGAGTGTATATCTCAAACTTTAATTTTCAATTATTCTTCTTAGCGTCCTTTGTCATTAAAGTCAAGAAAACCTCAGGTTGTAATATTTACTACAGATTATTACGAAATATCCTTAAATTTCCCCCAAGCAAGAAGTACTAAACATTCATCGTTACAGTACTTTGAATGTTCAGAATGTAATTTTGAATTGCTCTAAACAGTCCTGAAAACATTAGAAAAAAAGCGCAATTGAAGACGAAACGAAAAAACAAAATTTTAATAACAGTTAAAAAAGTAATACTTCAGTAGATCAATTATTAATATCTGGGTAAGTAATTAATCCGATATGTAAAAAGAAAATATCAGTAACAATTTTTTTCCTATATCAAACATTTAGTGTCCGGGTATAAAAATAGGCAGTACTATATGTCAGAATGCGCAACCATTTTTATGATGATAAATTATTAATTTAAACAAATAAACTTAAACAATTTTCTTATTTTGTATTGCCAAAAGAAAAAAAAATCCCCTTTTCCTTAAAAACATTAATTTATGTCTGATAGCAAAACAACTGTATAAAAAGGACACTTCCCCATAAAACCAGTTAATAAATCATTCCCAGTATCTCTAATTATTCAAGCAGATATTTATGACATAAGACAGAGAAGAGAAACGTCTTTTAAGAGTAATATAAATTCCGAAATTCAAAAATAAAATATTTTCATTTCTAAACTCTTAGCTTTTAAGAGTAGAAAAAAATATTAATCATACTTATTAAGACCTCTCATTCCAGGAAAAAAATTGAAGTACTTGCCAAGAAACTTTCCATGTTCATTTCAAAATAAATTTCAAATTTATTAAGTTCTGTCTGTTTATTAATTACAGTAAACCTAAATGGCGGTATAGAGGTCTTAATTACCTCGAAAGCGTTATCTTCCTGCTCATTACGATGCTGCACAATCACATTCGCACCGCTATTTACTATTGCTGTTGCTCGATAGACCATCGAATTCGATAACATTCAAGTGCTATTATTTTCTCTGAAGATTACAACGGTGTTAATTACTGTGTTTGTACGAAGTGAATTTCGAAGTTTCTCCAATACAATGCTGATTAAAATGCATATTTTCTCCAGACAACGTATCAATTATGCATAATTACACGTTTCTTGTACACTTGAAAGAGCAATACATCTTGGAAATTCTACTTTGATCATTATTAAAAATAAAAGTATAAAGATTTGTTTACAAGATTTCTGCACTTAAATATGAAAAAAAATGCATTGTGATAGAGTTATTCCACTTGCATCTATTGAAACAACAAGTTTGCAAACTTTTACGGCAAATTTTTATCATCAACTTGACAGTGAATATCTTCAGTGTCTTTCACACTGAAAGAAAAAAGTCAACAGTTGTGCTCCAAATTTAGTCAGTCAGAGCATTTCACCCTTGGACTCGACACTGAACAAGGAAATATTGGCATGCAGCCGGAATCTGAATTTGAATATTGAAACAATCTACAAAATTAGTGATTAACTTACGAATATGCAATAACAAATACTGATGTTAATCATCTACGAAAATACACGGCAACGAACTGGTAAGCCAAATGCTGAATTAAGCCAAGTAAAATAAAACAAAGTTCGACAATCTTTTTCTTTTTATGAACACGTGATAATGATTTGCCGTCTGAGAAAGTTTGTATACTATTGCAACCCCAAACGATCGAATTGGCAGAAAATCAGCCGAAAAAAAGAGTAAAAAAAAATGTTGATCCTACGAATGCTGGTGCAATGAACATAAAAGGTAATGTTGAAGGACATTCAAATTACCTACCAATACACTTCACATGCTCATTTCCAAAACAAACATCAAACATTTCGATCTGCCTTTGTTTGTTAATTACAGTAAACCTAATTACCACCAAGATGGTATCTTCCAACTCCTTCTTAATCAGCATAATCGCATTCCCGCCACTATTTACTGTTGCTGCAGTTGCTCGTCAAAAGATCGAATCTGATAACATCCGCAAGTGCCATCTCTGAATATCCCAACGGGATTATAATTGCTACAGTTTATTCGCAGCGAATTCGTAGCACGGCAGCGTTTTCGGATTTGCAACTCTGCCGTGAAACCTCCACTTTACTGTATGCTGGAGCAAGTAAAGCGTGTTTTAATGAAATTAAATTGCTCATTTCGCGAGGACTTTTGAGAGATCTCAGACAGTCTCTTAGATATCCATCTTATATCGTGATTAGTGATGTAAACATGAAGGTTTGCATGCAAGAAGCATTCCTGCAGCATCGGAATTCCGTAACATGAAATATATACACACATGACTGAGATTTGTTTCGAAATATGCCCATAAGGGTATTTGTCTAATGCATTAGTGCTAACTTCAAGTTCAGTTCAATATAACTGCAAATCATTCACTTAGACGAACACACCATGCAAACTAGAAACATGATCTCACGATCTAATTTAATTTACCGTAACGTAGTTAAACTATAGAAAACTGATTTAACAGGGAAAAAAAAGAAATATGTTATTCAATTCAATTCAGAAATAACAGATGGGAACAGCTAAATTTAAAAGGTGAATGAAATTCAGACTTCACCTAAAACTTAAGGAATTAGAAGTGCATCTTATACGCAATATGCAACTTATACATTGTATGCAGTGATCAGTAATTTTTTTTCCAAAATAAAGTTAGACTTTTATTTAAATATAGGTAATGAAATCACGCAATAAAATCACAGTTATACTTTTTTCTATAATGCAGTTATAGCCATAAATTATTTAGTTATTGATTAAATGGTTTTCCTTCTAAAATTACTCAAAAATATAGCACAAAACTTCTTCATGTTGAAATACTGTAGGTATTTTCAAGATTTATTTAAAAATCAGGATACTTACTGTCGATCATAAAGGCATTTCTATTAGAACTCACATTAGTATGACCTGGTGTAATGACAATAAAATATTTCGACAAACCTAGCAAATTGTACTAGAAATAGAAGTTTGGGATGAAAAATTTATCCCTATATTCACAGTTTTAGAATAAATATACTGAAAAGCATGTGTGAAACTATAATTAACCTAATATTGGAAAGACATAATTAAAACACTCATAATCTGAAACTCTTAGCAAACAAAAATGACTGAAAATTAAACAATGACTATCCATAATGTACTGGATTTCTTCTGAGGGCTCCTGTATCAATGCGTATTCACGGCAGTTAAAACAGATAAACCAAAATCACAAGAACCTCAAAACTTTGTTGGAAAGTGTTAGAAACATAGAATCTGTCAAGAACTTCTGATTTCGAAACAAATTTCAAACATTACGCATTGTCCTACTTGTTAACTACAAGTAAACCTAAATGGCAGTACAGAGGTCTTAATTATCTCCAAATCGTTATCTTCCAGGTCATTATTATTGCCCATAATCGCATTAGCGCCGTTATTTACCGTTGCAGTTGCTCGTCAGAGGATCCAAATCCGATAACTTCCAATGCCATTATTTTCCCTGAAGATTAAAACGGGATTAATTATTCCTTTTGTTCGACGGGAGTTTTCGGTACAACTCTTGCGTGAAAGCCTCCTCTTTTACCGAAGAAGAGCGTTTTCAGTAAAATATGATTACGCTCTTCGTAGACTTGAGAGAACACTGCGAATCTTGTAAGATCCCGTTTACGCCGTGATTAGAAATATAAATAGAAAGGGCTCGCATGCAAGAGTTGCGCATTGCCTGGAGTAAGGAAATTCTGTTACGTGTATGTACTTCCACGAACTCTGATGGAAAAATAATAATGTATATTTAACGGCAAATGGATTTTTTAAACGGATTTGTGTCATTTAATTCAATAAAAGGTGTTTATCAACTAACACGGAATCCTTTTATTCTAACCGTACACAATTGTTTAGAATAAAAATATTCATAAATGTTTAAATTTTTTAAAATGGGAAGTAGCTATTGTAAAATGATATTAAAATTTGTTATCTTATGTAAAAACAGTTTAAGAGAATTCACTAGACCAATGAAACTAACTACTGCATGTGTAATCTTTAAAATGCTTATGACCAGACCGCGGATTATATGCAATCGCATATTTGCATATGCAGTTGCATATTTCAGGTGTTTTTTGATGATTTTGCATAAAATGACGCATTTTTTCTGTTGGATGAATATTTCAATCTCTTTTGCTCTGAATTTGTTACTTTTTTTTACCTTCCTCTCAGTATTTGTTTTTCTTTAACTCTGTATGTCTCACGCTTTGAAAAATTTATACAACCTCAGGTTCCCAGCAAAATAGTATATACTCTTTCAAATTTATTCGTGTGTATTTGCAAGAATTTAAATTAAGTCAGCCTCTATATTAAAATTTCAGAAATAGCTAGAATGAATGCAAACATGCCAACCCTGATGAAGACGTGGATTTCGGATTATGGACAACCACCAGTATGGACCTTAACTCCATAAAAGATGTAGATAATTCTTTGGACAGCGTCGATTCTTCTTCTTTTTTCATTGCGGAAGAAATGCTTAGCGATATGTCCATTCGAAAAGGTCTATCGATAATCGAAACACGTTTTTCCTTCTTAACATCAGACATCACAAAATTAGAATATCAAAATCTGCTTCTGAGTGATGTAATGAGTCAAGTTGTAAAACTACAGGAATGCGTTGGTAAGATTCCAGAGTCATTAGGAGAAGAAATCAGTGAGAAACTGAATTTTATTTTAAATAAAAATTCAGGATTTTTGGCAGTGAATAAAATAAATAATTTTATTAATGTTGAGGGGAGTGAATTACCGGAAAAAGTAGAACCATCCAATCGAAATATTGCCAAGTACTGTCCAGTGACATTCACTGATGTTGAAAGAGCATTTTCAGCATATAAAATGGTTTTAGATGATAAAAGACAAAGCCTTACTATTTACAATTTAGAAAAACACTTAGCTGTGTATTGCAATAAAAATTACTGAAAGCAGTTTTAATGCATATTTCATATCACTAAGATTGTGAATAAAAATTTCTCATTCTGTCTTTCATGATGTTTTGAAGTATCAAAGAGAAAAAAAAATTTTTTTGTCATAATTGCGAGGTAAGTGATAGAAAACACTTTTACAAGTAAATACGTTTTTATTTTCTGTTAATATGTGAATATTTTTTCAGTTATTTGGTGCTTATTTTTAGATTTTTAGTACATATTTTTAGATTTTTTATGCATATTTTTAGATTTTTTGATGCATATTTGCACGCATATTTTGTCACTTTTTAAGTGCATATAATCCGCGGTCTACTTATGACACTCCGTGAATTTAAGCACAACTAACATAAATTAAACACTTCTCTTTTCAGGCTATGCAATTATAAAAATAGAAAACTTTATTTGATCGTCATAAAAATACATTTTGAAATTTAAAATAATACTTAGCGACTTACTTAAAAGAATATATTTTATAAAACTACAATAAATCAGTTAAAAAAAGCATGGACAGTAAATTTTATTCACATAGATACTTCAGTATAGAATGTAAATATATTTTTAAAATTTATTTGCATATGAAGTATGACTAGATAATGTTTCCCAGTTTGATACAGTAAAGAAAACAGATGGTAAATAGTAAGAAATTTATAAATTTTTAAGTAAGCCTCAGTTTCTATAGTGTAATAAAGTTGAAAGGAAGAAAAAAAACTTTTTGCCATATAACTGTTTATATATATATAAGGTAAGGTGACCCAAAATGATCCCCTTAAGATTAAAACGTCTATAAAATATCATAAATGTTTAAATAAAATTTTGGCCCTTTACTATCATTTTTACACCTCATTTTTGCATCATAAACATAGTTTAAGAACATTTTAAAAGTACTTTGAATAATGAAAAAATAGAATTTTTAGAAAATTTCTATAGGATCATTGTACCCTCAACTCAAGTGCAAAATGATCCTTCATCTGAGAATAATTTTAAATTGTTTTTTATAGGCGAAATAAAATAAATTTTACAATCATACAGTATGAATGATTTATTTTATGAAAATTTAAAAAAATGTCACTATAAATAAAATGGAATATTTTAAAATTATAATCAAAAAGATATGACCTACAAAAACGCAGAAATATATTAAATAACGTAATGCGAAGTCATGCATTTTGAGAATGTGTGAAGGGCTGCCATGACGCCTAGGACCCGGTACTGGAGTTTCTTCAGTCGAGAGATCATTTTACCCAGCAATATGACTTCCCACTCTAGGTAATATTACTGAAACACGCCGAGAAACATAAAAAAATTAGCAAGTGTGATTCACATCTAAAAATATGGTCTATTCAGTAAACTAAGTTATATTTCTGCACATTAAAGACTGTATTTCTAAATAAATAGGAAAGTTAGTGTTTATCTTATAAGAGATATAATAGAACCCAAATTTTTGAAGAATTCTACTCAGACACGTAACACACTGATCGCTTAAGTAGGGCCATTGCTTCTTCTTGACTTGGCATAACTAGTTTATGTGCTACCGGTAGATAGCGATACCTGTATCTAAGAAAACATATGTGGATCGTTTTGCTCTCTAGGATCATTTTGGACCACCTTCCCCTATGTAAGTCGCAGGACTAATATTTTCTATTTTTTTTCTATATTCCTCACTTAAAACAGTTAATTTTCTACCTGTTCGTGTAATCAGGGGCATAGCCAGGCGAGAGAATATCGGGATATATCCATGAAATTTCCGGAAGAGTTAGCATTAGCTTTATGTCATACAGAAATTCCGTTTATTCATATATTATTTATTTCATATCCCTCCGCTTTCGAAAAATTTTCAACGCCTCTGTATACAATATAGTTAAATCAATACCTAAGCATTTGCGATAATTAAAAAAGCCCGTGAAAAGATATCAAATGTATCAGTAAGTAAAACTTTACAAGCGTCCAAAATAGCAGTAATATTATTGTATGTGAAGAATTATCTATTTAAATGTATTTCAAAATTCTGCAAGAATGTGTCTCATGTGTCTGATATTAAGAGTACTAAGTAAAATCGCAAAATCGCTAATTTACGAAATTCTTAAATCTTTTGAATGAAATTTTATTTTTTGTTGCTTGATTCGTATACAAAATTAATTATTAATTTTATGATTAATATGCATTTTGATACAAAAAATCATTTTGAAGTTTAAAACATATTTTAGATTGCAATTTTTTCAATTCTTTGGTCATTACTAAAATTGCAAGGAAACATATGAGCAACATTGAACATTTATTTAATAAATACTTACAAAATGTTGAAGCTAGACAATAAAAGTCCAAAACCTTCATATGGTGGAAGTTTTTCAAAATTTTAATAAATATTTACCTGCAAAAAGAAATAAAAAGTTAGTTAGATATATGATAGTGAAATAAAGACGACTAAATGAATGAATCATTACTTTTAAAAATAGCGAAATTATACGAGTTATAGATTGTTATGCTTTTTAAAAGTTATTAAAACTAGAGATATTATGTTCATCCCCCTTAATATTTGAATAAAAGATAAATAACATTCATTAAAGTTGATATAAGAGTATTACTTACTAAAATAAATAAATAATATACGCTCACGCACACTATTCGTTCATTTTCACACAGGCAAAATAGAATATTGACATTAACATGAACGTACTAATTATACGTTTTGATAAATATACAAATAAGCATTTCATACATCACTAATTAGTAAGAAATTTGACAGGGATTTTAAATTTACTCAGATAGTTGCAAAAATGCAGTTGTGATAAATAAAAACTCTAAAATTATAGTACATATGTTTTATGCAAAATGAATATTCATTTCATTTACCCTTATTCATTTCATTTAATAAGTTATAGGAGTTTATTCCTAATGCGATATCAAGACATTATTTCACCCTCAGCTAAAGTTCTTTAACAGACAGGTAAAGGTTTTAGTTGAAGAAGAAACCAAAAAGTTACCTCACTGCAAAAAGTGCATAATTCAACATTCAGGTTAATATGAAGAAAAATCGTGATATGCGGGGGGAAAGAGAAAAGTAATTATAGACTAATTAGCTTATCTAAAATACTTTCGTTTGATAAATTTTTTCCTCTTTTTTGTATTAACAAGTTACAGCTCCCAAATATTGGGGCAAAAAAGAAAAATGGATTAAAAATACGTAAAATTGAAACGAAAAAAAAAAAAAGAAATTATCAAGACTTCATTTTTACTGTATGTATTTTCTAAATGTAAAATATTATATAGAAATTTAAAAATGTCAAAAATATATTATTCATTTTCAACAAGCAAAATACTTGTTTTATTTTTATCCCACAGACTGCAGATGCAGAATGTTTGGTTAATGTGAAGAAATGTTTTGAAATAGATTTTTTAAAAATCTGAAGTATTCATTCCCTAGTAGCACAACTAGTTCAAAAAACGTTCAAATTACGTTGGAAACACGTTTTATGACGTTAAAAAACGTATTTTAAACGTCTTTTGGACTAATTGTGCTACTAGAGTTGTAATGGTATAAAATGTATTTCTATAGATTTAATAAAAAATCAGCGTTGTTTTGTTTAATAATGCTTATTCCGAATTGCAATTTAGGAGTACTATGAAGATAAAAAGTTAGATTAAGTGAGATTGATAATTTATAGCAAATTGAATTTAGTCACGAATTAGTATAAATTTAGAGTACTCAGGCAATAAAGCTTTATTTTTTTTACACTCAGTTGATTACAGAATGCATTAATTTATTTTTAGGTTAATCAATCAAACTAAACTCACGACCTCCTAAATGTTACGCAGTTTTTCTTCTTGTACGTAGATGATTGAAAATAGAATTACCACTTTAGAACTTAGCAAAATAAGGATGAAGAATTGGTTTTTCATTAATCATACTTTAGGAATGAAAAAAAAAAAGGATGCTGCATGGACTAATGTTTGAAAGCATTGTACAGGATAATTTATTATTTATGCACTCACTACTAAACTGTTTTCAAGTTTAGTAACTCAAAAAAGTGTTAGAAGTTATTTATATGAGGTACCTGATTCACTTCTTATATGATTAACAGTAGTTTGTAAATGTAATCGACATAATAAATTTGTTCAACTATCTCGTATTTTTTTAAGAGGATACGCGTTTAGTGAAAACCGCACCTCCTCTCAGCTTCAGAAAAGGGATGCTGAGCAGGGGCGTAGCCAGGGGGGGGGATATCGGGATATATCCTCCCCCCCCGAAATCTTTGGATTAGTGATGAAACTCCGTCTATTTATACACATATAAGTTCATATCCCCCCCGAAAAGTTTCCAGGCGCATATCCCCCCCCCCGAAAATTTTTCCTGGCTACGCGCCTGATGCTGAGCACAATAGAGGATTTCTCCTGTTGCGTCTTGGAAACGTGTTTTCTAACCAATGTCCTTACGGTTTCTAACCAATCCGTTTGGCCTCTTCCTTTTCGTTTCAATTCAAATCATGACAATTTTAAAAATGCCAAGTTCTTTCTCTATTTTTCAACGGTGATTCAATTTACAGCTGTGTTACGTACCAAAAGAAACACAATTGAAGAAACTGTTTAATATTTAAAAGGTTGTGGATTTAGTTCGGTTGATTAAAGTAAAAAATGAAAATAAAGAATTTATGGAGTTGTGTATGAGAGCTATTATTGAATAGTTCAAAAGTAAGCGAACAAAATAATAATAATAATAATAATATAAAAACAGCATTCACTACTTTTGATAGAAAGTTTGCTTTCTTTAACCTAAATAATTTGTACTAATTTATTTCATATGAAAATGACTAACAGCTCTAAAGTACTGTGAAGCATTATCCATACACTGTAATGCCTCAGCAATCTTTGTATCGTCTTATTAAGTCTGACTACGTACTGGAGTAACCGGTATAAGAAAATACACAAATAATCTTTCTTGATAAGTGTATATTTCATACACCGTATCATGGTAAGCTTTTAAAAAGTCTTAAATATTAGTAAAATTCACTTCTTCTCTACATTCAATATAATTAGTTTTGCCAACTTAAAATGCATAATGCTTATTCTTTTTTTATAGTTACCGAAGTAATGTTGTTGCCACTTAATTTGTCGAATTAATTCGACAAATTAAGTGGCAACACCAGTATTAAGTGGCAACACCAGTAAGTGGTAAAACCAGTAAACGAAAATCTGGATAATTTCGTAAAGCTATTTTAAAGGAACTCAAATCGCAAAAAATGCTAATCAGTTTTAACTGTGACATAGGTGCCACAGCGTTTAACTTTTCTGACCGAATAGGCAATTTCCTAAAATTAATTTAATTACCTATCTATATAAATAAAATTAGACTTTTGTCTGTACATTTCTTGGAATTCAAAAATTTTTCGATTTCTATCCGTTTCAAGCACCCGGGAATCCGATGCGACCCTCAAAAAAAAGTTTGCCTGTCTGTCATTCTGTCGTTCTGTCCGTGACGCTTTTATGTTTAAGCATCGCGTAAAAACGACTGAAGCGAATGATATGAAATTGGGAGTCATGATAGGTGGTCACTCAACTTAAAACATAGGCGTCGAATTTTTAATTGGGTATCGCCCGGTCCTTTCAAACTGCGTAAATTTGTGTTCAAGCATCACGTAAAAACGACTGAAGCGAATGATATGAAATATGGTGTCATGATAGGTGGTCACTCAACTTAAAACATAGGCGTCCAATTTTAATTGGGTATCGCCCGGTCCTTTCAAACTGCGTAAATTTGTGTTCGAGCATCACGTAAAAACAACTGAAGCGAATGATATGAAATTGGGTGTCGTGATAGGTGGTCACTCAACTTAAAACATAGGAGTCCAATTTAAAAAAAATCTTGATTGGATTTTGAGATTTTGCGAAAATCCTTTCAAACTGCGTAAATTTGTGTTCAAGCATCACGTAAAAACGCCTTAAGCGAATGATATGAAATTGGGTGTCATGATAGGTGCTCACTCAACTTAAAACATAGGCGTCGAATTAAAAAAAAACCTTGACTAGATTTTGAGATTTTGCGAAAATCATTTCAAACTGCGTAAATTTGTGTTCGCACATACGTAATAACTGCAAAGGTGAAAAAATGATATTTGGTGAAATGATAGGTGGTCACTCACCTTAAACTATTAGCATCTAATTAAAAAAAATCGATCAGATTTCGAGATTTTGCGAAAATCGTTTAAAACTGAGTGAATCTTTCTTCCCGCATTACGTAATGACGACTAAAGCGAATGATATGAAATTTGGTCACAAGATAGATTGTTGCTCAACATAATTTACAGGTGTCCAATTTTTTAAACATTTTTATTAGATTTTGAGATTTTGTGAAAATACGTTTATATTTCTTCAAACATCACGTAATAACGACTAATACGAATGATACGAAATTTAGTGATATGATAGGTAGTTGCTAATCTTAATTTATAGGCGTTGAAATTTTGAAATATTTTGATTACATTTTGAGATTTTGCGAAAATTGTTTTAAAATGCTGAAATTTTGTTCCAGCATCACGAAATAAAGACTGCAGGGAATGAAACGAAATTGGGTGACAGGATAGGTTGTCACTCAACTTAAATTCTAGGCTTCAAATTTTTCAAAAATGTTGATTAGATTTTGAGATTTTGCGAAAATTATTTCAATATGCGTAAATATTCGTTCGCGCATCACATAATTACGACTGCGAATGAAATGATATTACTTAGTTACTCTCTAACATGTAATAGTTTCACAATACATAAAAATTATAACTTCGCTTTCTTTACTTTGGCAACATACTACATCCATTCTGTGTACTCCTACAATGCTGACGAAAGTTCTTACTTTTTGGAAATTTGCATTCGCTAACCCGTCAAGGACGGGTACTTCAGCTAGTCTATATTTAAATACGTTAAGGAAAACCTTTGTGCTCCTTTTGCTGCAAATTTCGAGAACGGAGGAGAGTGAAATTTGGCATAGTTATAGTTAGTATGGAGGTAGTTGTGTGAATGATAAAATTTTGGTATAATATGCTAATGCACCATAAAAAATTAGAAAAGTAATTTGGCACACACTATTTCGTGCCAAGTCGGGCGATGGTTCCACAGTTGTGCCAATTTTGAAATAACAATATTAAGTTTCAGCAGCACTATATGCTGATAGTATACAACAAAATTTGCAAAAAATGAAATATTTCCCCAGTTTGGTGCAGCACCGATTACTAAATGTTCTTTAGCCCAGTGCTTGTCGACTTTTTTTAGACGGTCAATAAATGCGCGAAGTGTTGTAAATTCTATGTTTTAAAGATGTGGAAAAACGAACCAAACAGTGCAAGTGTCAATCCAAGGAATTCTTCCCACAAACGCACCAATTCGACAATTTCTTCATAATCACCCGCCATGCAGTATGCTAAAGCAAATTTTCACCGAAAATATTACTGAATAAATACCTCAGCAATTATTAAGGAATGAAAATAATATTATTAACGAAGTGTATGGATATATTTCTCTCCGAAAGCGTACTCTCAGATAACATATTGAAGTCAGTTATAATAGAACCAAAAAATGATGAGTGAACTTTTATTAATGATGACTTAATCGAATATCTGATGAAGAGAACATATAACCATAGCTACGATAAAATAATTTGTCAAGATGATAATGAAATCAATAACTAGCACTAGAGCAGCGGTTCCCAACCGGTGGGTCGCGACACGATCCTAAAATTACGTATTTACGTGAACGTACTTTTTCAACTTTGGTTTTCATAAAAAAATGTAAATACAGAAATCAACTCAACGTTGAAAGTGACTTAAGCTTAAAATAACGTTCACTCAATCCAGACATTGACGTGTTAGTTCAATCTAAATAGTCCCCAAAATCTCATTAATATAGTTTTCTTACTTAAGAACAGCAATTTTACATATTGATAGATTGCGATAACTATTTTATTAACTGTAATCATATCAAAGTAGCATGAATTTTTTTGCCTGAAAAATTAAAATGGACTTCGTGTACTTTTATAATTGTAGTTTTTATCTTCACCTAGGAACACTTGTTAGTGAGTATGAAACCACTTTTTGCATATATTGCAAACATATATCAATTATATATACATAAGGAAAATAATTGTACTCTCTGCATTATGTATACATAAGGAAGGGATACGATTTCTTAGTCCACCGTATTCCGATAAGAAATGGTGGGTCGCCAGCTGAAAAAGGTTGGGAACCACCCTTTAGACACTAGAGTTTCTGAATCCTTTGAATATGAGTGGTTTGGTTTTTTTCGGTTATCCGAGAGCAAGTGGAAAATTGCCAAATAATTATGATATGCACCAAATGCTTACAAACCTGAAGTGATTCATAGTTGCTTATCCCTTTTCATAATTTGGAAGTTTAATTTAATTTTGTATTTTCATTTAATTCCACAAGTTTTCCCCCCGATTCCACAGTATGTAAACAATAAGCATACAAATTTCTTTTTAGTATATGGATATTTTTGAATACATTGAATTCTGTATATAAGTACTATTTCGTATGCGGATCAATATTCTCGGCTTTGTTTTGGGGAACGACAGTCTTTCAGAAGTAGTCCTAACGTTTCCCGGAAAAAAACAGTTGGCGGGATTTTCGTCTGGCTCAACGAAAAATACCACAGTTTGCCACAACATAAGCTAGCGTTGCAAGTTAATTGTATCGTTATACTAATTAGAAATTTAATACAAATTAAGCATAAGTCAATGGAACGAGAATGCGCATCAAATTTATATATCATAATGCTATTGATTGCGAAGTTTTAACCGGAATCGCAGGCAATAAAAGAATTTTAACTCCACGAATAACATATACTGGTACTATTTTACCATACCCTTTCAAAAAACTCAATTTCCAAATATACCTGCATTTGCGATAACAGTAAATAAATCTCAAGGTCAATCATTCGAAAAAAGGGCAAATTTATTGAGGCGCAGCAAGTTTTTATACATTTTGGTCAGTGGAACGCCTCAGCAAGTACAGTTCCGGTTTAAGATTTCATAACTTCGGACATAATGGGCCTTTCTCCGAGGACTGCTGCAGGCTAAATTTTCGGAGGGGGTCACTAGCCTTTTTAGATTAGCCTAAACTGTTTAAAGCGCAAACTAAATGTGTGAAATCGTATGGGAACGTGTGAAATCCAAAGTCAGGGGGTGGCACCTATGACCCATTCGATGGAGCTGCCTTTGCATGTAGCAGAATATGATTGAGTTTTTACAAAAAAAAATCGTCTACACATAAAAGTGTGGAGGTGGTAAAGTGAAATTGTACAAAACTGGTCACTATAGAGAGATAGTCTCTAAACCAAGGTGGTCACTTTAGCAGATTCCAGTGTATATGGAATGGTGAGACCTACTAGGACAAAAAATCTTTATTCATGCTCAAATTTAAAAATTTAATGCTCTATGGTTCAATTTCGATTACTGGCAGGGAACTAGCTCATTTAAATATGGTTTAAAATTTAAAATAGTTAAAATCAGTAAAAGAGTGCGTTTTCAGATTTTTAAATTAGTGGAAATTTTTTTCAATATTCTTTCATAATTAGTGTATCGTAAATTTAAAATTTTCAAGCCGATTGATCTAAAGTGTGCATTTTATAAAAGTTTACAGCATAACTTTTTCCTTTTATTGAGTAATGGCAGTACAAGTTTTGTTTTAGACTGGTACGAACCGGAATTGATGCAGAGTCAGTGATCAGCGTAATTACATAAATTACACGATTTCTAAAATAAAACTCACCCAGAATATTTGTGCGATTAAATAAATCTTAAAAAAAAAATCTGTATAGAAGTCATAAACATAAACTTCCACAGAAAACAAAATACCCCATCCCCCCACCACCCAAAAAAAAAATCGCAGGAAAACAAAACTATACGCTTTCTCCGATATCACTTTCGAAATAAATTTCAACAGAAATGAAAGGAGGTATTGATTTTACAGCATTATGAAGAGAGTGAGAAAAAGAAAGAAGAAAAATATATCAAATTCTAATCAATATTTCTTATTAAATTTTGAAAAGTTTCTTGTGAAGAATGCGAAAACGACTAGAATTTTTAATTTTTTTTTACGGAGAATGAGGCTTGCTAAAAAGATAACACCGAAGGCAAAGATAACTTCCAATATTTTAATGCATCTCCCAAATAAGTTTTTTAAGCATGATGGAGCTACAGGAATAGTGTGTTTTTATGCAATGATGCTTTGCGCAGTGACTTAAATATTTAACGCATTAAAAATGTTCATAATTCACTTCGAGGCTTATACCAAACAGGCAGTAACTTATATGGAAAAGGTAATGTGTAATTTTTCATTACACATTACCTTTTCCATAAGCTTTAAATACATAGTAATACAAAGTAAGCGTAGCTTTAAATACATGTAGCTTAAACTGAAATTAAGGTGGTTTTGCAATAATTATTTTTCATTGAAAACTGGTATTAGCTGAAAGATCAAATACACTAATTTTCTCGTCTACAGCACTACATTTTACGTTTGCTGTAAAAATGCTCTTTTCCTCCTGAAAGCTACATCTATCAAAAAGTATCTATCTTTATAACTTTGTTTTATTCAATAAAAACTGCAATTTTTTACAAAAAATGTTTAAAGCTAGTTTTGTACCTTCTTTTTTTAAAGCTAGTTTCAGCTGATGGTAAACAGAAATAAAGTAAACTACAAGAGGTGGTTAAAGGTAACTTTTGTGGACACTGCTTTCAAATAAACTGACAAACGGGCATTAAGTTAAAATATTGTAGTTTTAATAATACTTGACAGCGATTTCTATCATTGTACAACTCTCAGTAATGAAGAAGTATACCATATTGCTTTCAGCAACTTATTTTACGAAGATGTTACAGATAAAAATCCCCACAATTTTTACTTTTATAATCTACAATATTTTTAAAACTGCCATAGAAAAAGTGGAAACAACGGACTTTTCTTTGGCAAAAGTAAAACTTTCGATCATCGATTGACAACTGTACGGAAAACATTCCAGAGCAAAAAAGAACCGACTTTGGGTTCAGACTTTATTGGGCAACTAAAAGCATGGAAAAGAAATTCTAGCTTTTTTCTGAAATTAACCCACTTTCCCATGACTAGCGAGATTTTGTAGCCTCGAGGCAGCGAACTTAATTGGCACGAGCATGCTTCAGCTTTCTAATAGCTTATGCATAGCTCCGCGGAAGGTCTTACAGGCAATAGGAACAACTCCGAAATGCAGTTAGAACACGAAAACACGCGATTACTTGCATGCAGTATAAACACAGTTTTTTACATAAACGGTAAACATTACATTTTAAGAGCGTAAGAGTTTGTCGTATGTATTTGAATTTTTCATTGTTCCTTAAGGATTATTAAAATTTAGTGGGAGTAGCGTACTATTCGAGTTTTTCTTTTATTTGTTAAGCGGTTTTGTCTTCAAGATAAGATGTTTGAGAATAACTGTAGATAATCTTACAGTTCATAAATGTGTTCTCGCCGCAAATTTTTCTGTGTGTGCAGGAAATTGTGAAATAGTTGATAAGTGTTTTACATGAACAGTAATGAACATCAAACATAACGAACATGACATGAACATCGCTAATTACGAGCCGAAGACTTAATCGTATTTTTTTTCATTGTTCTTTAAAGATTGCTAAAATTCAGAGATGGCAGCGTACTATTAGATTTTTTTTTTAACTGCCAAGGGATTTTTCCTCTTGAGGATTGCAAAATATTCCGAAATCATAGATGCGACCTACATTCTTTTTTTTATATATGTCTCAGAAAACTGTAAGAAAACGAATATCGTTCGCCAGCACTGCCATTCACGATTATCATGTCACGGATATTAAATATCGTAAAAATTAATGCAATTTGATGTGACTGATTTTCATGCATTATTTACTCTGTGAAAGAATGGATTTATGTATTTTTCAAACAAACAATACAATTTATATTTAGAAGTTAAATGGCTACTTGCTCTTGTAAAAACAAAAAAATTCTTGAAAAAACTAAAAGAAGTTAAATAAATATAGAGCATAGATCATTTTTGCTAAAAATCGCCTTAATAAATTGTGAACTATTACGGTTCACAATTTATGAAAAGTTTCTGAAGTCCTTTCCCTGCCTTAACAATTTTTTTTTTTTTTTGGCCCATTTCCTTAATTTCATCGAAAAAATTCAAAAATCTGTAACTTTTTAATCAATGTAATGATAAAAAAAATGAAAACTCACGGGGCTAAATGGTGAAATATTTTTAATGCTATCTATTTATTTTCTATAACTACTTCAAACATTGAATATATTATCCCCCGCAGCAAAAATACTTTATTGAACAGTTAAATAGTTTTTGAAATTATGACTTATTTGCTGTCCTTTACAAGTAAATGAATGCATTGAGGTACTTGAGTTATACATAGATTCCTTCATGGTAGAAATTTCAGATACAATAACATATTGTACGGCAGCTGACATAAGGATCCTTCCTAATCACGCAAGATATAAGTCTTATGGAATACAAACTTATGGCTGGAGAAAAATCAGCAAATACATCTATAAATCTTAACAATTTTAAGGGGAAAAATCTATTAAAAAGTAGTATACAGAATGGCCGAAAAGAATGGCCATTCTTTCAAAAATTAATTACAAACATACAAGCATAGTAAAGGTAACAAAGATATCTAACGAAAACAAAAATAACAAAGATATTTGCTTGCGTTATTTTTTGTTCCATAAATAAAGTATCAAAGATATTTTTGTCATTTTTTTTAGCCGATTTCAATACGCGCACCGTAAGTCGAAAGCAGCATATCGAATCTAAACGAGATTTCTAGTGGTGTTGTATGAAGCAATGCAGGATCAACACTCTGAGTGATGCACCACCTCACAGGCTCTTCGAAATACGAAAGGTGTTTGATGACAAGTTCCCTGGGCAATGTATAGGAAGAGAAGGTCCAGTACTGTAGCCATTTAGATCTCCGGACATAGCTCCCTTGGACTTATTTTTATGTGGATGAGCAAAAAGCATTGTTTAAAAATCTCCAATTCGTGACACCGGTGAACTGAAAAGTCGAACTATGGGTAAAATAACCATTCGCAGTGTTGATCCTGCCATGTTTCATAGAACATGGCTAAAATCGCGTATCAATTCGATGTTACGCACGACTAATGGTGAAACATAAATATCCGTAAGTGAATATCTGTTTATTTGCAATTAATTTTTGAAAGTGTAGTCATAATTTTCGGACATCCAATATAATAACTGATACACATTACGGAATTCTGGCTACAGTACGCTTTGAATTGAAAGTGGAAGAATATTTTATGAGAGAGGAATGAATAGAGCCTTAACTTAAGTCATCACGGTGACCTAATCAACTGTCTTTTAGAGAGCTTTGGCCGAATATTGTTGCAAAGGAATTAACAGAGCCAACCCAGGGGGGAGGGGGTGTCAAGATGGTGCACAGTACGTGGGCGGCCTAATTTAAGGGTGACGAAAACCTGGTCGCTTTAAAATTTATTTATAAGAATTATTTAATATGAATTTAATTTACGCATTGAAAGCTTAAAAGTGTTTAAGGTTTAAAGTAGGTATGGGCAACCTTTGAAAATTTGCGGGCCGAACTTTAAGATGTTATTGAAGTCACGGGCCGTATAATTGGGATTTATATGGGAATTTGAATGGTTTAGATCGGTTTTATACGCGGTTATATGTTCCACGGGCCGAATCAAAAGCAGTGGCGGGCCACATCCGGCCCGCGGGCTGGGAGTTGCCCATATGTGTTTAAAGTTAAAGTATAAGTTTTGAAAAAAAAAAAGAAAAGGCGGCCAACTTTGATTTGCACGTGGCGGCCAAATGTCTAGGATTGCCACATGTTAGGAATAAATATTCAAGATCTAACTAGAAAATAACTGTTCGTAATCACGTTTATAACTAAATGTGACATTATTTAAACGCTTCTTCGAAAAGTTTACTTTGAAAGTCATTAGAACATTCATCTTTCATTTGAGCTGAGAAATAAATTATAGGACTTTGACATATTAGGTCATTGGACATATTAGGACAATGAAACAATACATTTTAATTTTATGTTTTAAAATATAACGTACATTTAAAAGGATCAAAAAAATTATTATACATTTATTCAGTAGTGTAGTTAGCAAAACTGATAGATTATTTTTTTAAAGAAAATTAATAAGAAATCACAAAATACATCATTATAAATAAATAACATTTGAAAATGAAGATATGTTGAATACATGTCAAATGCGTGATTATTTACCAGAAAAATTGAAACAATATCTTCTTTTCTGAAAATCTGAAGCAAACTTTGCAGATGAGTCTGACAGCTACTTAATTTTAAAAGATAATTATTACTATGTAAAATTAAGGAATTCCAATTTTCGAATGAACTTTGCTAGTGTTGGACATTTTCTGATAATGACTGTCAATGTGGAGGAATTGAAGTTCCATTGTAAGTTTCAGAAATTGAAAAGGTAATTCTTTCATAAGAAAATGATCAAGAGTAACAAAGCTATAATTAGTATTTTTAGAAAATATGGAATGTCAAATAATATAAATATACAAATGCAGCAATGTGGAAATTACTAATTTTTATTTTATCTGCGAAGAAGTTATTCAGATGAATGTATGTATTAAACTGTGATATTCATTTACGCAAAATGTTCAGGGAACTTACGCAAATGTTCATTCTTTTAAAAAAGAAAATAAATGACAAAACAAATATTTTTTAAAATTCCTTTTAAGTAGGTGCTCGAGGGTTAATATTACTCAGTACTAGTTCTACAGTAAGTATATATATATATATATATATATATATATATATATATATATGAGACAATTACGAAAGAAAAAGGATTAGGGATTCTAATTAAATTAACGATTCTAATTAAAATAACAATTCTACATAAAATCTTGTTTGTATTAAAGTAACTTTTAAAGTTTAGTTGGAATAAAAGAAGAGTTATTAAAAGTGTTTATTAATTTCCATTTCCAAGTTTTAATCAATTAGTGTGTTAATTAGTTTTTTTAATACCCTTTTCTGGGATTAGAGCAAAACTACAAAATAATTTCAAAATGAAACTAATATAAAGAAACGAAAAATTATATATTAAACACATTATTTAGTTACTAACACAATCGGATTAAATTCATAACAATAAGAAACGAAAATGAAACCCTATATAAGTAGTTTATGTAGCTTGTTAAAATTACAATCGATATATCACTTCTCAAGAAGTCTATTTGATAATAAAGTGTATATTTGGCAGATATAATTTTTGCTCAATATTTATACAGCCGATTCATTCCTACCTCAATACATACATATTTATATACTATATATACATGTATATCTTAAAAATTAGTAAGTAAGAGTAATATGTATAAAGCAAAATAATACTGTCACACAAACATTTCCCGCAAAAACTAAACGATAGAAACATTCATAATGTGTTTATAAAGAAATTTATCTTAGTTTGCTTCATTCAAAACTCGAAAATAATTTGCTAATGAAATAAATAGCTGCTTTTTTCTAGAAACATGTTAAAATATAACATGATATGTCACAAATTAGAAAGCAATTGAATTTTATGACAGTAAGTAACTAACCTTTTTGTCACAACAACCCAACGTAGGGCTAAGTAATGCCTAGTCGCACATTTTTTTTTTTGACCATGGACACTGGGGTGCAGATGCTCCGAATACAAGTTTCCACTTTTTTTTTTTTTACCACAAAATGTTCAGCTCATTAAAAAGAAGAAAATGTCAATGGAATGAGCTGATTCTTTGCAAGTGAGTTTCATATTTGGATCATTTAGCAATCAAAGGTTTTTTCTTGCTGTTCGGAAAATGTAAACTTTATTCTAACACTTCTCCACACAAATGACAGCAAGCTTGACTGGTTCGGCAGAGTAGGTGCTTTAAAACCATATTTTAGCGAAGAAAAATGTGACCACTCTGTATATTTGTGCATTTTTACCCTGTTTTACATACTATTTTAAGTGAAGAAATGAATACCGGTTTCTCTGAATAATTGTTATACATTTAGGAAACCTTAATGGTTCTTTAAAACATATACGTTACTCAAGATTAAAGAAACACAAGCACAAAACGGAACAAGCAATTACCAACAAAAATTGAAAACTTTCGATCAAAATATAAACTTAATTTTTACATTCAAGATATCTGTTAAAGTAGAGAATCTTTTCAAGCATGTAATCCAGGAAAGCGAGTTAACAATAACAAATCGCACTTGAAACGTAATGATACAGATTATGACTAATGCTCAAAGTAAGCCACTCTATAAGGAAGAGGTTAGGATGAACACGTCATTTGTTAAAATTTTAAGGCTTGAAATTGACGTTCCCTACATGATGTGCATTTTATGATAAACAACACTAAACCCCATAATCGAAAGTAAGTATGAAACAAAAGTGAACTATTTACCTAGTAAAATGTAGGCCAGAATGGTGTATATTGTAAAAAAGCTGGCAAAGAAAATTACTTTTTGTTGCATTAGCATTTTTGCGTGCGTACTTGGTTTGAATGTTACGATTTCAAATGCAGTAGACTCCGCTATAACATGGGTTCATATAAGACGGATTCGTATAACAAGGCGGAAAATTGTGATATCTTTCCTATAACACTATGAAAAAGACTCTTACAACGTGGTGAAATAATGAGACAGATTCATACAACAACAACACAGATTCATACAACACGGAATGTATCTACCGTGTTATAGATTGAGTCTACTGTGCTGAAAACGCTTTAATGAGTAATTTTATAACTTCGATAAGTCAATCAAAATTAAACAACGTAATATCAAGTATCACATTGGTAAATAAATTTCAAGATTTGCTTAAACTATGATAATAATTTAAGAAACTGAAAGTTAAAATTCCTTAAATTTCGTAATTGCTGATATGTACTCTTGCTATATCGAGTAATTAAATCTTCAAGAATTTTATTTTATTTTCTCTAAGTAACTGACTTTGTGAAGCTTACTAGTTTGTTATTCCAGCTTATCACTCTAACAACCTCATTCACCAAACATTTTATAAGGCGAATAAATCCAAACACGAGTGCTACATTCAAAGGGTAAGATGAAAAATAGCCGATGAATTTAATACGAGTTTTTAGATTTATCAGAGTGTTTGGTGAAAGTATTCGTTAAGCTCTTACAAATTCGGTGTTCTTAATAAAAACATTAGAGAAATACATTTTTCAACCAAACTTTCTTTCGAAAATGTACTTAAACATGTGTCTATACAAAGCAATATTTCAAAATACGTTTCCAGCTGAAATTGTGTTCCTCATTTCTCATAAAATTACCTTTTAGTTACTTTATCTTTAAAAATAATATTTTTAATTTTTAATTCTCAATTGTACTGTACCATGCTTTTCATGGCAAAGCATGAATCAAACAAATAAACTTTGTTTACGAGCTTGTTTAATAAATCGGTTTTATAAGCTGTTATATACTTTAGAAAAGTACTATTTATAGGTGACACACCAGTTACAGTTTAGATGATTTTCAGGGAAGGACTTTGTTTTGTGTTTAATAGAGAGGACATTTATATTTTGAAAATAATTATTATCACTTAAGATACATAAAATATTACCTTATAAATAAAAACCTAGGTGTAACAATTTTGGATTGTACCATTCAAAGCAAAATTTTAAACACCATTGCTCCAAAACAATGAAACATGCATGCTAAAAAAGAAATAAAATCCACGCCATTGGTGCGATCGTGTTGAAAATTTTTAGCTAGATTAAAAATATAGAAAGAAATCTGCGTTTCTTGAAAAATCTCAAAATATACTTGTTCCGTCATTTTTAAGCAATTTTTCGTACTTTGCATCTCCCTGAATATCCGATGGTATAACGACACTGAAAAAAGTGAGATCTACGTCATTTTTATGAATGTCACGAGTTTCAAAATGCATTTGAAACTCATTTAGGTTAATCCACCGAGCTACATTCACAAATCACTGCAAATCACTGCAGGATTCTAAGTGAAAATAACATCTTGAGCAAAATAATGTCGTATTTTTTATGATTTGAGTTACTTGAAATATCTCTTTCAGATTATATGAAAATCGAAAACCAAGAAATAATCAATAAAACCAGTAGAAGATCAACAAATAAACTATGCAGCGATACTTGAAATAAAAGTTAAGTGAGCATTTCCATGGCTTTTCATGAAAGTGAACCATTGATTGACAATGAGGATCTTAGTTTTCTGACACGCTCTTCTAAATCGCGAGTGAGATTTGCACTCGCGATACACAGCTGCTTTTGTGTGACATAAACATTTCTCTCGACAAAGAGATTATGGCAGTGATTTGTTTGAGATGTAAGTGTGAGACTCCCATCACCGAATATATCAATCACCAGTACAAACCTGTGTTATGTCACACACAAACAGGGTCGTATGGCATAACGCAGTATCGATTTAACTTCGCTTCGAGTTTGATGTTTTCCGCTACTGAAAGCGGAAGGGGTGGAGTTTATTAATATTAATCCGGTATTTTACATACTTTGGCAAATTTTTTAATGTGGCTGTGAAGCAGTTTTACAAGTATCAAAAATGGGACTGAACTTATTTTTTATTTTACCATTTACTTACTTTTACCAACCTTTTTCGTATCTTCCATCTATACGATTCTTTCATTCATTTGGTAGATCAACTAATTAACCAAATGATGTAATAATCTGGTCCCAGATATGCCCATTGTTTAAGAAACAGACGTCTGAATTAATGAAGAAGTGATACACCCGATATGATTAAAAAAAGGATCAATCAAATATATACACTCATAAAAATATTTTGTTGAATCAGAAAAATTTTGTTAAAAATACAAAATTATCCGGTTTAAATAGCACCATCGAAATGCTAGTTAAATTAACGTAATAATTTGTTTAAAATTATTTGGTTATTTAAACACAACAGTTTGACAATTTAACCAAACAATTTGGTTTAAATAATCAAACGTTATGTTAATTTAATAATGGAACTATTTGTTTAAATGGCTTATTCGGTTTAAATCAATCAAATTAGTTGTTTGAACTAACAAAATTTCTTTGTTAACTGGTGTTGTGCTGACTCATTTAACAAAATTATTTTGTTGATTTTACTATTATATTTTTTAACCCACGAACAGCTGGTTGAAAGTTTCAGAGGTAAGACTAAATAATTTTTCTATTCATCAAAATTAACATTTTTATTTTAGTGCTTTTATAAATCTAAAAATTCAACACAATTTTTTTTCTTTTCCCAATACAAAGATCATGGTAAGGCAATCGAAAATCGCCTTTGCGTTCTTAATTAAATAAATATGGGAACCACTCCCTCAAATATTACATTATAGAGAGATCTTGGATTTGACTTAATGTTTCATCGTAGCAGACAGAGAAATATGCGCCTCAACAATTTTGAAGTGTTTCGTAACTCTCCCTTTTTTTCCCTTTTGAGATGGAAAGACCAAATAAGCAGACACAAAACCGGTAGTCTAAATGAGTACTTTATACAATCACTTAACTAGCATAATTTAAGTGCTTTGAGAGACGTAAAATAAAGCCAGTAACATTTTCATCGGCAGAATGTTTCATTTGGTAAATGAATTGATTTTCCCTTAGAAATAATATAAATAAAATATTAATGATATCCGGCTTATAAATTTCTTGATCAAAAATATCTTCATGGAGTATTTCTATGAACCAATGTTTTTTGTATTCTTAGATATTTTGCGACATGTTACATAGTTGAAAAGTGGTTCTGATTGTCTTAACTAGGTTAGTCTGAGGGACATTGAGTCTCTTGTAGAAACAAAAAAAACAACAAAGTATAAATCAAAATTTTTATAAATAAATAAACTAATTAGTAATATATAAATAAACTAATTAAACTAATGATTAACACTTTTTTTTACTCTCAGAAATAAAATAGAGCTGAAAATAGCGAAAAAACGCTTAAAAATTAGGGAATTCAGGGTAGATTTTCAGATTTTTAAAGTAACGCAGGTTATTTTCTATATTTTACATGCAATTATGAAAATTTTCAAGCGTATCGTACATCGGTTTACACGTTATTATGCTTTATGTGCTTAAATTTTTAATCTTTTTGGAGTAATAGCTGTAAAAGTTTCATCTTGGAGTGGTTACCAGGAATTGTTACAGAATCAGTGAATTTGTGAGTGAGTGAATCAATGAGTTAGCGATCAGCGTAAGTATATAGTAGGATTGTGGAAGATCTGAAAATATTTTCTATACAATTAAATGCAATTTCATTTAATGTAAAATACACATTAGTGACATTAAAATGAAAAAAAAAAAAAAACCCAGCTTTTCTGAACTGTAAGACAAAATGACGAGAAGTTAACTGTTGCCTGTTTTGCAGATTGATTGCTATAACGTATGAATAAATCAGCGAAAACAATGAAAATGGGTGGATTAGACTATCATTGTGATATGTACGTACGTTTCCGACACTTTGATTTACATATTAAACATGTTTATGGTCCCAACCTTGACCTTGAGTATTGCAGTCAAGTCTTTAGGTAAAATAAATCAAGTTTTCAGGTATTTGCGTTGGATTGGAATGCGTTGGCTGATAAAGGAGAACTTTAGTGAGATTTTTTTTTTCATGCTTTACACGCACATTTTATGTACAAGCGCTCTTGGGACGATGTCAGCAAATATGTCCATCAACTGTAAAATATATTTGCGTGTCAATTCTATGGAAAGGCGTTAACCGCGTTATTTGTTTGACGTACATGTTTTTACTTTTAGTCAAATATAGCTTTTCATGTTGTTAAAAGCATTTATCCAATATAAACATATATACCAAATATTAATTTACACTAATGCATACATTTTACAAGTTTTCTTACAACAATGAACTGTGTACACACATCAATGTTCCAGCTGTATAATTTCAGGTGAGTATATTAATCATTTTAAAGTGCGAATTGAAGTAATTACATAAAAAACGTATTACTGTAATTCATTTAAAATTTAGAGTCTAAAAGCGTTAAGGAAATTAGAAAAATGAAGTACAAATTTCAGAACTTGCTTTGAAAAATTTAGTAAATTAAATATTAATTCATTTTTGAGGGATAGAAAACTTTTTACATGCCAGAAAATTTAAACGAATATCGATATTTTTTCTCTCCGTATTTTTGTATAGCATTATGCAAACATCGTTTAGGTTCTTTCTTGATGTATTTTTAATTGCCAAGTAAATATATTTTCCATCAAACAAAAAGCATTATTTTTTATAAACATTTATAATTCTTTTACGACTTATTAGAACGACAGTACAAAACATGTCAGCGAAATAAGTAAATCTATATTTTTAATTATTTGAAAACAGTAAATTATATACTGGTTGAAATAAAATTGACTATTCAAATAAAAATAAGTCTGTAAATCTTTTTTGCAGAATAAAATGTTTCAATCTACTGTTAAGTGAGTTTTCATACACAATTAGTTTTCTTCCTAGAAATCCTTTACATAGAGTAACTTAAATAAATAGCAGCTTTGATAAACATTACATTTTCATTATAACCTTTTAAAAAGCAAAAATAGAATTTTTGATTTTCATAAATGGATGTGTAAATTCTTTAAACCAGGGAACTTCATTAAACTATAAATGAATACATTCATGTTTTATAAATTCTTCTCGTTTCATAAAATGAATTTAATGCTAGTAAATGAAAGGTCTATATAAAAAAGTATGCTCTTTCATATCTTTAATATACCTACAGACAAAAGCCTAGTATATTAAAGATATGAAAGTTACTTGTCGTATGGTGGACTGTCCTAGGGCATAATAATGCTGTAAGTCCTCACTAGAGATGAATTCAGGCTTATTTTTCAGAGCTCGAGCCCGAGAGATATGATTTTAGTCGGATCCCGAGACTGAAATTTCAGCTAATAGATAAATAAATGTCAATTACTTCAATGATAGAATATCACAAATTTTGCCGTTTGTGCAAATTAAAGACAAATATAGCAGCAAACTCTTGATGCGCTTTCTAATTCTTTATGTTCAAGTTTATCAAATAATGATAATTATTTTATGTCTCCCATGAATCACTTTTTAAAAGCTGTTTAAAAGGAGCATGTTCAATAAAGGGGAAATTTCTCCCAATCCTGAGCCCGAACATAATCGTGAAGTGCAGAGTCCGCCTCACCTCTAATTCACGCTACAATTTAAATCCTCGTCAGTAGGTAAAGGATATCTGAATATTGTCAAAGCTACAGAGAAAAGCGGAGAGGATTTTCAAAATCACGTATACAGGGTGTCCAGTCCACCAATGCCAGGAGGCGAAAACAGTATCATAAGTAGCCTCAGTGACATAAAAAAGACGCCAGTTTTGTAGCCATTTTCTCAATTTTAGTTACCAAAATAGAAGCATGTTTGCATGATTTTGTAGTTTAGAAATAAACATGCGTCATAAAGTTTCATTCAAAACGAAATGAATAAAATGATAAATTAAAAAGCTTCATGTGCGTGTTATATAAAAGTGCATATAATACATTTATTTTTATAGCACGATAAAAAAAAGTAGATTAGAATGTTTGATGAACGACCCGATGCAACTTTTAAAAAGACCTGACAAAAATAGAAAACTAATTTTTCAAATGAGTCGCCTGGAGTAAGGTACAAGTAGACAAAAACTTGAAAATAGTATGAAAATAACGTTTTTTGATCAAAAAAGCCGTCCAAGTAGCCTAATCTTTAAATTATTCGCAAAAGTCACCTTTTAAGTCGCCGGTGGGCACCCTGCGTATACTGCATACACACGATCTTTAGTGGTAAGTCATGAATTGCATCTGCAATCTTACTGGTTTGGTTACTACTCGGATGCAGGAGCTGATTTATGTATGAACTCTGGCTCCTAGATACCGAAATTTTAAGAAGCCCCTGCTTTTTGAATACTATTTAAGTTGATATTAATGCATAATAAACCACCCTTACTTAACTGTTTACTGCAAAGCTATTATGCTAGAAAATATTCAAACAAATCATTAGAATCACTAGAAATTCATTTATATTTATTCATTTATTTTTTATCAATTTGGATGCACAATAACTCTGTATAATCAGCTACACTTACTTGAAATAAAATAATATTCAAAATAAACCTATACTCAAACGAAAATTCACCAATCCTTTATACTTGTAAGGCGTTCAATTTACTGAAAGAATTCGATTTGAATTATATTGTATCCCGGAGTATGTGTCCCGAAAACCCTGTTCCGAAGCCTTAACCACTGATGGTCTTTCACAGATGGACTTTTTAGCACGTCCTTTCCCGTAAAAAAATTGTCACGATTATTTTTAACAGCACTGACATCTGCTTAAAAATGGAAGAATGCGAGAACAGCGGGATAGATTGCCCAATGCTGAAAAAAAGGGCAGCCGTTGCCATCAGTCTGGCTGGCTGTGCCCGCGCACAGCCAGCTGTCGTTAAAAAAGGGTATCTAGATCTGTGGCACGCGATGAACGTTTAGATCGTCCGCCATCTTGCTGGTAGTTAAGTCGAGCAATGGTAACGTCTGCCGTATTTTCAGCATTGGGCAATCTATCCAGCTGTTCTCGCATTCTTCCATTTTTCAGAAGATGTCCGTGCTGTTAAAAAAAACGTGACATTTTTTTTTGTTTTACGCGAAATGACGTGCTAAAAAGTAGAGGATTCTTGTGGAGCAATGCCACCCGCAACTATTTTTATAGAATTCAAATCTATTCTTCGTGACTGAAAACAGTCAAAACGTAAGAGTTGGGTGTTCCCAGATCGGGAACACTTCGCGTGAAAGGGTTAAGAAATGCCTATAAACAAACTATTATGCATGATTTCGATAGATAAGCCTTGTAAAGAAAATGCACGTTTAACTGCGTTACGCATTAAAGGTAGAAAAGTATTATTTCTTCGGACAAATACTTTTTTCTCCAGAAAGCTTTGATTTCATTAGGCAGGTAAAGAAATGCCTTCTATTCTCTCTGGAAAGAAAAATAGCTAACTCCATAAAGACCAAGTATTCCTCTTGAATTGGAAAGAACAAAGTAATCAATCGCTATGAACTTTCCCTATACCTTTTTTTTTCTTATTTCGTTCGATTGTTTTGTTTAGAGAGAGTAACAATGAAGAAGCCGCAGTATTTTATATCAAAGAAAAATCGTCCTCCCTCATTCAACTCTACGTTTATTTTAAGGATGATTTTTTAATTAATTTTAACTTGTTAATGCAAAGAGGGTATTAAGGACAACCATTACGAAGCTTAGATGAATTCGTTAGCAGTCATTTTAATTAACTTTTTCTCTCATCAAATGGAGAACATTTTAAATATAATTTAAAGAAGTTTATTGCGATGCGCATAAAAAAATCTGCATTGTTTTTCTGGCATTCCTAAGTTTTTATTCATTGTTCAATAAGTAACTGAATTATTCATTAAATGAAGGAGGCAAATAAAAACATGTAAATTAACAAAAAAAAATTAGTGGCTTTTATAAGTATCAGCGTTAAAAAATAGAATTATTGAGCTTCATTCTTATCTGATTTTCTAAAAATATGTCGTTAAGTTTTTTGATTAATTAAGATTGTTTTATTATGTTTCAATAAGGATATATTTCAAAGATTTTATTTAATTGTGCTATAAGAAAGTTATTTGTTTAATTACAATATGAATAATACATGGCAGATATTAATTAAACTCGGAATAAATCATGTATACATTACCAATTACAGTTTTCGCATGCTAATGATCTTTTTGTAAAAAGCAATTTAAAAGCTTTAAAATGCTTTCATTATAATTATTTTGCTAAAAATAATTAATTCTGTAACGTCTAACTTAAAGCAGATCTAAATTATTAAAAGAGTTTATTCATACACAAATGCTCAAACGCAGAATTTTTAGTTAAAAAGTTAAATATTTCACATTCTGGACAGTTAATTATATCAGTAATAGCTTTTAAACATTCAGTTTTATTTATTGAAAGAAAATTATTTTTTGTGCGTAATTTTGGTACTAAAAATAAGCTTAAACAATGAAAATATTGCGTACACATGCTCATTTATAAACATATTTATTTCTGAGCATAATACATTTTCTTCAGAAACATTAATGTTTTTGAATGAATTTTGATTATATTAGAAACGGAAGAAAAGTTTAAATAAGGAGTTGAATCTTCTAGTTTTTACTAGCAAAATATCTCGTGAGGAATATAACTTACTTTTCTACTAAAAAAAAAAAAAAAAAAAAAACTATGTGGCAAGATTTTCTCAAAAAGCGTAAATCGACGCAAAAAGTATGTAGATGCCACTTTATTTCAACACATTAACACTTACCTTTCTAAGTTAAAAAATGACAGCGGATTTCGAAAACCAAATTTCTTGTAGAATTTTTAAAAAATCGAAGTATAAAAAATAAAGCAGCTTTAAGCCTTATTAATGAAGTAAAAAAATTAAAGAAATGCGTGTTTGTAGGATTTACTATAATTATTTTATTACACTGTCTGGGTTTTAAATTGTAAGAGAATGATCACAAAAGGTAGTTTTTTGATTCATAAAAAATTCAGAAGTAGTTTAAGTATTTGAAATAAAGATTTTGTTAGCGAAAGTTAGGTCTGTGAGTCTGACTTTTAAAAATATCGTATGTAAGAACTTTTTACATTATTTATTGTTATAGAGCTATGTTTTACGAAAATTCAACTTAAATTACTTAAGTAGTGTTTACATGTAACGGCAACAGGTCTATAGAGACTACGACATTATTGCTATTAAGAAAATAGCGAATACTAGTGTAAAACATCAGACTGTTCAGACAATTTTCAAGTTGAATAATTGAAAATCAGCCCACATGACTAAAACTCATAATAGATTTGTACTGAGTCCCTTTAAAAAGTCTCGAGATTAATATAGAGAATGATCAGTAAGTACACCCTTTAATTTTAGATATAGCTTACAAGCACGCATATGGTAATTGAATTGAGATCTACATATTGTGTATTAAATTCTAATTATTAGCTATGCATATGGAAATGGAGCTTCAAGAACTAAGTCAAATGCATCTGTCTTTAAGATTTAGTGGTCAACAGACATTCAAGTTTAATGCACAGACTGCGGTATTATTAAGCAATTGGAGCACGCAGGTTGTACTCACTGATTTATGAGAAAAACTGACAAAACAGTTTATAGCGGAGATACAACATTAATCACATCAAAATAATTTTTACATAAATTTTCTGGAGTGATAAGTCTATTGTGGGAAAACGAAACGCTTTTATCCCATAAACATTGATTTAATGCGGGATGGTCAAAAATGTGCACCATTCCTATGTTTTAAAGTTAAACACAGTCTCACACAATAGTTTACATAGGAAAAAAAGTGGCAGAACTAAAAGTTATCCAAAGTAAGAATAAATTACTTATTTTTTGTTCTCTCCCTTTCTTGCTTGTGTGAAATAGGAATTTCACACCTGAAGAAGGATGGACCCTCTTTACCACTCAAAAGGATCGTACTGTATTCCTTTTTCACTTATGCAGCTACTTAAAAAAATATTTATTAATTTTAAACATTTTTGAACTGTACTTTGAAGTAGCGTGTTCGTTCTAAGTAGTTCAGGATATATAAAGAATATATGTTTTAATTTTGAAATATAAAATTAATCATGTATATTGAGATAGATGTATATTTAACACAATTTACATTTATTTAAAATAAAAAAAGAAACTCAAAAGTATTTGCTGCCTCCAAGTTTTTGCGAGAGGTGTGCTGAACTCCAAGATTTAAATGATTCTTGAAAGTTAATTTCTGGTTACGTGGAGCCTAACTAAAACATACTTGAATTCCATGCATAACTCCCGAAAATTATGTTTAAAATAGAAATCCACAACTAGTAACTAATCTTACATAAGCGGAATTACCAGTCTAATTGACATATTTATAACACAATATTTTTTTGTCACAGAATTTCTTGGGGAGAAGGCCAAATTTAAAAGAAAGTGTATTTAACCTGAAGAAAATGTACAGAAGGGATAAAGCTTTCTATTTCCGTCTTGGATTTGCTTCAGTTTTGAATAAAACACGAAAAAAAACAGTCTTCAAACAGCTGCGTGAACTTCCATAAAATTAAAACATGTAGAGGAGAGGAGGTGATTATGGAATACCATTTACATTTCTAACTGTAACTTCATAGATTTTTAAATAAAATCCCCCAAAACAGCATGAGTACATGCTATAATTAATCGTAATGAAATGTCAATTGCAAAGAAATACACAATTAATTTTGTTGTTATAGAAAAAAAATATTTAAAGAAAAAGTTACGAATGGAGTATAATATGGAATAGTCGGGTAATATGGAATAGATGGTTTAAACCGATGAAAAGCAATTCATATTGCTTCATATATAGTTATTTGTTACTATAAAACAAATTTTTATGTTTTGTAGTTCAAATCATTATATTGGAGTCATTTCTGCTTCGAGTCGATTTAGAAAAGTTGTAGATATAATTTTCTTTCTTTGCTCCGGTACAGTCATGGTGAGCCCACAGAGAACAGCTGGATCTTTGAATCCAAACTTATCGTCGTTGATCATTAGAGAATTTTTCGTGACAAAAGATGCATTCAGCGTCTTTGTTTTCCGGGTCTTTAGTGGATGACATGAAACCCATTACAATATTACCCAGTATTCCATAAAACCCGACACGCCATCTCGGAAAACGAACCTTTAAAACTAATTGGCAAAACACTGTCATCTAAAAAATAACCACGGTAGAACAAACTACCATTCTCTTAGTGTACATTATGCGTAACATCCATGTTCATGTCACGTGTTTACTAGTAAGGTAAAATGTTTGAAAACTTATCTACAAAAACTCTTGAAAATCACAAAACATACTTTGTTCTGTAGCGAGTGGTACGGCAACAGAGAGCGGTCAACTCTTACTGTATTGTAAGACGGGAATCTTTCTTGAGTTGTTCATGGTATTAACTTGTGGCAATAACAACTAACAGAGCCAAAAACTCGGTATTCCATATTTCCCCACTATTCCATAATACCCTCCTCTCCTCTATTTAAATCATTGATATCATTAAAGTAAAAGACATAGAGAATAAAAATGTTTAATATCGAATGTAAATTTTTAGATTTCTACAAAACTACTGTAGAAACATTTAATGTAATGATGAGAACAGAGACATATTTATGTAATTCTGGAGGGAGTAACTTACGGCTAACTTAAAGCAGTCTAATATGAATTAGATAACTATTGTAAATGCACTGAACTGCAAGCACAGCAGCATATTTCACTCTTTAAGATGCTTATTACATACTTAGAATGAATGAATGACATGCATCTCGTTATGCAGTATATTTACAGTTTCCCTTATTACGAGAGTACTTTGTGTAATTAGCAATGATTTCAGAGAAAATACCGACAATGGAAAATATTTGGTTTCAAAATTAATATGAGGAAGCAGTTGCTGTATTGAAAATTGAAGTAGAATCAGTGTTTGAAAATTATACAAAACTGTGTACGAATTTCGAGAATAACCGGCGTACATGACCTGAGCACTCAAATAAATAATTCCCTGCTTTTGCCAGAAAATCAGTTCAGTGTAGCTTATGGATTTATTTTTTATTGGAATTCTTTTTAAAGAAATTAAAAGAAGTCCTACGGAGAACACCTACGGATTTTCAAAAAGAACACGGATTTTTCTATGGTACTAAAACATTCCTAACTTGTACCAAGTATAATGACAACAATGATGTAACATCTGATTAGTTGTATTGACTTGCTTCGAGGAGCTGCTGAAGAGATCTAATTTGTGCTCGAAATCATGAAGACAAACGAGCTCTTTGATCTGATCTGATTCAGATCAGAAAAAGATGTGTCTTAGAAAAATTCAGGAACGGGGATTGAAACTCAAATATCAAGGTTCTTTTTTCACACCATATATATGTCCTTTTTTCACACCATACAAAACATGCCTAATTTTTCAAACTTTAAAATGTTATTTTTTAAATTGAATTGTCGAAAAACGTTGTAATTTTTATATTTATAACCGTCGACCTTCATAGCTAGGGGAATCTTTTCTGATAACGTGCACAGCCAAAGTGAAAGTTTAAATATAATAACAAACCGATCCTATAAATGAATTTTGAAATTTTCTATCCTATTTCACATGCACTTGTGTAAGATAAAGCCATTCATAACATGTCTTTTTCCTTGCAGAAAAAAAAAGTAACAGGAAGCAAATATGAATCAATCGGGAGATAAACTTTCTCGGAAATATAGGCAAAAGTGGCACATATCACCAGTTGTGCGTCATTGTAGTATTCGTGAATCACCTACCGACACAATATGTCGACCAAACTGTGGCGCTAACAGGTATGCCCACAGGTGCATAACGGTCGAGCTTCACCTAAAGTGCATTCTGCTGTAACCTTGATCGTCCTCAAGGTCAAACCGCACGAGCAGACCTTCCTGGCAAGCCTTTTCTTTTCTTGTAGACGGATATTTAAGTTTTGTGATTAGTTTGTAAGGGCTTTTATTTCTTGTATAATTAAATCATTGTAATAAGTGAAAAGGAAATTGCTTATGGTTCTTTCGTTGTGAAAGTTATGACTAAAAGTATGAGAAATAGTGAGGTGGAACACTGTGAAAGTTTTCTCATTAAATCCTGAGTGTTTTAGAACCCATTAATTTTTCATCTGTGGGGATTTTTTTATATGTAGTCAATAGAAATTTCTATTTCTTAACCTATCTAAAGCAAGGATTGTATCATGATCCTTTGTACAAGCAAGAATGAATTGAGAATTTTTTTAGAGTGAAGAAATAGGCATGCAGTTAGTAGATTCGAAAGTTTTTGACATAATGTACTTCAAATAAAAAAAAAAAACACCTTACCTTATTCTTAGCAAGATTTTTTTTATTGAGCGTATCACATAAGGCATACTGTCAGACTAATAACAACTATAGATTTTTGTCAAGTGCAACTTATCAAATCATAGACTGTGCCAAGAATATGGTTAAACAGCAATTTTTCTTTCTCAATCCAATGTCTTTGAATTTCGGATATCGTCTAGAATATCAAAAAATAATATGATGTGTATCTAGTAATTTGCTGTTTTTATTTATATATTTATTTACGTTAGTATCATTCGCTCTCCATGAATTCAGATTTAAGTTGAGAACAGATAGTAGTGAAAGTTTAAATACAGGATATAAGAAGGGAGGTAATACTAAAGATAATTAATCCATCATTTCGTGCTTCTGACAGATAAAATATATCATTATTTTAATGCATTGTAACTGTCAATCTTTTAGAAAACAGAATTTTCAAGTAGAGATGAGCTTGTAAAGCATTTCAGGTTTACAAAATCTGATCTCGTCCTTATCAAGACACACTATTAATTTATTCAGCTTTCGTTATTTCAAACGAGAAATGAATAAAGTGAAATAGATGAATGGCTGAAAATATAATGTCAAAGCTACATTACCTCTAAAAGATATTTTAATTCTATTTATATTTATTGGGCAATAAAAATGCATTCGAACTAACCAAAATAAAAAAAAAAAATTTATCATGTAAAAATAACTCTGCAAAGTGACCACGTTTACGGAATTTTCATCTAGAATTGAAAACTTAAAAAAAAAAAATACCTTTAACAAAAGTCCAACTTTTTGAATAAGATTGACTGAAAAAAAAGTCAAAATCACTTCTTTTTAAAAAAAGTTATATTTTTTAAGGATATGAAAATGAAAATCAGTAGGTTCACCTTTTCTTCCTATTCCGCATTTAAAAGAAGTAAATTCTAATTTTAAATATGAAATATGAACTTTCAAAACTTATGCCAGATAAAAACGTGATAAAAGCATCAAATTTTCGTGATTTTACAATGTAAATTTTATTTAAAAATATGGATTATGAATTTTAATAGCTTCATATTTACTTTATATACTGTATTTAAAGTGGATTCTTCTCGGTATAAATTTTTAAAGTTTTAAGTTAAAAATTAGTTTTGCGTACAGTCACAAGAAACTCAAAGATTTCATACTTTCATTCTTAATTAACTTTTATCCAAAAATGTAAAAATTGATGTTGTAAAGTAAATGGCATTCTGATGTCAAAGCTTTGAAAAATACACATAGCACTCATTTGTTTTCTCCGAAAAAAATAATACAAAAATTAAAATATTAAATCCTAACAGAAAATAAAGTTAAGCATACAGCTTGAGAGAAAGTTTATAGCTGAATTATTTAGCTTTTCTTATAATAACCGAGACGATGCCGTAAAAGAGCTGAATGTTACTTGCCCCCAAAATACCAGAAAATACTTTCTTCCCTAAACAAGCTTGTTCATAAAAGCCGTAAAGTGAATTGCTGATGCCTTGAAGAGAAAATTCTGCCTGCTTTATAAGGAATGTTTTAAAAGCAGTGCATTTCATGAGTTATTTCTTCAGGGAAATAATTCTTCTGGAACATAAGTAAATGAGTTTAAAGATAATATTCTGCGTTTGTTTTATTTTTGTGTACCATTATATCAGTGTAGGGTTGAGTGCAAATGTTTTGATACTGAAAAATCTATCTATAGACATTAAAATAGCTTACATATTCTTTTATCTTACAAAATTTTACAAGATAGTTTATTACTAGATTTTCTTTTTGGTTGTAAAACTTAAATTTCCCTCAAAATAATCCAACATTTTATTTCTAAAATCTTGTTAAGTTTAGACATATTACAAGGAATTTTATTCTAAACCCTAAATAACTTTGAACATTAAAGTCAAAGACAATTTTAGTTGTAAATGTATTAGGTTATACATGCATTAGGTTATTTGTAAGGAATTAAATATTTTTAAAACTAAATAATGCTTAGACATACGGAAAGCTTTTAATATTTAAAGCCAACAGCATTGTACCAACAACAATTATTGAAGTTGCTTGGCAATTTGACAAAACCCCTAATTAAATAGCGTATCGGATATTTTAGAAAAGGAATATTTTACTAATTTTTCTATATAAATTTACTACCAAACAAATGCTTTAGCGCACATATGGGCAACCTCCGACCCGCCCACGCTTTTGATCCGGTCCGCGAAGCATATCAAAACCCCTTATAAAACCATATATACCATTCAGAATCCTATATAAATCCCAACTATAAGGCCCGCGATTTCGCTAACATCCTTAAGTTTAGCCCGCATCTATCTAAAGGTTACCCATGCCTGCTTTAGCAATTAAGAAAAATTGTTTCGTTTTATTCCTTTTATTACAGAGAAATAATTTAAAAACACCATTATATTTTTGGATAAATACTTATAAACTTTTTGGCATAAGCATTTATTATCTTTTTATGTTCACAAAAGTTTCAATGTTTTACTAACATTAAAAGTATTTTATTTAAAAAAAAAAGTTCGTAAAATTTCATTTATACTTACCAGTTTAAGCGTGCTTTTGTAATGATGTATAACTATTAAAACTGCCTTGCATTTATTTATTACAAACTAAATAAACAAAAAGAAAGCCAGTTAACTGAATGCACATAGGCATTTGTATTTTATTTATTTTGCTTTTAAAATATTTTTTTAAAAACTAATGAAGCCTTTTCAAAATTCATTTACAAACTTGATGCTCTTTTTATTTCGAATACACATGAATTAGACATGAATTAGACTACATTACACATGAATTAGATTACACATGAATTAGACTACATTATTTAAAGAATTTAGTAATTTTATTAAGAAATATCCATTTTCAAGACAATCAGGAATCAATCAGAAGTCATTATATCAAGACAATCAGGATAAGAAATTATGTATAGCTGCTTGCTATCAATGACAGCAACGAATACAATCAGGAATCAATCAGAAGTCATTATATCAAGACAATCAGGATAAGAAATTATGTATAGCTGCTTGCTATCAATGACAGCAATGAATTAAGTATTTAAAAATATTTTTCGCATGTTAATAAAACAGAATTTCAAATTTTTAAAGTGAAAAATATTTGAAAAAATATAAATGAAATAAATTATTTAATATCAATTTCATTTAATATCTAACGGAACTTATCAATGCGAAAACATATACTACCTAAAATTTATGAAAGTAAAAAAAAAAAAAAATACATATGGTACTGTGAATCCAAGTATACTTGTAGTATTAGGCAATAAAATATCACCAATCTTACTAAGAAATAGTATAATAGTTTATTTTCCGATAAAGAGACAATTAAAAATTGTATCAAAGTAAAGTTATTTTTATTTTTAATATTTTTATTAATTAATTTATTGTGTGCGGGGTGAGTCTCTATTTACTAAAAAAAGGAATATCTGTCTTTAACTGCACCATTATGCGTTGAAGCAGGCAATAAACCAATAGAATACTCTATAGTCTCAAAGTCGTAACTTGTGAATAGCGGCTATTCTTTTAATCACTCATTCATAAGAGCGCAAGGGAGGTCAAGTCAAAACTTACAAAGATGGAGGTGGTGCTGCATAGTGGCTGAAAGGCACCATTGTACGTGATACGGAAATGCGAAATCAACCCAGAAAAAAAAAGTGTTGTTTAAAAAAGAAACTACAACAGAAGCGATAAGAAACTTTTTTTTAGAGGAAACTCAGGTAATCCCAGACAAAACGGTAAAAGAAAGCTTTTTGTATTTTCAATATGCTCTGAAAAGGGTTATGCAGAGAATAAAAAGTGCGTGGATATTAGCTACACCAAATCACAAATCATTTAAATAGACAACTAAATAAATAAAATAAAAGCATTAATTTAATATTGATCATGAAGGATTTGATATCTCACAGAAAAATTATGCAGCTTCAAAATGACAGTTGTTGCATCGGTTTTATTTTAAGCATATTTATTGGCAATATCAGTTTCATTATTTTAAATTAAGCTGGATAAAGCATCAACGAACACACCTTGTACTTTGATGAGGAAGATGCAAAAATTTATTTCATTGTAATTTTTACAAAAGTAAGAAGAAGAATAAACGTAAAAAAAAGCAATGGAAGAAAAATATTTTAATTTCCTAAACATATGTTAATTTTGTGTGCATATACCTCCTGATGCAAATGAGATTTGCATAATGTACCTGTAATCAGCGTTATAATATCATTTTATTTAAAGTATTAAAATTATCGTCTTAGATACTCACATATGAAAAATGTCACCGTTGTAGACAAAAATTCAAAGTACACAGAGTGAATATTAACCAAATATTATATGATTATAGGCAGTACCGTTGTAGAGAAAATTTCACTGTGTTCTAAAATACATTTCGAATTGATCATTTCTTTGTACACTTTTTATTCACTTAAATGATTCCCGCTTAAGGAAAACGTGTGTTGAAATGCAAAAACAAACGAAACAGATATATAATATTACACATGGATTGTACAATTACGCAAACATACATTTAACGCTTTGTGAACAAACAGTTTCTGTATGTTCCAGTTTATACTTTTGGAATTTTCATAAATTCCTGAAATTTTTATAATGTCTTTTCTTAACAACTGAAAGTTGATAAAAGACTGCTAAAAATGCTTCCAAATACTTCATTATTTTAATGTTTGAGCATTCTTTATGAATAATTTTCACAAAACGTAAAAATAAAAAATAAGTAAAAAAATACAGCATAGTAAAAAACAAAAAAAGTAAGGAAAAAAATGCTATCCTTTAACATAAAATTTTATGTTTAATGTATAAAACTTTTACTTATAACTTCACGCAGAACAAAAATTGTTTTCATAAGCTGTCGGCAATAATACTTGTCACGAGATGAATGAGTTTTTACTGATCTTTTCTTTTTCTCAATTTATTTTTACAGTATATTCTGTTTATCATGTAGATTTAAGATTTTTTTGTCTAATGTTTGTAATTAAATATTTACAAAATACGGATGGGATATTTTCAATGAAATAAAAAACTGTTTTCATAGGATCAAAGTGTATTAAAAATTTAAAAAAACTTTTCATTTTACTTTTAAGCTGCTTGATCAACAAAAAGATAATCCTTTATTAAACACGCGTTAAATCGCTTTTTACTTATTATTTAACAAACATTAATAAATGACGCTCCTTAATTTTAGAAGTAAATATTAATTAATATATTCAGTTTAATATTATTAGGAATATATATCTTTACTAATTATTTACTAGATAGAACTATGTATTGGATTATAGCGTTTATTTTTATTTTCAAATATTTAAATGACATTTAAATTTTTTAAAGCCTACTGTATAAATGCCTGTTTAAGAAACTTTTGTAGTAAAATAACCAAACCTTGATATCTCGAAATTTAATACTTAAAAAAAGTGCACCGGCACTTAAATAAATTTCTAAATATGAAGATGCCCCCTCCCCATCTTAAATATAAGCTTATAAGTTCTTTTAAAAGAGTGTAAGAGGTTTCAAGAAAAAATATAATTATTAGCAACTGGTTTTAACAACAGAAGCTTTGGCAGTAGTGCAGTCAGATCGCAACATCGGAAAACATTGGAAAATAAAAAAATCGCTACCCTTCTAGCATTGTACTAATGTATTTTTACTGTAAAATTTGTGTTTTTCTTCCATATTTTTGAAATAAAAAAAATATCAAAGAAAGACAAATCAACTGCAATCAACCTCTTTTCTTTCTGAAAACATAAAAGCAGGGGTCGCGCTGGCTTTTTTTAGTTTCGCCAATCCATTCGCCAAATCAGATTTTGCCGGACATCATTAAGAAATGAAATTGCCAATATTTTCGCCAAATCGTATTTTCTTTCGCCAAACTAATTTTATTATAGCAGTTTGCGACGTTGGTGATCGACAGCACGACCCCTGCATAAAAGCTCATTGCATTAACTCTGATTTAGGAAAGAGAAAATTCACAGTACTACGATAAACTTCGGTATATTCCGAAACACAATCATCAATTCCATTCCTTGAGAATACTCGAAAGGCACCAAATTACCTTTATTCCTCAGAACATGTTCCTGTGTATTCTTAAAAGCCTGTGTAAGTTATATTCATTAACACAAAACATCTATGCGGAAATAGTTTGACTATATCAGAAAAAAAAAATCCATTGTCTTTTCATGGAATAGCAAGATTCTGAAGAGAGAGAGAGAAAAAAAAATCCACTTGGGAAAAACATTAAGTTTGCAGCTGCGCAGCAAAAAAGAGCTTGGGCACTGGTTGAAAGTCTCTGCCTAAGTGATCCGCAGAGCTGTTGTACATCGAGATGGCGGTGAAATAAATATATAGCAAGTTGAATGGATTGTTTCAGCTGTAGAAAAAGACGCATGGACATTTAGAATAAAGTAGGCCAAGCGGAAGGGTTTGGGTTATAAAGTGTAACTCCAGTGCTTTCTCGGGTGGAACTTTTCTGGACAGTGAGCTGACAGGTCTTTTCATCAGAGCGCATTTAAAAATTGCTACAGAAAAAAATGCATTTCTGCTGCGATACATTTTTCTTTTTCGGATATGAAATGTATGATATTTTGTCAAGGAGAGAAATTTTCTTTTTCAAAAGAGACCTTGCGACAATTTTATGTACATCGCCCGTTATTCTTCAGTCGTTTTTCATTACTTAAATTTAAAAGACAGCCAAATCGTTGTTTTTTTTTTTGTTAGTAATTTCCTGTGTATTTTTAAAAGACAGAAGAAAATGACATTTCTCACCATCAAGTATGACTTTTAATGCTCCTTTGACTCTTTTACAAAATCATCCCATGATTTAGATTTTGATGAACGGGAAGTGGTATTTTATTATTACTCCTTTTGAAAAAAGCTAACAGCGGGAGAGACGATAGTGAACTTTAAAGATTCATGGAGTTTATTTTGTGATCATACGATAAAAGTTTTGGTTTTAGTTATTTTATTTTATTTAGTTAGTTACACCACATTACTTTTATTCACACAAAATGTATTCTGTCAGTAGACTATAAAATACAAAACTTGAGTTCAATTACCAAATGAAAAGAATGAATAGAGAAATTTATGTAAATGATTTTTTTTTTAAGTTTTGAAATAATGACTGTTTCATAACTACTTTAAATAGTATTATTCGGTATAGTTAAACATTCAATCTAATAAATATTGCTATAAACAAAATTAATTTTAGAAATGAAACTTTACTGCCATACAAAAAAAAAAAAATTAAATGATCAGCTAGATACCTTTGAAGGATAAAAGTGACAAATGTAAAATGACTATAATTTCATTTATAAATGATGGCTCCAAAAGTTTTTTTTTTAATTTGCACATTTTAGGAGTCGCTTAAAAAGGTTTTATTTGCTTTTTGCAGCTGTATCAGTATATGCTACAGCTCTAAATTAATTTTTTAAATAAAAATATTATTAGAGTTAATTTTTGCCTGTATATAGTCATGCGAACAGTATTAAATGAAAAATATGCACAGCATCAACTTAAAAATTTCTAAACACTTAGTAAATAGTTTATGATTACATGACAAAAAATAAATTTGTTGGGAAGCCCCTTTCCTTTAAAATTTAAATAAAGGAGTATTAGAAAATGTATCTCTATTTGTAAAACATTTAATAGTTAGTCATTTTATGTATTTGTATTTTGTGTCAAAGCAGTGGAAATTACATAAATTACAAACAAACAACAGAGAAATGCACTAAAAGTGAAAAATAACTATTTTGAGCAAATAATTTTATAATCTATATGCAGTTGATTAAATATAGGATGTTATAAATATAACTATTTCTTTCGTAACTTCGTAACTAATTTTAATTTTTTACGGGTTTGTTTTATAATGTTTCTAAAGATTCATATATTCATGTTAAATCGTTTCTTAAAAAATAAATATTTGATCATTTGAAAAAGGCTTGACCCCCTTAAAGCCAAACTTTTCTTCTTCATTAAACTAGCACAAACATAAAAGTTTTAAATGAAAATTTAAAAGTTGTTTAGATGCAGAATATTACATATAAAACTGTTTCTTTCATAACGTCATAATTAATTTGAATTTTTCACGGGTTTATTTTAAGATGTTTCTACTGTTTCATATTTTCATATTAAACTGTTTTAAAAAAGTTTTCTACCATTTCAAAGAGGCCTGCCTTCGTAAAGCAAAACTTTCTTTCTCCATTAAACTAGCATATAATCTAAAACGAAAATTAAAAATTTCACAACGACATTCAATAATAATAAAAATGATAAGGCACATTCGTTGCACACTAACTATAACTATTACTCAAGCGTTAATCTAAGAAAGAAGTACCTAGACCGCACGATAATGATGAATAACATAGACCACTGGACAAGTTAATGCATTATGGGCTACCTGACAGTGATAAATTAACGATGACAAAACTGAAGAATGCGTATCGACAGAGATAAGAGAATAATTAATGTCCATCAAAAGATTTTCCCTTACATAATGCGAAAAGTCTATTTCGTAAAATCCTTGATTGGTGGAATAAAGGGGTCATTTAAAGCAAGGACTAAATCTATGCTTCTGAAGCTTTGAGAAAGCTTTTAAAAGTTTTATTCTTGCGAAGATATCTTCTTTTAAAGTAACTGTTACAATGAAGACTTCACTTTAGAAATATGAATTCTTTGTTTTTTCGTATAGGTTGCGGAAAAAAGTTATATTATACATTATATAATTTGCTAATATGCCAAATTTTATTTATTTATGTACTTTTACATATTTTCTTACTTATGAGGAATATGAAACTTCATTTATTAGCTACCAATCTACACTGCGGTACATCTAATAATTTACTAACGAAAAAGACATATATCAAGCAGTTTTTCAAACCCTAAAGTTAAAAATTTGTTTTGAAAATTTATTTTTTCTGGATTACAACCATTTTATCTAAATTTATTGTTCGTTAAATTTGTCTAAACTCTAAAGCGTGCAAATAATTTTCCAAGAAGGTGTAGGACATCCTTTTATCTTTCATGTTTCAATTTTCAATTCTTTTATAATGTCTTTGCTTAAAATATTGAAAAGCATAGGAACAAAGATTATGCCCTAGTGCTCAGTATTGATTTCTAAGGGAGCTTTCAGGGGAAAATGATAAGCACCGGAAAGTGCTTTTTAAATCATAGAATAAATCAGTTTAAATCCAGCTGCAGCTGTATACTAAACTAAATCAGTGGTAGATTTAAGAAATCTTCTCTTAACCTGCATCTATCCGTAAGTGATATTTTTTTTTTTTAACGGAACTTTTAAGAATGATGAGAGACAGCACAAAATCCCTTGTTAAGTTTTCCTACGGATACAGTTTATGCTACACAAACCTGCAACAATTGATAAATTAAAAGTAACCATTGAAATAGAATGTGTTGAATGAAATCTTTTTCAATGTGAGATTTCACTGTTTTATGATGCAGTACTTCATTAAATGGAAGGGTAATTTATCTAAATACAATGAAATAGAAAAATTTAGTTACTCTTATTACATTATAACTAACGGTGTGTTTACAATTATTTTGTCGATAGAATGAAAATAGTATTCATAGTTTAACGTAAAAGATCCTTATTTGCCAAGAAAATTTGAGCAAACTTTGAAGAAAGTTGATACGTAAAGTTCAGAAGAATTATTTTAACTTCTCGACTGAACTTTATAAACATTGAGTTAATTTTCTTCTAACAATTGCCTCATGTAAAATTAAATATTATTTATAAAATTTGAAGTTAAACTATGTATTGTTTGCAGAGTTTTCTAAAACCATGATCTGAAAATAGTTTAAAGTACTGAATAACTTTTAGAGACATTTTTAACTGGTGCATGAAGACATCACTGTCTTTTCCCATTTATGCGAATGGCTCAAAATTTGGTGAGGACACTGGCACTGCCTACTTTCAAAAAGACACTTTGGGAAAAGATTAATTTCTGTTTTCTTGCAAGACAACAGATCCTAGTTTTATTTGCTACCTTGACAATCTGTAGTGTTTAAATTTTGAAAATAGTAAGAGCTTCATATAAAGCTAATTGTATTTACGTTCTGCATTGTATTTATTATTCATCATCATTTTAAGCATTCAATTTCCATACACCATTTTTACATCTGCAGAACGTAAATACAATTATCTTTATATGAAGCTCTTAAGACTAGTAAAATAAATCATTTGAAAACAAAATATACTTGATCATTTAAAATGCCAATTTGTAAGTCTTCACTAGTATAAAGTGTTTGCTGCTTTTCCGTTAGCGTGACACCACTCGTCATCAGTTAAAATACTGGAGTACTTGTGAGCCTAAAGTATATTATTTTATAGTTACTTTAGTAACTATGGGTTATGAGAAATATAACCAAAGATATAGACTTGAGATTGCTAACTTTGACTGGCTAAAGTAACCATAAAAAATTTACATGAGCTTGCTTACTTGTTACATTACCATTGAAGCATTCTTAATGCAAAAACACCTAAATTTTTCTTAATTAATCATAATTTGATGGGAAGGGTGTTAAAATTCCAAGAAACTTCTTTTTGTAGGTTTAAATTTAAATAATTGTTCACGGTGGCAGAGAGAACAGAAGAATAAGCTATACCTTATCTGAGGATTATTTGCAAAATCTCACATTACTCAACTTTTTTTCTTTTAGCAATAAAGCTTTAATAAACATTAACGCAGAATCTTAATTCCTCTTGTCACATTACATATCAGCAAAGTAAACACGGGATAATTTGTTATGTAGACGGATCTCTGGTCAAACAGAATCTTCCGAATGAGGCAACAGATAAAAGTTGTTCCCATGGCAGTTTGAGCTCACACTTTCTCCGAATGCTTATCTCAGCGTCTATCTTACAAAAGAAAGACCGGTTGCGTGATGCAGGTAATTTTAAGCAATTGTAATGCTTGGTAAACAAAAACCCGCTACGTTTTTCCTTATTATGAAAGCTTTTCATAGGAGAAGGGCGTGATTGATTGTTGTATTTAAGAATGTGAATTTTCGTGAAATTTTCTTATTTTTGTATAAAAAAGTCATTGCCCCTGTAGAAAACGACGGTGAAATAGCCATTAATTTTAAGTAAGTGTACTGTCATTCTATACATAACTCCACGTGGAAAAATGATAGGTATTGAAGTTTTGTTGAAAAGAGCCTGCAGAATGTAAAAAATATTTTCCCAATAACCCCAAACAGCTCCGTTTTATTTCGAATATTTAATATTTTATAATAAAAATGTCATTGCACCCAGTTTTGTAGAATAGAGCTTGAAAAGTGCACGAAAATTATTTTTCCAATAACTCTAAACAGCATTGTTTTAGGCGGATGTTTATTTTATCTTTTTTATTATTGTTTTTTTTTAATATTTAAAAATTTCATGCGTCTTAACATTAACATTTTATGAACGTTTGTAGATAGTGAGGTTATTTTTTCTAGAAGTTATCGTTGGACGCGATTGTATTAAATATATTTTACCGAATAATTTTCCATTGAAGTAGTTTACCAATAATTAGAAAAAAGTTATATTTTCATGCTTTTTTATAGCAATTAGTGTTTTTAATGTTAATTTTTTAATTATCTAAATGTAAAATTTTCTTTTTGCTTTAGATTGGATCTGTGACTATATCTAGACGAACAAGATATGAAAATGAATGAACATGAAATTTGATAAAGAATTATCAGTTACTTTCTCATAATTTTTCTATTAACTTAAAATAACAAATATTTTATAAAAGAAAAAGTTCAAAATTTATTTATTTCAGTTTATGCTTGACCAGATACTTCCTATTTAATTTATTATAAAATATACAACATAATCTAATCTCCTTATGAGAGAATCTATATGTAGTAATTAAAGAATTGTAGAAGTAAATATGATTATAGCCCTTCTTGGAGTTTGATTTACACGCAGTTTGAGTAATCATTTTTTTCTTAAATTTCTAAATTAAAATATAATAGTATTTTTTAATAATTAAATTGTTATGTATATTCTTTTCATTCTTTTTGTAACAAATGAAACGACTTCCAAGAAAAATAATTGAAAGAGAAAATAATCATTTATTATCAGTAACATAATCATCACAACTAATAGTTCCTACTATCTTAATAATTACATCGTGTTTATAATGAAGTTTCTTTTATAAATAGCATCCCGCATCTAAATCTGCACCAATTTATTTGTTGACTGGATAATACGCAAGATGCGCTCAAGTAATTTAAAAAAATAGAATGATTAGAAGGAACTCTCTGCATAGAGAAATGGCAGAGTCAACTAAATAAATGACTCAAATTAATCAACAAATCTCCAAATACTAGCAAATAAGTGTTGAAACTGTTTGTAAATTTAGAGTTGGTTACTTCTGTTAGATTCGAATGAAGAACGATCTCATGCAGTCTATTTACTAAAACTGGTGTCAATCTTCTCACCCAATTTAGCTAGAAGATTCTGTGAGCACGCAAAATTTAATTATAACCCCCTTATAGATTAGTTCAAGCAATAACAATGTGTTTTTTCAAATATATTTAAATAACAATCTTGAATAATATATTAAACGGAAATTTAAATATACATTTCATTAAAACAACCATTAAAACAAAGTTCTATTGTTGGCACCTGTAAAACAGAACTATATCTAAGTACCTAACACTGATTGATAGATAAGGTGAAATTTTAAGAAAAGGCCGTTTTATTAACACGACTCTACAAGACAAAAGTTTTATAGATTTATTGAGTTAGCATATCATTAAAAAAAGTACACAGTACCCGCGGCTTAATAAAATCATATTCGCTAGCAGGTGAATTGATTTCAATAAGCAGCTGATTTTTAGATACAAGAAACATTGTTTGAACCGAAAGCGGGTGTGTCACTTATTGCTACCTCCGAAACTCAGAGAAAAATTATTAAAAAAGGCGACTAACTGAATGAATCAATAAAATAAATTAATTTCTCATTGATTATTAGTTAATTATTCATTGAAAATTCATAATATAAACTTATTAACACGTACTACATATAAAATGAATTTACTTATACATTACATATTCTATATGTTTCTAGGAAGAGAGTAATATTGAGAATACATTTAAGGTTAAATTCTTCCACTTAGATATGTTGTTCGCAAGTGCTTTGAAACAGAAATACAAAGGCTCTCAGAAATTACAGAGAGAAAACTATTGTCCTTCGTGCTCGCTCGTCAATCTCATATCAACTGTGCACAGGCTCAGCCTAGTTTCTTGGCTTCGCGGAAAAAATGTATCTGCAATATTCTACTGTATAGAGATGTAAAGGACTAATGAGCAGATGAGTAATACAGCTCAGAATGCCATTTTTCCTGATGGTGGTAGGATCGCTATCAAACTAAGTTCCCAGGACGTAACATGGGCAGGCGTGTGCCTGTTGTAACCATAACTGCAATGCTTCAGGTGCGAAGGTTTCAGGACGACATAATGATTTGATGTGTGTCTTTTCTCCCCTACCCCTATATTTCTTAGATTTTTTTCACGGCTTCGCAGGTGCAATTTTTGATTTTATCAAGCGGCGGTTTTAGCATTCATTTATACTGATTTAATTTCGTTATTAGCAATTTAATCCTATTTGGCGGATAATTTTATCAACCAGTGATTTTATTAAGCGGCAGGTACTGCATGCACGATTCCTATCAAAGCCTGTAATAACTGGAGCTGAACAGCAAGTTGAAATGAATTCCTCTCATAGTTTGTAACTTAAAGTATTACAATAGAATGCTTATTGAACACAATTTATTTTAAAACTACTGCTTATAACAAAGAAAATGTTTTGACTTAGTTTGCTTACTTTGAAAGCCCTAAGTTTAAAGACACTTATACATTAGAAATTTAGAAAGTCAATAACATATGCTGAACATGAATAATACAACAGCATTAAACATAGCATTAGCTTTACCGCGTAAGGCGATTGTAAATCACCAGTCAAGTATGTAAGTAATGAACCTTCACAAATTCTTGAACCAAGAGATCTTGCATACTTTATTCATGTTAAAAGCATAGGAATTCTTGCATACTTAATACACTCTAACCTGAGCACAGTATATGTAATACTAGACATATGTTGGTGATAGTAAATTATAAATCTGTTATAGGTTTGACAAGAGCTCAGAGAAAGACCGGAGTTACCAATGAGAGTTTGAGTTGATAGTTTATAGCTGTTTAATAGTACTTCATGTTTAATTTATTGACTGCAACAATTAATTTATTATAGATTTCATATATGTTAACATGAGAATAATTGTGATACTCTAAAACAGAAAAAAAATGTAATTGAATTAAATAAGAAGAAACTTGAAAAAAAAATTTTTAAATCCTAAACTACTTTTAAAAAAGACTGTTAGAATCTTTCTACCTGGATTTCCCAACAAACTTAAAAGGATGTAATCATTCTATTACATGAAAGGGATTGAACTCTAAATATTGAAAGTGGAGCATAGCATAACTTTTCGAAAATGTAAAAATTCTACTATTTCATTTTGCATGTCTTGTAAAAAATATTTAAACCTCTAATTATCGTATTTTGAGCATTGAAACAAACACATAAAGTGTTATTTTTTTAATGCAAAAAATTTTTTTAATGCAAAAACACTTTTATCCGGACATTTACAATGCTTATAAAAAACAAAAAAAGTTGCTGTATTAATACTCGATATATGGATGAAATTTACGCACAAATACAGTTAAAAAACATAATATACTGGTAGGGGAGAACAGGGCACATTTTTCATAGGGGAACATTTTAAAATTCGCTTTAGTTTTGAAATTAGCCGCTAAACGACGGAAAGAGCCTGTAGCAAAAAAAAAAAAAAAAAAGCGCACATCATCTGCGAAAGTTTTATTTCCATAGCTCCCGTCAGATTGTCAAAAAAAGCTGTTTTCTTCATTTTATTTGGACTGTGAGTAAACGTTCACATTTTTATACAAATTTAAAATAAACGAACTAGTTTTAAACTTCCTGCTTTGTCATAGCATGTACTGAATAAGGTTTCTTTCTTCATGTAACTATGTTTTTCGCAAATAACATACAACGGTACTCGTGGAGTGAATGTCAAAGTTTCAATACAGCGAAGGAGCAGGTTTTCTAACAGCATACGGAACACTATTCCAAGACATGCCTTGCTGGAAACTTTGCATGAAGACACACCAAAGGGAATGTTACACTTGTTTGCCATCACAATGAGACAGATAATGACGACCTCCGCTGAAAAAATATGTCTTTGTAATATTTTTGAGTGACAGTTTTTGAAAATAATTAAGTGGTATCTGTTTTACGTATTTGAGTACTGTCTTCATTACTTTACTATTATCTTACTTACTATTACTTTGCGTTTTTACTTTAAAATAAAAAATACAGATTAAGTTACAAGCAAAAATTATGAAATGTGTTTACCGTTTAAATTACATCTTTAAATGATCAGGCTTAAAATCCATACAATCATTCTTCGACATTTCCTGTTAAAACCTATATACTTAAAATTTGGAAAAATAATTGTGCTAGGTTATTGATAAAGGTATCGTAAATACAGTGAAATACTGTTTAACTCAAAATAGACAAAAAATACAAAATACAAAAATTAAATTACATATTTGGAAAACGAGTCCCGGTCTTCCCTACACATGCATTTAACAAAATGGGGAAAAAAATGCCCAGATATGCTTATTTAAGCACTTTAACAGAAATATAAAAAATTGGATACATTATTTGTTTGTAAAATAATCACTTAAGTATATTCTTTTTCTCTTAGATTACTAGTTTTATGTAATACATACTCTATGAATAATAAGCTCATCTTTGTGAAAAGTTTGTTCGTCTGAACGATCTAAAATGACAGATTTAATTTGTGTTTCTTGTTGAAAATATCTGATCGAATCCCACAGTGTTACCGTAAACTTTTAGTCACGGGTAAAGATTTTTACAAAAACTTAAATAAAAGCTTTTGCCTTAAAATATCTTTTATGTATGACATATCCTTTTAAGTAAGGCATTTTTTTTTCTACAACTGTTACAATGCAATAAAATACGCAAACATTTGTGTAGTACTGGATTTATTTATTACCTATGTAAGTACGGAGTCTAAAGCCTGACAAAATTACGTATCCATAAATTCAGATAATAGTATTTTAAGCAAATGGAATTTTTTACAACCACAGACGATTCCCCAATGTGTGTCAGCCTCAAATCTTTTTCAGACACTAAAGCTCGCATAGTGCACATAGGCCTTAAAAAAAGTATCTGGTAACATGCGTGCCAAGGTATCATTATAGCTTAGCCCCTATTCAATCCACGTTCATCTTTTAGGTTTACATACTGTCTGGTCTCTTCTAATGGAATTTCGATAAAGAATCTATATCTCAACGAAATAGGTCTCCGGAACGAGGTTGAAAATAATGCACTAACATAGAATGTTTTTCAAAGTTCCAGATCAGTGTATCACCTGCGGTGAGTTAAGGATATACACTTTATATCATTAATGACTTATTAATGCGTTGTTTCGGAAGTAGGTTATATTTATTAGCCAGAAGAGGAATAGAATCAGCAACTTTAATAGTGAAAAATAAATCTGAGCTGTATATCAATGGAAATGCAATGTCCCAGCAGCTATTAATATATTGGTTAAATACATCGAGACAGCCATAGAATTTTATAAAAAAAAATATTTTCATAACACATTCTTTCAAAGTTGAAAAATGTTATTGATTCCAAACTGTTCATATGTAAACATTCTAATAGCCGTAAATTTTATGGATTGCCTAATACATGTATTTTTACATTTATTACGTAGATAACATTACGAAAAGAAATTAACTATTTACTACTGTAACAGACATTAAGAATTAAGGCGTTTATTTGAAAACAGGTTTGCTACTAGTCGTTTTTAAGCGTAATATGTGTTTTAAAAATTATGAGATTGCTCTTTAATTTGAGATGCGATATTTTTGCCGGGTGTGAAAAGGTTAAGGATTTCAAAGTATTTCTTACTGCGCTGAGTTCAGGAGTTATTGAACTTCAATTTTTTTGTCTTTCTATCCTGTATTGTCGATAGATATGTATTTTCACGAAGTTAAATATGTTATTTATTTTTTCGACAGAAAATATCTATTATTTTGCACTGTAGTTAGATATGTGCATTGTATTGTGCACTGTATTTAGATCGTATAATGAAAAACAGGAACTTCCATACAATACTTTCGCCGAGCGGCATTTAGAAGGAGCAGTTTTGTGACGTCATCTTATTTCTTTTAATTTTTGAATGTGCAATATTATGTACATATAAGGATATTGGAGTGTATTACATAAATCATGCGTCTAGCTTGATTTACTTTCTATAGTTAAACCACATCATTGCGTAAAAGTACATTCATAATATTCGCACATGCCTTTGACGCTGAACAAGCATTCAAATAATTAGTTCAAACAACAATATTCCCAAAACGACGAAGCCCAGAAACAGCGAAATTAAGTATTTTCTTCGGCAGTGTTAGCAATTGGCCCTGAAGCAGAAATCTAAGTCATGCCTTATAATCCCACAGAAATATAATCTTCTTTCACCCCTCACTCCCAGATTAAAATCAGTATGAGCTTGTCAGATTTTAAAATTTTGTATTTTCCGAAATAAATTGAAGAAATTAGATCCTAAAGCGTGGCTTGTTTAAGTCGACAAAGATTACCAAAAGGTAACTGATCTGTTTGTGACAACTTAAACAAATGAGTAGAAATTACAATGGGGATTAGATCAACATGCTGTTCTCTGGGTTTTACTAGTATGCTGTTACATAATTGTGGATTTTTATTCTTTGTTATATACAAGGTTTTCAGTCTAAGTAAATGCAACTAAATATTATGTCTTATGTTGAAATTGATTTATACTGCAATTTATAAGTAGGATTTATGCAATACTAAAAATATCTCGTGGATAACAAAAAACAATCAAGAAAATATGGTGTTTAAAAGGTAAAATATTTAAAGCTTTGAAGAATAACCAAACATAGTTACACAAATAGTCTGATAAGCACATTTTATGTGTTCTTTTACAATCTCATAAGTACATTTTTTGGGTGTTATTTTACTAGTCCTATAAGTATACCTCTTATGAGTGTTATTTTACAAAGTTTTAATTATTTTATCGCTCGTGGATGTTTCGTTCAAAATTGCATTAAATGAGTTTACATTCCGAGGAACCACAAAATTTTCTATATTTCTTAGTAGATAGAAGACGAAAGAATCAGAAGGAAAAACAGTAGTCAATCTGAATCTACGCTAATACAGTTCTTGAAACTCTTTGTGTTGATAAGCAGACAATTAAAGATACATTGCAATATAAAGTATCATTCAATGGACATTGTACATTTCTTACAAATGACTTTTGATTTTGAAACCAGATCAAGACATGCTACTTGCGGAAGAATGCATTTTACTAGTTAATAATTAGATGCGTACTTAAGTATCTAAGGTCTTCAATACCACTCCTTTTTGTAAAAGACCTAGAGGAAGACCTAAGAAAAGATGGAGGAACAGCCTGGATGAGGATTTTGCCAAACTGAAAATAAAAAACTGGAGGTCCATTGCAGGGAAGAGGGTGGAATGGGAAAGACTTTTGAGGAAGGCCAGGGCCCACAAGGGGCTGTCGTGCCAATGTTGATGATGATGATGTACTTAAGTATTATAAAGCATGCGTTTTGATAAGAGATGTATAGGGTAAAATACACACCATAACGATAATTTATGGTCAATGCATAACCTGTGAAGCGTTTTCTAACAAAAAATGTTATTCACAGCTTTGTTTTACCTCAGCACTATATAGCTTAAGGATAATTAAAGGAAATGTTACTATATCTATAGCTCTGCTAAAATATTAGCATAGAACACATGTTGTCGCCATATCATTTGTCCGAAAATTCACCGCACTTCTATAATCACCGTCTCTGCATTCTTTTGAGTGATTGTAGAAAATAGCTTTAAATAAAATTCTCATAGTTTTTCACATAAATAATGCAAATATATATTTGTATATATATATATATATATATATATATATATATATATATATATATATATATATATATATATATATATATATATATATATATATATTGCTTGGTTTGTAATTTTCAAGTGATTAAAACGAAATTCAATAAAATGAAATGATAGCTTTTGTTTTCTGTGAATCTTCAGAATTTCTATAAATGCTTCGTACACTGTTTTCAGCAAGAAATATGCTGTTGTAAATGTCAATAACGTCTATTTTAATTTTATATCAATTATCGGCAGATATAGACAAGCACTGATAAACTTTTTATTTAGACAATACGCACTTTTTATCTGCGCTGTAAAATCTTGTATATCATCAATAAAAAACTATTGTGTGCTTAAAATTGATGTTTGAAATTTTTATTTAATGAGCAATTTACATATATATTATTTAAAACTAATTCTGGAATTAGTTTTAAAGGTTTAGCATTAAAATAATCTAAAATAACTGAATATGACAAGTCTGTTAAAATCAATAAAGGGCTGCAGGAAGGATTCTAGAAAGCTTCATTAATCTTATTACGGGAAGAACTGCTTAAAGCAAGCCAAATTAATTTTGAAAGCACTTTCTAAGACTTTTAATGAAACAAGTGAAAGACTTGTATCAAAACAGTATAATGAAATTGGTTATTTTTAGATTTCAAACTAAACTGAAGTTGCATTTAACGTGGAACAAACCCGAGTGTGTTGTCTTCGCTCAAATTTACTGTGCTTACTTTATACGACATGCAAATAGTTGAGTTCATTAATGTAAACTTTGAATAATGACCAAGTGATAAATGCTTCATCATAGTATTGAAGTAAGTTTAAGGAGCCGCTACTCATTTAAATTCTAGGTATTTATTCACATCGGTGATAAATAACCTAGAAATACATATCTATTGAAAAATATCTTTATGAAAAACAAGAAAAGGTAATTTTTGCAGACCACACTGAATTATAAAACACGATGCTATTTGCACTTTATCGATTAACAAATTATGATTGGCGTATGGTTCGTTCTCAGTTTTGATTGTCTAACGCACAAAAATGTAGGAAACTCAAAGACTCATCTCAAATGGACAGCAACACGAAATGTAATTGCATAAAAAGGCCTTCATTCATTCCGCCTAAGTTAAAGTTTTTATTAATTGCACATTCATTCATTTATTTAGCTATTGATTTAATTTAATTTTCATTTGTCTATTAATTTTTGCATGCTGTAAATGTTGCTGTATATCGCACTCTGATATTTTGTAAACAATAAATATTGATAATACAGGAGTTTTTCAATTTTCAATAAAGTTTGAAAGGCTTAAGGCAGTAAAAAATTCTTTGCATTTACTATTGAAAGTATATGAGTTGTAAAGACAGTTCGTTCAGAGTTAAATTTAATTAGTGATAAGTCGCGAAGTAGTCTTGCTTAAAATAATAAACATGTCCCATTATGCTTCAACACAGGAGAGGTTAAAAGAGAAGTTCACAAAGAATTTTACCATAGTACAAGGTACATAAAAGAAAGCTTTGGAGAGCTAAAAAAGTAAAGAATGTTACAGTCTATTTGGATAAATGAAATCACCTATGAAAAACAAACATATTAAAGATAAAAGCTGTAATATTCAATCTCACTTCCCCTCTGAAATTTTCAAGTGCGCATTTACAAAAGAATGCCTCATAATTTTGGGTTTACTTGTTTGGTTGAAGTAATATAATAATTTTGTGTTTACTCGTTTGGTTGAAGAAATATAATACTTCAATTTTTTAGTATTCTTTTGTAAATGCCTAGTTTTCCTAAGCAGTATGCCTTTGAAATGAAGAAGGGGTGTCTCTTTTTGTGGTAGGTGACTATTTGAAAGATGTAAAATTATACATTTTTTAAAGTTACTTTTTATTTATTTTCTGCAAAAACTTTGCAAAATTTGTAGCTCTGTAATTTTAGAATTTCAAAGTTGAAACAGTATTTTCGGCACATCCTCTATGTGAAGATACTTCTTTAAATTAATGTACGTGCACTTATTGAAAATTTACTTTTGTTTGTCAGAATCGAAATTGGTACGGGCAATCTGATTTCTATTTAGCTTTCTCTGTTTCGCCCGTATCTTTCCTATTTTTAGTAACAAATATTTCGTGTAGATGTTTTGTAAAAAATCAGTTGAATTGCAGTCGAAAATAAAGTAATTCTACTATTTTACTTGTAAATGTGACTTCCTTGTTTATCGTTCATGTAGGGAAAAAACATTTTGCAGGGTTGTTGCGTGTGATTATGGCAACGCTACACTAGGGCGATCTGCCAAGGGGGTTGCCTTGGTTGGAGGACTTTCTATGGGGTTCTAACGCGTATTCACGTTACATCTGGAGAAAATCTACCAAAACTTCAGACCATTAGATCGACAGCCGTGCGATGGGACCCGAACCCGGGACCTTCACACTTCGGCCATCTACCATTTTCAGTGGCATAACCGCTGTGCCATGGTGAGGCCAACTTGCAGGGAAAATAGATTATTTGTATTAAAGAAAAAAAGTTGTAATAAATGCTTAAAAATCTTAGAAATGTTAATTTTAATAACATATGTTTACTTAAAAATGTAAAATGAACAAAAAAATGCAAAAAAAATGTGACATTTTTGGGATCGAATTCTGGAAAAAAAAATACTGTTAAGAGGTTAAAAGTTATTAAATTGTGGGTAGTTATATTTTATAGTTCAACAAATGTTTTATTTTATTTTTTAAATATGTAATTGTGGTCAAGATAGTGAGTATGTTATTCCTGTCATTTGTTAAATAATAAAATAAATCGATTGAAGTTTTAAACTTTATACCGCATGCAATAAACGTATGTTTATATTTATATATATTATTTTGCCATCTAGTGCTATCTGAATGCATAAATTATTTTTAATAAGAAGAGAAATTCAGTTAAATTATACGTACTGTTAATTATAGATAATGGCATAGTATGTGTAATTCTACTCAAAAAATATTTCAAGATGATAGACAATATTTTTACACAATATTCAACCAATGACTTTAAAAATACGTTTGTGAAGTAAAGCAAAAACGGAGCATTATGAATTCTGTTTCGTTGACCATAACTAAATTACTGTTCAGCATTGTAGATTTATATAAAACAAGATACATTTTGCTTAATCGATCTATATATGCAGGCAAAAAATATGTTTTAAAGAATAAATTTGATATAAGAAGTAAGGTAATTTCCGTTATGGATTAAATTGCAATATATATATATATATATATATATATATTGCAATTTTATATCTTAGTTTAAATAAAAGGAATTTCAATACAGTGTTATCCTTATTTATAAAATTCATTTCTAATTTTATACGTAGTAAGGGTGTATATTTTATAATATATAAATGTATCATAGAGTGTACTATTTTGTTTAGTCCAATGAACAACCTACACGGAATGATTATATTAGTTAGGCATGAATTTCGGGTTAACATTACGACCAACATTCACGTGGTTGGATATTAATACTAAATAAAATCACTATATCAGGTTTTTTTAGCAGAAAATTACTTATACTGGAATGGTTTAGAATAAAAATAACTTTAAATACCAAAATTAACGCCACCTCCATCGGCCAGAAAATGCAAAAATTTCGGAAACATTACCTCAAAATAAAAAGAAATGTCTAAAAAAAGCATAAATTTTCTTTTCCAGCGTAATGAAAGCATGCAATTTAGTCTTTCCATCCCCTTGAACTATGCATCAATCTGAAGAGTACAAGAAACAGCCTTGTGGCATGAAACAAGATTTTTTCTTTGTCCTCTGCATGCATACCCGCGTTAAAACAACTGCATACTACTCACAAAACTTTTTCTCAGCAAGACACTGAGATGGGCGAAACTCTTTCTTAACTACTCTCAAAAAAAAAAAAAAAAAAAAGAATTATCCACTTGCAAAAGATGCCTCTTGGTATTCTCCGAACAAAGGAAGGGAGGGGAAGATTCTGATGTCTAGAAACTTGTAATTTTGAGTTCTGTGTAATAGCATCTCTTTGAGGAGGTTGTCACGGAGGAATTAAATTTCGCTTAGAAATTAGATCAAAGAATAAGTAGTGCGTTGTGTATCAGTACATGATGAAAAACAGTACAAAATAATCTGTAAAATTAATATTAGCGTCTTTGACGAAATCATTGTAGTGATGAAGAACATGCACGCAGTATATTTATCTCCCAAAATGAAAAATACTTTCTTGCTAAATCATATTCCCTTTGTATGTATATTGTAAATAAACAAAATTTTTATCATCCAAACATAAATTAATATATGGAATTACAAGTGCAGTTAAACAGCAGCTTTAATCTGAAACATGGCAGGCTCGTAATCTAAGAAACAATATAAAGCAGGATATATAGCAAGGAAATATATGTGGGATAAAATATATGATGTATATTTCGCACACCCTCATACACGTAATATATGTATATATGTAAATGTGTGTGTGTATTTTACGTAAATACATATACAGATATATAAGCTTTATCAAATTGAATAAAACATGAAATAAAAGTTACCGAAAGATTTTAAACGAGTAGAGGAAAATTCATCGAAATCCTTTGACAATGTCTTGTGGAAAAATGCTTTCATGTTCTAAAGATTAAATGTATTTCTTATTGAAAACGGAAAATTTTTATTCCTTTGAGACAGGCGTACAAAAACGGCACAGCATTAATATTAAAATGCTATCACTCAAAACATTTTTCGCAACTACCTTTCCTTTTGTGAAAAAAAAAATGTACTTAAAAGTTTAGATTGCTCTCATGAAAAGCAAAATAAGTGCATGGGAATTTAAAAAGTGGAAACTGAATTGTTGTATTTGACAAATATTAATGTGACCTTTTTTCATTTACAACGATATTTTGCAAATTCCTGAAGGAAAAACACACTCATTGTTTTCATTTTATCTTCAACTCTTTAAAAAAGGAAAATTGATAAGTTGTGTTTATTTTAAAATCAAGAAATAGAAAAAATTCAAGATTACTTCTGGCTGCTTTATCGGTTTTTTACTGTTAGCTTCTTGACTTAAACCGAAATTGACAGTTTCTCTTTTTAGAAAAAAAAAAAAAAATATATATATATATATGCTTCATTGTATTTTCTTATCAATACCTTAAAATTGTTAATGCTGTAAATGAATGTAAATAAAGGTAGTAATAGTAAATAAAATATTTTTATAGAAAGCGAAGCGATAAATCGACACATAAGACGTGTATGAATATATAGAACATTGATGAATATATTGAACATTTTTTTCATTCATGCTGTACTATTACATGAAATTATGGAATAAACATGTAAAGCTAAATTCACATTTATTAAAGCATTCTTCATTATGTTTAAAGAGATGCATAGAGAAAAAAAGATTAAACAGGGTTTTTACGAGAAGATGAGTGATTCATATATATATATTTCGCTTTGTCTACCAAATTAACATATCATTATCTTTTTGTATATGTTTTACGTATAACAATCATACTTCTGTGTTTTAATGGAAAAAAGTTGTCTTTATTGATTGATGTTTTGAAAATGCCTCTAGCAGAAAATTCAGCATAATGCAAAATTCATGCTAAAAAGTGTTGCACTGTAACTTTTCTTATAGTGTTTTTGTTCTCGAAGAGAACATGAGAAAATTTGTTCCCTCTAAATAGTTTATGAATCTAAAAAGGAAAACTTAACGAAATTGTTTTTCTCTGTTGTTTTTCTAAATACTTTAATTAATAGATAAGTTAGCAGAGATTTTACAAACAGCAGCACAAACCAGGATGGTTTTTGAAGAAAAAATTCAAGGACTTTTGAGGCCATTTTTTTTTTCAATTCGAGGGCAAACTTATCTCAAAATGCACAAAGAGCATGCATATATGTATACATATAAATCATTTTTATTTTCTTATAGCTTAAACTCACTGCTTTCTGTATATTTGTTGAAACTTCGTATTGGCAAATTTGGCTGTTTAGCATAAATGCCGTATTGACACGCCGTTGACTTACTTTGCACTCTTTTTGGGGCCCCATATTTTCTGACTCTAACATAATATTCTTCATGATAATAAAGAAGGATTTAATTAAAAGGAAGGATTTAATACTTCTTTATTCAAAATAATAAAGAAGGATTATTTTGACAAATTGGTAGCTTTTGACGAATTTTTTTCCTCCATAGAAATATGAATACAATCTTTCTGTTCACGCAATCTCAAATATTTTGCAGTCAGTTTTTCACGATTCACAAAATTCATAATGGAAGAGTATGTTATATGTTAATTGATATATTGCTGATTTTAAAATAAAGAAAACATTTAAAAATATGAATTAGCAGCAATAATGAATATATGAATATAATTTCTAAAGAAAAAATAACTTTATAAGGGAAAAGGGCTTTTAGATTAATCATAGAACAATTTTTCCAATAATAAAATAATTATATCCAGATTTGAACTTTCACTTCTTTCACGGGCCCCATTACTAAGATAGGTCACAACCATACGCCATCTACAAAATTGAAATTTTCAAGAGTGTAAGTGGAAATAATTTGTACTTGCTCGTGCTCACTGCAATGTTTCACATTAGCTGCTACGTTTGTACCAGGTTGTTCTCTTTCGTTTGGGCTGGGGTGGGCATAGTAATCACTTACTAGAGTGACCGAATTTTATTGTAGCAAAAGTAAAATGCAAATAATTTTTCAATGTCATCGAAGATTTCAGCAAAGGAATGGTTAAATTTGAGGACATTCCCGTCTTTTTTCAAATATTCAAAGACATTCCAGTCCTTGAATTTCTGTTTTGTAAGTTAAAGGACATTCCAGGTTTTCAAGAACGTGTCGCCACCCTGCCAAACAATAAGATAATTTAAGTATTTTAAAGTTATCAATTTGAAAAAAGTAAATAAACTTCTAATTAACATCAATTGTAAGAATTTCGTATAATTTTGGATGTATATGCGAAAGTTAATTACTCAAATAAGGTAAAATTAATTTTTAAAGTGCTTAAAAAGAAATTATTTGACTTTAAAATACAATTTTATGTTTATTTTACGGCTTCATTGTAGATCAAATATAATTAAAACAAATAAATTCTTTTGAGAACTGGAAATTTTTAAAATGCAAATGTAATTATGTTAACACAAAGCAATGCAAATTATCTTGATGTTCATCAGCGATGTAACTTAAAAACCTTCTTTCTATTCGTTTTAAGACTGGAATTCTATTTCTTGAACATTTTCTACTATTAACTAGACACAACAATATTATATATAGAATACAAGACAAGTTAAAAGAATTTTAAATTATTAAAACTAAGTAAAATATGTCTGAACACTAATTGCAAAGTTTCCTAAAATATTTGTGTCTTCGGTTCTCAAAGTATATTACGCTTTCATAAGAAGGTTATTTAAATTATTTATAAAATATAATTTTTATTTTAATTTTTTATAGTACAGTTTCAGTAATTTTTATAGTCATAAGTCGGCAGCATATTTAATGAAATTAAATAATTAAAAAATTATTTACATTTGAAAAAACATTTGATTGAGTGTTTCTTTCCTACAATAATATAAGTTTAAAAAAATCAGCTACTAAAATGTTGTGACACGAAGAGTCTTTGAATCGTCGAATGTTTATGAGCAGTTATTGTTTAAAATGGATATAAAACCTTTCATCTTTCAAGCAAAGCTGCTAAATGACTGTACCTAAAAGGACTCAACATAAAGTGTTAGAATGTAAAATAAATATAGTTTAAAAAACTAAAAAACACGCTTTAGTGATAAACTGAACTAACTAAAATGTGCAAAAATAATTCTTAATACAGAAATAAATTAATGTACGAAATATAGGATTATTGTGAAAAATGTGTGGGGCCCTTTGTGCTATATCCTTTGTATCATTTTTTTACTAATCGTACCAATCGAATATTCTCAAGAACTGAGATATGGAGCAGCACTGATTTAGGTTCTAAGAGCAGTGATTAAAATAAATATTTTACTTTTTTGTTTTCATCTGTATACAGTTTTTAATCACAAAAATGCATGAAATCAGCATTTAAAAAAAGAATGAATTTATTTTTCAAACTGCATATGTGATTTTAAAAAATAATTTGGCTGAAATGTAATCATAGGGAACATTAGTAGCGATGGTTGGCTTCTGTTCAATAGATACTTAATTCAACTAATTAGGAAAACCCATTGAATCAAGTTCACCAGAATGCATATTTGTTTAAGGTAATTTTACGCTTAATGAAGGTTTCATTTGAGATAGGTTGTTGTAAGGTAGTAGATTCCTTACACATAGCAATAATTATATATAGTAAAATTTCAGATTGCAAAATAAGCACAAAATATGCGCAGTGGACAGCTCCTTGTACGTGTATTAAATTACATAAATTTTTGATTCACTTCAAACAAATTTGTTTCACTTGAGACTAGGGTACGAAACTTCAATAATATTAAAGTTTGGCGATTTCTTTTATAGTACAAGAGATATCATCAAGCTGGGCTCAAATTTGGAAATTTATTTTTGATATCAAATTTGAAGATATTCCGGCAAATATTGCTAGGCTTGGAGAAAGAGATTTTCGACGTGACAAACAATGATAGACCATAGACTTATTGAAAATGCCCATAAACCCAGACGTATTGAAAGTCTTTTGAATGACGTTGTCAAAGGACTACCCAGTCGAAAATTGGGGGTGCGCAAGTTGTTAGAAGACTTCGAAATACGAAATTTCAATATTCTATAGCTAAGCGTTTTTGAGTTTTGCGAGTTACATACATGCATATATCTCGCTTAAATTTTGAAAAATAAAAGTTCGAAATCTTATCTTAAAATACATTGATATTGCTAACAAATTAGATCAATATATATTCCGTCACTCCGTTCTAAGCTATCGTGATATAAGTGCTATATTTCTGTAATCACTGTTCATTCCACAGGTCAAATAAATTCTTCTAATATAACAATAAATTTATAGAATTTATTTATAGGTGGCAAGAATGAGTTTAAGAAATTAAAAAGAACGCAACGGTTAACTTTACAGAGGGGAAAAAGCAAACTGAAACTTTAAACTCAAAAATACTTTTAAATAGCGCTGAAAAAGGTTCATGACAAAATACAAACTTAAACAGATATTTAATTAGATTTCCTCGATATTTAGGTAAATTATATTTATTAGCAACTAAAAAAGTAAAATATCTGCTCTGCTGCTAAATATTTATTTAAAAGTTTACCTTATTAGATAGAATCCTATTCCTTCGTTCTCCCCCCCCCTTTAAATGGTAATGATTATAAAACAATTTAAATACGTATACTCCTTTCAGCAATTTATTGTTGAATTGATAATTATCATTCAACAACATGTAAAATTAAAACAACAAAAAACTAGAAATTTATAGTTAAAAATAAGAAAAAAAGCTGGATTTCAGTACTTATTTATCAAGAGGAGTTTCCAGTGTACAATGAGTACTATATGCCACAAGAAATTAGAGAAAAACAGTAATGCAATAAAATCGTTCATTGGAAACGACGCAACAAATACTTTTAGTCTCATCATCCGCTATAGTGTAAATACAGGGTGTCCCCAAAGCACATGCCTAGGCTTTTATTCCTTAAATATTGCTGATCGACAAATACAATTAATTACAACTTTACGTATGAAAAGGAACATAATTTTTATATCAACGATTAATATTTCCAGGATATTAAATCAAAAAACAATAAAAAATTTAATTTTTTTTTTTGGTCTTCGTAAAAAAAAAAATCTCGATTAATATAGTATGGCCCGTGCATTAATTAGGTGGCACACAAAATTCCAGCATTTCATCAGAAAAAGATGATAATAAACATAAAGATATGAAAATAAGTATATGTTGACTTAACAAATACAAAACTAAATCTTGTGGAGTTCACACGAGATGTGTGAAAATTGAAAAAAACAAATTATGATAATTTATAATTACATAACACTTTTGGTATTATTGATATTATATAGCCCTAAACAATTTTGTTTAAACATATAAAAGCATTTTTATACTGAAGGGCTAAAACTTTGTACATCACCTACTTAAAGTGTGAGGCATATTTTTACCAACTGGGAATTTTCTTGTGCTGGAACCAAATAAAATTTAAATTTTGTATTTATTAGATTCAATCTCCTGAAAATTGTAATTGGTTTTATGAAATCTTTCACTGTTTTTTTACGTAACTTTGCAATTAACTGTATATGTCTGTGGTCAATATTTAAGGAATAAAAGCCTAGGTCTTGTTTTTGGGACATCCTGCATGTATTTTTCTATCTACCTATCTATCGATGTATATAATATCAAACAGCTAAACTTACGTAATATGGATATCCAAACAATAACCATCGAGCAAAGTAATCTTTAAAAAAAAAAGCAAGGAAAATTCAAAACTTAAAGAATAAAAATGGAATCGCAGGCATTAAAACTTGCACGGAAACCACGTTTGTAATCTTACGCCTTACAACATATATCTAAGATCTGGAAATGCAAAGGAAATTCGCAATGGCAACAAGCTCTATCATCAGGTGCCACCGCTTATACATTGTAAATTAATAGGAGAACAAAAATAGCAAGGTTAAGTTTTTAAATCTTGGCCTGACTTCTATAGCAACTTATTATACAAGCACACACATACACACACACACACACACACACACACATATATATATATACATACATGTACATGTATATCTTTTTTAAGTCAAGGTGTTGAAGAATTTGTTATCTTGAAAGCAGCACCTACACTAAGAACTAACAAGCCAAACGCGTCAATTAAAAATATTTTTTTATCACAGTTGTCTTCGAAATGAATACATTGGAAAACAATAGCTTTTTCATGTAATAGTAGAAGCATGCTAAATTCCGTTACAGATAAATGAACACAAAGATTTCCTATACGATACTCATTCCATGTATTGATAAGCAGTGAATAGAAATTTAACGAGCAGAAGCATAGTGAAATTAATTAACACATTATCATACGTCAATGCTTAACAATTAAAAATTGCTGACAACAGAAAAAAATGGACTAAATTAACATACAAATACGCTCAGTTTTCTGTATGTAATATACTAATGACATATATACTTTAGATGTGCCAAGATCTAGATCCAGTTTAATGATATCGTATACGATACGAAATTATATTTGTCCTTTTTCTTAACTTTCAAGAAATGCTGTGAGGTATAATTATTAATTATGACTCAACAATTTTATCGTAACCTATTTATCAAATTTTTATTGAAATGAAAATAAAGGACTATAGCGTCATTGTTTTTACGGGAGACTATTGTGATCTGGGAAGATTATATATTCATAGTATCGTTCATTTAAAAGCAATATCTTACAATAATAAACTATCGTAAATACGGATTACTTTACCATTGAATATTTCTTTGGTTAAATAAATAAATAAATAAACTAGAAGCATTTCTGCCTTTAATTATAGTTGTAATCTCCAAAAGGTGGTCCAAAGTAACCCGAGTTTACGACAGAATTTTAAAAATCAGTTTCTTTGACCTAAGCTATATGGAGTTTTTAGGTTTTTATTAAAAAACTAAAAAAAATCTGGGTTTTGGGGAGGTGTTAAGCTTTTTAAAAAATATTCATTAGCCATACTATACTATATTAATTTCTTACTTCAGAATAAATAATAAATTGTAATATACATTCAAACTTTATATAAATTTATTGTTATATTAAAATAATAAAATACATCTCTAAAAGAAGTTTATTAATTAAACTATTTATGTAACAACAAATCATACATTAATTGATCTAGTTACATATTATATATAATTATTGTGGATGAATTACACAGGGCAGGAATCACTTAAGTAGCAATACATAAAATAGGTTGGGGTTAATGGGTTTCACTTCTATTTATTAAAAGCATGTGATATGTCTATGTAAAACTTAGGGAAATCTGGCAATGGACAGTGTAAAATATGAAAATGCATAAATACAATTTTCAACTTAGGATTAATGATGCTATTTCGTTAATTAATTATTTTGCAAATTAATGAATCCCAAATACGTAGAAAAACACTTTTCTTCTGATCACGAAAATCATTCTGAATCTTGGTTGACAAGCAAACTATCTGAATGTCTTGTGATATTTCTTGATTTTAATCTTAAACATCAATATATCCGCCATCAATGTTTATGGATGATACAACCAATTTAGCTTTGCCTGATGATGGAGTATTTTGGAAAAACATTGAACAAATAAGAACAGTAAAGCTTTGTATAATTTTTGAAATAGGTTGACTAGTTGCCTAGCTTCATTCAGCAATCCAGAGTGCTTTCTACCTTTGGATTAATATGGTCAAAATTGTGAAACAGAGTGTGTTGTGAAGAGGTTCAAAAACTCGTAAAAGTGCACAGATATCTTAGTAATAAAGAAAAATTAAAAGAATGTGTAGAAGAATGTGATTCTGATATGGAAATTCAAGTATTTCATTTTTTCCTACTTTGAATTTAGGATGTATACTAGTTAAAAGTGTAGATCACTGTTGCTTTTACACTCTTGTTACGTGAAACTCTTTATTTTTCTTTTGCATCTTAACTAATTTTTTTACTATCAAATAACTCTAAAAATAAAATAAATTCTAAATAGTTTTTTTGGGGGGTAGTTGGGCAAGTTTTTTAAAACGCTTGAAAAAGAAATACTTTAGGGTATTTTCGAGTGGATGAGTGGGTAATTAACCTTGGTTTACGGTAACTGCTTATTGTTTCCTTAAAACAACTTTCGATAGGATTATGATCAATATTATGCAGGCTTTCACCAAATTTTGAAAAAATGTAATTTCTTTTTAGCTTTCATGTTAATTTGTCTATGCTATTCTCAAGAAGAAAAACAGCAAATAAAACCCGTGAAATTAATAAATATAGTCTGTTGACAAAAATAAAGCATTTTAATTTCGTCTCAACTTTTACTAGAAGTAAGTTCAAGAATGAAGGGTTTTTCCATAAGAATACCATCCAGATCTATCCAATATCAAGATACCATCCCGTCTGCCATCAGGATGAAAGTACATACATGCGTACACTACATTTACATATCATAATTTACGAAACTTATTGGGATAATTCTCAAAAAATTAAATCACTTCTTTTTAACCTTCAGAACACATATGATTAAAAACAAACATCAACTTAACTACAATGTGCTTCAGTTTTCTCACTTCCTTATATCAATATTCTGATGATTTTCTGGACAGCATCAAATTTATTTTGTTTTTCCCCTTAAGTGCGACTAGTCTCAATATCCTTTGTTTCTATAAACCATCAGAAAAACAAAAATCTACTGCATCGTCTCAGAATTCTTTGTAAGAGAGACGTTTGCTGGTAAAGCGCTGTTTGTCAAAACTTTCAGCCTATGAACCCTGTTTCTCTGTTACTTCTTCACCTCTACAGTCACTCTGTTTTACAGTAAAATATTCATTAACGGTCACTTCAATTGGAAGTTTCATAAACGGTAGAATTTTCCTTCTAATACCCATATCAGCTGTACTCAGATGAATCCTCACCGTAAGATGGGATAATGTTCAATGTTAATTTCGAACACTTCTTTGATTTGCGAATGGCAGTCTCCCGATCTAAAATTCAACATATCAACGTATTCTCTAAATGGACAGTTCACAAACATGTTTCTTAAGTTCTTTACTATTGAAATATCAATACCTTATGTTAAACTTTTGAACAATTCAAGATTTGCCGGCCGACTAATTTTAACCCTTTAACGCGCAGTGTTCCCGCTCTGGGAACACCAAACTCTGACGTTTTGACTATTGCCAGTCACGAAGAATAGATTTGATTTCTATAAAAATAGTTGCGGGTGACATAGCTCCACGAGAATCCTTTACTTTTTAGCACGTCCTTTCCCGTAAAAAATTGGTCACGATTATTTTTAACAGCACTGACATCTTCTGAAAAATGGAAGAATGCGAGAACAGCTGGATAGATTGCCCAATGCTGAAAAAAGGGCAGCCGTTGCCATCGCTTGACTTAACTACCAGCAAGATGGCGGACGATCGAAACGTTCAGCCAGCTGCGTCAAAAAAGGGTCTCTAAGTCTGTGGCGTGCGATGAACGTTTCGATCGTCCGCCATCTTGCTGGTAGTTAAGTTGAGCGATGGCAACGGCTGCCTTTTTTTTCAACATTGGGAAAGGGTTGCGCCTCAAAGGGTTAAAATTGGTTTGAATCAATGCAAAATTCGATACCTTCCAAATACGTACTGAAAATATTTAGTGTTATATTTGTTTAAAAGATTAATATTGTTACAGCTGAAAGCAAAACTACAAGCTTTTCTTTTGCATCAAACTGAAACTAAAGCATTTACGGGATTAGGAAAACAGAAAGAAAGAAAGAGAAAAGAAAATGCATATTGACAACAGGCAAGTTAGATTGCTTTCGAAATAAATTAATAAATTTGAACAAAAGAGTTTGGTATTTGCATAGTTATCTTAATGCAAATTGCGGATAACAAGAAGTAGAATTTTCAGCATATCATGCTTTTTTATTTCATTACAAAAATGTTTTTGTTAGCAAAGTGAAATAGCACGCATAAAATGTTGATAAAAACAGTGAACTTAACTAAAATTGTCAAATAGTAGCAAGCTAAATTTTAATTTTAAATGAATAATTTGAATGATTGCAAAGATATTTATAGCAATAGATATGATGAAGTATTATCAATTTGAATGTATGAAACATAAGGCGTTCTTGTCTAACAATTGCCGCACAAAGAAACAGAGTATCACCTTATGATTCTCAGTTCTAATTTAGTTTTCTTTCTGCTGTTTCCATTCTTCTATATACTCCTATATACGGAATCATCTGCTGAAATTACGGTTTATGAAAACAAATGCAACAAATAAAATATTCAGAGATAAATTCAGTCTGCAAATGAGATTAGTGAATAAGCCAGAACCTAATCAACGCTCAGAATATAAAAAATATCGTCCAAGAGACACAAAGATAAAATTAATGAAAAAGAATGTGTCGGACGAATAAGATTATTTCTTTTTTACAGAAAAAAAAAGAATACTAGTACGCTAATTATAAGAAGTTGCCGTAGATATTTTTTATTGTGTTTTAATCTGTGAAAAAGATAGATATTTTTATAATTCCTTCAAATTGAACCAAAGGGTATTGAATTTTGAAATTAAACGTCGAAAACTATAATAAATCTGCGAAAAATTGAATTTCCATTATTCTTATTACTGTCGTAAAGTTTTCAGAGTTCACTGCATTGTGTCAAGATCAGGAACTTTTAAACACGGTATTTTGTAGCTTCGTCGAGCTCAGAAAGACGTTTTTACGTCCTTTGCAGTTTCTTCCTTTTGTACTATGTTGCGCAATTGTGTGTAACTTGGAAGAACTCAGGAACAACTAAACACAAAACTAGGAGTCTACGCACTTTTGAAATCACGATTGATCCTTTATGGAGGTGGGAGAGGGGGGGGGGAAATCTTGCCAAACGCATAGATTATAAAACATTTTCCAACACAACACATTGCATTTTCCAACACACTCATTTTTGCACCAAGTTTGGCGATGTGTATTATCGACCAACTTGCTGAGATTCCGGGGATAACCTCATAAACGCTGTACGCTGGAGTCGACTTACGCAAAAAGTGCGTTCTGAAAGTCGTCTCCTAAATGAAAATTTCACGTCTACAATTTAATATACACGGTAATTTTAAATACTCATAAATACCCCTTTAACTGTTTTAAACTATTCCCTAACTATATATTAGTATTTCCCTCAGAGAATAAATGAACACTGTCGCTTCTTACTACTGGCAAAATATGTCGAGCTGTGGGCTATAGGAGTAATATTCATTCGCATAAGATAGATTGCGTTGTAGTGTGAGTCCACTGTGTGTAATGTGTATTTTGCTTATGTAAAAAACATAAATTCAATTATACAATTGTGTATTAAACTAAATGTAATTACGTATTGATGGATATTTATACAATTGTGTATGAAACTAAATGTAAATATGCATTGATGTATATTAATGCAAATGTTGTTAATGGGTTTTTATGTAAATCCTGTTCTTTTACAATATTGCGTGTTAATATAAAATATTATTTATATTCTTTGATGACGGGTTATCTGTTATAAACATTATACCTGTGTCCCTAAACTGGACTAAGCATAACAAAAATTTCAGCAGTTCGTTAAATGTTTTTGCGTGTCGTTGAATGTACTTTGTTAATGAATTTCTCCTAAAATGTTCTTTTCAGTATAAACAATCACGAAAAAGGCAGTCATTCCACTCAAAAGAATAATAGTTATTTCACTCATGAATGGGCTATTATATATTAGCAACGTCTTCAATCACATTTAAGGAATTTTTCATTAACGTTAAGGATGATCATTAACGTTTTCCTCTGTAATCCTCAAAGGGTTAAAAAAACCACACTTTATTTGTTGCAGTAAGCTAGAAGCCTCCATTTCAAAATTTTTAAAAATATTATCGGGTTATGAGCATACTTACATACTGACTGATTGGCTGAATAAAGATATGGGTTACTTCGATTGTATGATATATATATATATATACACACACACATTAGATCTTCACATTCTAAAAGATAGAGCTTCCTTCAAACCTTAGGCTTCATATTTTACTCGCATGCCAAAGTTCAATCTCCACCTTTCTCAATCAGAGTTCCATAGCGGGGAACTGACAAATCAAACAGACACATAACTGGCTATGCTAACCGAAAGGGGGAAAGCGCTAAATTATCCTGTCGTAAAATGAACAAGTGAAGCTTGAAATCCGATAATAACAGGAGGTGGAACATTGGGAGCAATTGTGAAAATTTTTATGTAATGACTTTCGGTTTGAATCACAGGGAAAGTCGAAAAGAAAATATTGGCGAAAAGAGCAGAAAAATGAAAGGTCTTTCTCTATGCCATTATTCTCTCACGTATGCTGAAAGAAAAATACGCTCTTGACGGCTAAGTGAATTTGGAAATTGAAAAAAATTGTAAAAGTGCTAGTCATTTTCAAGACACGAACAAAGTAGAATGTCACTTTAAACGTCAATAATGCTGTTTTAAAGGCATTATTTATTATGTAAATTTGGTGTTTTTTTTTTCTAAAAAAAAAAAGAAAGTGGTTATACGCTGTTTCACATAATATTCGTTAATTTACAATGTTTCCCTTAAATTATCTGATTGTCGTTGGAACTCTAAAATAATAATACTTAAATTAACATTGAGTACTTTATTCATTGAAACATGAATAAACAATTAACCGTTAAACAGATTAGAAAGAAACAAAATATTAGTTACTTCTTCTTTTAAATCAGTTCGCTCAACTATTATAAAGCGATTCTTTATTTAAATTTTTTTATTCTTCGGAAGTATTTACTGCAGTAAGTTGACATTTTTGTGAATTAGAGATAATTATCCGAATTGAAGTTACAAACAAATGTTTACCTTCACTTCAAATTAGACTTAATTTTATGTCAGCTTATGTATTTCTATATCTTTCAACAGAAACCGTAAAACGAAAAGAAAAAATTCGTATGCATAAATGATGAGAATAAGAAGAAAAGTATTGGAAAAATTAGAAAAGTTACAGCTGATATCCTATAGAAATGGTACAGAAACTATTGGAATGTAAAATATTTTGCACATAATATATACAGGGTGTCTCAGAAAGGTCGTAACACGATTTAATTCTTTATTTATTAGAGATAATTTGGTGAATATAATTGAAAAAATGTTCCGAATAACGCAGGAAAAAAGACTATGTTAATAAAAGTTTCCTCTTGTTAGTTTTAAAAAAGTTACACTTTTTGAATTTGTATAAGACCTCTTGTGCAAAGAAAAATTCTCAATTAGTAAAATGTTCCTCATACGTTACTGAGGTGATGCATAAAATGTCGGTCTTTCTATAAAATTTAACATTTATTCAAAAGTGAAGTGGAGATCTAACTTTGTGAAATCACACTTTAACGCATCATTTGTGCACATACAAAAAAAAAAGTCTCAAAATATGCTTATTTTGGTTCTCCCTGCGTTTTTCGATTTTTCGAGATACTTTAGACTCACTCTGTATACGAGAAAAGCTGTAGCAGATTGTAAGGCTGTCTTTATTGAAATTGAAATGCACTGTAAAGATTTGACACACAACGCACTCATACCTCATGAAAAAATTTTATTTCTTTTATAGAACTCACAAACTGAAGCAAAAGCATTTACAATTCAAACGTACTGAGCTTAAAATACAATAATCAGGGATGAATGTTTTAAGCAATAAACATTTAATACGTTTTATTGCCTTAATACTTTAAAACTTCAAATAGGAAGATTTAAAACATGCATTAATCTCTCTTAAGCTGTAATTTCCAGATAGCTATTTGTGTTTTCGTTTACCTAGTTGTGCTATTCTTTAAGTTGTTACATGTTTTGTTTTTATGATAGATAATTTACGGAAGATTACACATTACAGTTTTAGACGTGATTTCTTTATGGTAATGCTTTAAATGCTTTAAAAGTTTAATAAAAATATTTACTTTTGGCTGATTTATTTGAAAAACAATATTACATGTGTATTAGATACTCTTAAAAAACATTACACCAAAGAAATTAAATCCATTCTTACTATTTTAGATTACATGCCTAGTTTTTTAAACTTATTTTTCTGCGAGATTATCTGATTACGATTTTTCTTATTGCAATACTAAAAAAGAATTTTCTTCGGAGTCAGTAATTGTTAGGTAAGCTGTGTAGAAAAGCATATATTTTCTTTCCTTTTCGTTTAAAAAAGAACAGACTATTTATAAAACCATATATAAGTTTTTTCCAATTTTCAATTTTTCAATTAAAATTTTCCATCACAGCTTACCATAAGTAAAATTATGAATCTTCGTCCGCAAGAGATAAAAATAAGTAAAACTCAAGCATCTACATTATTTTAACATGTAAACATTTTTATTTAATTGAATTATTCATTAGTTTATTCATAAGAGAAGCGAAACAAAAATGTGAGAATAACGTGTGTAAGCAAAAGTATTAAACTTTACCTAGGGAGGCATTGAATTTTTATTTTACTTTTTTCATTTATTTTTTATGTATCATTGTTTTGCGTGCATGCGAAGGGAATTTTAATAATTCTGTATTTCATAACCATCAAAAGAGTCAAAATTTTTTAATAAACGATATCAAACAAAGAAGTTTGCATTCTTAGGGTGGAAATTCTAAAATATTTGGAAAACCGTTTCAGTGAACTTAAAAGAGGAATTTAATACGTAGCAGAATATTTAACAAATGTGTTTTCTTAGTTACATTTTTCAAAATTTCCAAGATATGGTTTTGATGCTTTCAGATAATTAAGGAATGGAGTTGTAGGTTTTTTTTCATTACTAAAATACTTTTAATTGTGCGACATACTTTGTACAGAGTAACGGCCGAGTGAAACTGAAAAATGCCTAAATGTAATGCCAAGAAGAAGTAACAAGAATGAAAGTACAGGAATGTGACAATGCAACAGAGTGAGTTTGCACAGCACTTATTTTTTTAAAACGATATTTTTGCATGGGGTATTTATAACGCTAGATAGAAAATATCAAAGTTATTCTAATTTTTATTAGGAACCAATACATAAGGTTTTTCAGCACCGGCACACTGCAAATGTCTTAGAATAACCATATTTTTCCATTTGTCATCATTATAAGAATATATATATATTGTCGTGTATGACCATTCACAAAGATGAAAAACAAAAGAAAACAAAGTGAGATAATTAGTAGAATTTCTGACTATTGTTTCGAAAACAGTACACAAAATAACTTATGTACCCCTCAAATGCATGAATTTTAAGCACACAATAACACAACAAGTGTAAGGTAAATTTTCTATATCAGTTTTGTGAAAATATTTATTTTTCTAAAAACATGCACTTTGAAAGAAATATGAGAAATTTTATTATTAACGGCATGAATCGTTTTAAGAAATTTGGCTTGTACTCTAGTCCGGCAGTAAACGTGTTTTAAACATACGATACAGATCTGCACCGCAAAGCATTCAAGGGTTAACAAATGCTACATACAAATTAGCACTCGTGCCATCAATGCATAAGCTTGCCCGTACTTTTTAATATACAACTAAATTCACTTAGTGGGGAGTGTCCAAGTATCAGACCATCACAGGTTGACGAGAATCATAAAGAGTACAGTAGGCGATGTCGGCCACACCGATATAGAAGACATGAGACCTCAGACAGTTAGGATTTCTCCACGTTAAATATCGCCCAGTTCTTGTCTTTAGATGCCTTCACACCTTTCGATTTAAAGTTGTGCTTGAAAGTCACATTTAACAAAAGCCTTGAAGAGCGGAAAGAAGCTGCGCTCGCTGGGTCTCTAAGGCTCCTTTCCTAGCAAGTAGATTCGATATGTTTGTTTCCCATAATACCGCAGTGTGCCGGTAGCCATTGGAAGGAAACTTTATGAGAATGATTTTCCAAGAGTACACAACAAACGCATATATATATATTTATAAGTTTCCCATAAATACGTGTCAGTGGAAAAATCAATTTAGCTCTCAAACAATAACCATTAAATACAAATTACCAGTTGAAAGAATTATTTCGCATCCACAAAATTCAAGCATCTGAAGCACCCGGAAGCCACATCAGAAATTCCCCTCCCAAAGAAAATGGGTGTATTATTTCTATAGATGCCCTCGCAGACATTTCGGTGCAGTGCTGACATTCACTGTGCAGTGTGTTGCTGTGACGATGGCGTGATATTGCTGCACGGTATCGGGTCAAAGTGTTAATACAAGAAACAATTGATAATAATTTTCCTATAAAATAAACATATTCTAAACATCAGTAATCCAATAATATGTAACTACATTTTCAATTGAATTATTGCAATCTAATTGACAATAAATTTACGTTTCGATATTCGCAATTTATTTCGAATTAATTAATTAATTTTCGATAATTTCGATAATTCGAATTTCGAATTTTTGATAGTTCGAGGCAAGCCCGGTTGGTCCCTTCCATCTCGAATTATCGGGGCTCTACTGCATATATATATATATATATATATTGTGAAAATATATATATATATATATATATATATATTGTGAAATACTCTGCCACAAACAATATTATTATTGGAGTGAAAAGCGGAAGCGATGGCTAAATAAACTAAATAAAATTATTTGGGACCGTACAATCTTTTGGTTCCCCATTAGCCTACACGTTTTCAATTCTTGTTACACAAAATCTATTTTTTCCAGAAAGCCTTAAAAATTTAGAGGGGCGCTTAGAATAATCTGTAGCCTTACTCGAAGAGTTTTACCGACAGATTCAAGAAATATTCAAACATAGATTAATATATATATATATATATGTATATATTTAAATACCTAGCTCTGCATTCTTCAAACGTTCCTAGGAAAAACCTTATCGGTATATATTTTATCAGTATAGACATATTGGTAAATATAATGAAATAATTGAATTAGATTCATTATTTATCCAATAAGATCAACTATCATAGGAAAAATTTGCTCATACATTATTTTTTCCTAATTTAGAAATATTACTTGAGAAAAATTAAATAAAAATTGCGTGGATAAATCAAAATTCAAATAATATTTTGGATGAAGAGATTACAGTACATTTTCTAAATAAATATGTTGTGTGCAATTTTTGCTATAAAACTTTCCTGTGTGTTTATTTTCTAATTTAGGGATATCATTTAAGAAGCTTTTTATATTAACAAAAATGTGTGGATAAATGGAAATTCATAAAATATGGTGGAAGGAGAGATCACAGCAGTACATTTTCTTAATAAAGTGCATAGTAATTTTTATCCGATAAATTTAATTATGTGCATTTTAAGATTCATGTGTTTATTTCCTATTATAGACGTAACCTTTAAGGAAAATTCTATATTAAAAAATATACAATTAAATTTATATTTTTTTTTTTATGAAATCAAGTGCATTTTTTATTAATTCGATTTTTCTAAACGTTTTTATTAATGAATCCAATTTTCAACATAATTCAGGTGCATTCTAACGGAAAAATATAGTTTTCAAAGAATAATTTAATTACTTATGACGTTACAAAAATTATTAAATTTTTAACTACAGCATTTTACAAATCCGATTACTAGTTTATCCCATGATTCACGTTTTACACTGTAAATACATTTTAGAGTCAAATACTAATATAATTTGAAAGAATCACTTTATTCATACAGTATTATAACAATTTATATTAAACGAAACAGATTTCTTTTGGAACGTCTTTTAAATTCGGTCATCGTTTTGTTATTTTTATAAATAAAAAAATTTCCAATTAGAATTTAACTACCTAATATCGTTGAAAATTTCGATTCAGATTTCCCCCCTGCTTTAGGCGGTATAAGAATCCAGAAAATAACATCAGATCCAATGCATTGGAACAGAAAGGAGAAAAATCTTACCTTTTAGTGATGTAGTCGGAGCATCGTTACTCTGAGATTGGAAAAGCGTGATTTTGCATTGCTCTTCCCTCCCAAGATCAACAAAACAAGTTCCTCTCGAGTGATGATATCCGCTATTGCACAAAAACAAAACACAATTCAAAAAACAAATACTAAAGGAAACGGTTCGCGATTCCAAAACACTGTGAAGGAATCTTTTGGAGTTTTTTTCTTTTCCAAGCGCAAGGGGATCAATCCTCAAGAAACGATATGAGTCACAATGTTTTGAGCGATCACAACCACCCTGCGTCGGTGTCTCAGTGCTCGGTTCTATGCTTTTTACTCTAGCCGGGAGTTCTGTTTGATAGCTGAGGCTCAGGGTTGCTTCTTTCTTGGGTGCTGAGATGCTATCGGTTTGGCGCCAAATCGACCGCCAAGTTCTGACCGGAGGGCGAAGGAGGCCGAGATATGGATGCAGGAATTCTTTTGTGCTTCATTGTAAGAGAATGTATTTATGTAGTCGGTATCTTAATAAATGCTTTTTTCGTATTCAAATATTAAAGACAATAAAATTTATTTATTTATTTTTTCACAAAAAATACCGTCCTTGCAAAATTTCATAATTAAAACATTTGGAATACTTTTAATATGAGCTTTTCAATAGTATAATTAGTAACAGAGAACAGACTAATCTTGAATTTGAAATTTCAATCATTTAATGAATAAAAGAAATATAGTTTGAAAAAGAAAATGTTTTTTTAAACTATATTTGGTATTGATATTTTATCATTTTCTTTTATTAGTAAAAAAAGATTCATATTTAGTGCCGAGAATCAGTATTTTATTATACAATATAAATGGTTATAAATTGAAAAAAATTGCATAATAAAATACTTTTAATTACTTTTTTTAAATATGTATAAGTGGATGTAATAAAATTTTGCACAAAAAATAGCATAAACTGCTGAGCACAAGAAACAAAAATGGTCCGTTTCAGATGTTGCAAATGCAATAACTTGTTACATGACATTCTGAATTGCTGTTGTTGTTGTTATGGGATTACGGCCAATTATGTGCACATGGTTTCTATGTCGAAGGGCGAGGTGCCCTCCGTGGGAGTCTTTCTAAGGAATCCTAACCCGTATTTACTCAAAGTTTAGTGGGAAATCACGGACAATTCTCAACGGTTAGGTCAGCGGACATGACATGGTTTTGAACCAGGCACCTTCCGTCTCCCAGTTCAGAGCGCTGTGCGCTCGGCCACTGATAAGGGTTTCTGAATTATGTGTAAGAAAAGTATTGTGCCCTCTTGTAATATATTACAAACTCTTTCCACGCACACATTTTTTTTTCTACGCTTATAAACTGAAAGGCAAAAATATGATTAATACTAAACAGGGGCATATTTAAGGAGGGGCTGAGAGAGCCTAGGCCCCCTCTGAAATGTAAACCAATTCTTAAAATACGACTATTTTAAAACATTTATACTAACTCTAGTAACAATAAGATTTAAAATACCGGATAGCCCCACCCTCCTGAAATGAAAACATATATACGTTCTAATGCTAAAGGATTTTAAATAGGAAATTCAGAGTTTTACAATTAAAATTATACAGCCTGTCCAAAAACACTGATCTGGGCTTTTATTTGTTAAATATTGATCACAGACATATACAATGAAATTCAAAGTTACGTAAAAAAAAGCTACATAAATGTATGGTATCGATAAAAATTTCCTGAAATAGGTTTTAACATAATATTTAAATTTTTATATGACCCCCGTACAAAAGAATTCCCAATTAATAAAATGGTTATTTAACATTAATTAGTTGATACAAAAAATTTCGGGTTTTCATCTGAAAACCTCAAAGATATGAACATAAATACACAATAGTGCCCCTTATAACACGGGTCCATACAAAACAAATTCCTATAACACGGCAAAAAAATTGCGATCGTTTTCGTATAACGCGTTAAAAGAGACTCGTACAGCACGGTAAAATGAGACAGATGTTCTCATTTTATTACGTTTTAGCTCCTGTAATATAAATTTTGAACGACAACACTTAACATAATTATGTTTCTAAGGAGTGAAAATTAATTTTGCAGCGATTATATCGCGCGGCTCGCACTACAGTGTAGTATAGTATAGCTCAGGACTCGCACAACACGGATTCCTATAACACGGAACGTATCTACCTCGTTATACGGGGGGGGGTCTATTGTAAGCTGATTTTAACCACATTTAATGACTCTCGAAGAGAATAAATCCAATCGGAAGACCTCCGCCCTTTTAGGGTCTGTACTCAAATTACGAAAGAAAACAATGGTTGCATAGATACATAATAATTTTGGTATTATTGGTGTTGTACAGCCCCTTAACAATTTTGTTTAAACATAACGATGACCCTGTTTAAGATGGAAAGCTGAAATTTTTTGCAACGCTTAATTAATGTACGGAGGGTATAGTCGACCCCAAACTGCTATTTGACAGTTAATGTGGTCCTCGGTCTGAAACGTTTGGAGTTCCCTGCTTTACATAAAGTGTAAGTTGCTATGAGCTTACTCTGCTTGAAATGGATTATTCTGTCTAAACTGCTCTAGACCGTAATATATTGCGATTCTTTTGAATGCTTCCTTTGAATGCTTCTAATGCTACATTCTTTATTTCTGATGGTGAGAATTATTTTGTAATCCTTAACAACGTACATCAATTTTGTTTTGTTTAAAACAAACGAATATTTATAAAATACGCTTTAAACAATGATGTTTATAGAAAGTGATGCACTGGAATTGTTTTTGGAGTTCCTACAAAAGAGCTATAAATTCTACATTCACACTTTTCCATAGGATGGATGGTAAAATTATTATGAATAACGTATATAATCTTGTTGTAATCGTTGCATGTTTACGACAGTTAAAAGAGAAAGTATGTAAACAAAGCCGGACACACTTAGCATGAGGCCTCACAAGCTTTGGATGATATATGCCAAAGATATATTTTGGCATATATGATCAAAACTTTAAGCCGATCAGTTTGACATAGATTCTTAAGAAATTCGGAAAAAAAAAGATTTTTTAAATGGCCTAGAGAACGTCAGCTATAGCAATTTAAATGTTATCGTAGCCACAAGAGTTCAAACCTTATTACAGTTGCTCAGCAAAATGAATTTTCAGAACACCTAATTAAATACAAAAGTTTAAATTTAAGATTCATATACGATTGCTGAATTTATACCTTCTTTTCCGTTTTAATTTAAAATGAACATAGAAAGCAGACTTTATTAGAGGAATTATCAAAAATTTATGTCTCATTCTTTATCGAATTCAGTAATTTAAAAGTATTTGTCTGACATTTCTCTAAATAAAAAGTTTTTTTAAAAGTTGCTCTACACAGTGTTATAACATTACGAAATGTATATAAGAGAAAATATGTTTTTTTTTAATCCCATAAAGTAACGATTATTTACATTTACCTACCCTTCACTCTGTTAGCATTGATTATTATGAAAAATATTAAAATTTCTTTCATTATTGTAGTATTAAATTTCTACATCTATTTATATATATATATATATATATATATATAAAATTGCTACTAGCCCATTATTTCACACAGCCTTTGGCTTTAAAGGTCTGTGTGCTGCAAACTCTTTTAGCCTACTCTGATGCCTACTCTAATTGAATAATGTAGCATACTATTTAACTTCTAAGAGCTTCTCTTTGAAGATTTTGAAAATTGTATTCCGAGATGAAACTCAATGCAAAAGTTTTAGTGACAGGAATCTCCAAAATATGTAAAACAGGGTATTAATTTAAAAGAGTAACCGTTGGTTTTTCTTATTACTCTTGAACCTTACGGATGTGCTAATTATTCTAATACCGAGAAATACCATCGTTTGAACATTGTTTATATGTGGTATCCAATTTTTAACACTGTTGGACTGTTTTAACTTTATTTCTGAGGTGAAAAAGAAATGGAGATTCACAAAGTTACATAATCCTGTAATAAGTTTATTAGATATATATATATAGAAACATAATTTAATTCAAATTTTTTACATTAATTATTCCTCACCTCATTGGATTTTTTGTTAGGGTGTATCGTAAAAGATATTGTGTCTTGCAGAAAAGTCTCGCAAACAACGATAAATTAAAACTAACATTTTTTTTTTTATATTTCCAATGGTCACGCAAAATACAAAGACTAAAGTTTACAACAAAGGTAAACTACAGAACTATAATAGACCAAATAGTCCAGTCATTTGGTTCAAAAAAAGGGGGTTACCTGGAAAGTTTTCCGGGAGTTTTGAAAATCGGCAATTTTATAGATTTCGATGTGCTCTTTCCGAATTTCAACTTTGCTCCCTCGTATCTTTGCCGCTCGCTCCTCCATATTCGAAAAATGGCGCCTAAAAGCAGTTCTTGACAATATCTCCTTTTTCGACTCATTTCATGAAAAAAAGCAATTACATAAAAAGAAACTAGAGAAAATTTCCTACGATTTATGTAATGACTTTTTTATTTGGAAAATATATAGTTTTCGCGTACGAGTGACGTAAACCATTATCCATGCAAGCCAACTTGTTGGAAACAGACACGACGTGACCCTGACGTGAAGACAACGATGAGTTTAATTTATCACGTGCTGTATAAGTAATTATTTAATATTTATTTGAACTCTTTTGTTGCTGTAATTATTGTAACTGCCAAATATACCTGGAACTGGGTTTTTAGTACCCATTTTCATTTTTCCATTTTGATATATTTTTATGTGTTCCATGTTTCGCTATTGCGATGTCCATATTAAAATTTTGTGATAATTAATCCGTTTGTCATTATTTATATATAACGTGCTTAGTTGTGTGTGACTCCGTGTGTTCAACACCAACCCGTGACATTTAATTTTAACTGATTATATTTGTGAATGCATCGCCTTTCTTTTTTTGCAACAAATATATTCAACAAAAAGTATAATAGTATGCTGTATGTTGTATAATTAGGATGTATCATTCTTTGGCTGCAATTTATAAATTTACTGAAACAAAAATCTATCAGTAAAAGTTCTCATTGACTTTGCATTACGAAACTACTTCTGAAGAAAGTTTCACTAGTATGCAATTAAAGCCAGTCAGCACACAGTTCATCATTAATATTTATCAAATTTATTAAACTTTCAAGCTACATTAATGAGTTTCAGTCATGGATGAGAATTTCTTATAATTGTACACTGCAATTATTACATTTATAGTGAACTTAAATGTTAGTACTTTCATTGCCCTTTAGTAATTAACAAAAATTTAATTTATCTGCACAAGAATATTAGTTTTTTGTAACTCCTCTTCTCTTTTACTACGTATTTCCTAATGACCTCTTCACCTTTTCGAAAGTGCATGCAATATGTTTGTAAATGCTTTAAAAAATAAATATTTCATTACGTGACTATTCATCGACTGTACAAATTGACAAATTTAAGAAAAATAATGACATAAGCAACGTTTTTGTCAGATTTTCCCATCGTAATATTAAATTTAATTAAGATTGTGAGTTCTTTTATTGCAAGTAGTATTGAATTGTAATGTAAATTATAAATCTTTCAGACTTGATGTGAGTAATGTGTTGTGCTTTTCTTTACAATTATGAAATTTCACAAATTATATTACTTCGGAGTTCGTGGGGGTGGGGGGAATAAAAATTAGTTAAAAGTTCAAAAATATTTTTAAAGATAGTTAAAATTGCCTTTAAATGTTAAGATTTTTCTATTCGGTCTTTCGCCCGCTGGGGCTCAATAGAATGGAAGCTGCTTCATTTCGCCCATCACCATCGCATTTAAAGAACTTCGTCTTCACTCTGCGGTCAGCTAGACCGCAGTAGCAACAACAAAGTAGCTACCGTGAAAGCAATTTAAAAAAGAACTAATTTTGATTTTCGTAGGAAACGAATAAGCGATTTCACGTATTGTTTAAGTTTTGATAAATTTTAACGTTAATCGTATTTCATAAACTTCTTTTTTTCAAAATTCAACCGTCCACTTAAGCAACACGGTAATGATATCGGAAAAACGATTTAAACAATAATCTGGCCTAAGATATAGAAAGAAAAAATGTCTCCCTCTCAGTGTGTATGTTGTATAAATGATAAAGCAAGCAGCTAATATTGGGAAATGTTCCGTTAAACAGTAATGGGTATCAATCAATTTCGTTTATTTAGTCTTGATAAAGGGGAATCGTTTTTTCATAACATACATGGACTGATCTAGAGAGAGAAAAAAATATATATTTACTTTCTTATCTTAAAAGGAAATTATGGTTACTCCTGTTTACGTGTTTCTTTTTTCTTCCACAGTTTTCCGTATGAATAATCGAATAAGTGTTACATGTGGTGAGAAATTGATAAAAAGAGATAAAAATTTTATTATTTCCTTACGAAGCTTTTAATATCTGTATTTACAGGTGTACGTAAAAGACTATCCCAAGTTTGAAGACTTCCAACTACTAATTAAGAAATTACAGTAGCTTTGAACAAATTAAATCTGTAAAGCTTATAAAATTATGCATGTTTGATATGATCACACCTCCCCCCAAAAAAAGAACGTTTTGTGTTCAACCCACTTTGACATTTTAAAGATACACATATATTACTTTCCCAGATACCCCAAATATACCCCAAGTTTGAAGACTTAATATATAAGGGCATGTCATTTTTCCGTATGCCAGTACTTCACCTAGTAGAAACTACAGAAGCAATTAATACGCAATTCTCTAGAAAAATTGAAAGATAGCCATCAAATTCTTACTGTAAAATGTAATACGTATGAATACCTAATAACCAATCTCAGGCAGTTTTGAAATTCGTCTTCCTAAGAAGGTGGAAGTACACCCTGTAAAGAAGTTAATTAGTAGGGCTGTTTTAAATTATTAAGACTGCGTTGTGACACAAGAAACTCCAGGTTCGATACGCTTAGTTGCAATATAATAAAAGACGTTAAATACTTAAAAACTGTTTTATTAAAAAGATACCATTCAGACATAAACTTATTACAACGGATGGTGGTGGCCCAGCGAAATAAAAAATACGTCCTATATAGACAGTGAAATTAAGGTGGAATCACTTAAAAATTACGCCAACACAGAATTACACATTGGCGAGAACAAACACTTGGCTGAAATCAATAACGCCAATTCCAGAGCAACCCTAACAGTTAATCCAATAAAATTAAAATGACGTAATCGCTAGCAAATAATTTTAAAGACGTCGGAAGGACAACAAATAATAAACACGCCAACACCAAGCCAAAGGAGGGGAATCAAAAGCACGTTGATTTTGCAAACGGACGCAAATATAATCTATTTTTAGCACACTGGTCTGAAGAGATGAATAAACAAGTAAGAATAGTGCATACGGGGAAAAGCAAATATACAGATTTAAAAACCGAAATGGCAGAAAAATTAAAAACAGAAGTTATTTAGAATTCTTGATTTTAGATAGATTACATTAAAGAAAGCAAGGTAAATGATTATTAAATTAGATATGTGATCTCCATCACACACCCTTCCCTTTTTTTACACATATTCCTTGAAACAAAAAGATGCATATTAAATTTTTGCTTTAAAAGGAAATAAATATAAATCTATTGTTTAGTCACAACTACTTTGTCATGAAAAACTGTTAAAATGTTCTTTAATTGAATTTAATGTGGAAAATAAAAAGAAATCACTTGCCAGTGCAACCAGTACTTTCTCAAACGGAATATTTTGAGGTTTTCTTTTGTAATACATGCATAAATTTTTTCGAGGAAGGGGGGGGGGGGTTGAATCCTATCTGGTTGCCATTGATGTTTCTGATAAATGGGCACATTAATCATGTACATGTTGGTTAAAATTAAACAGCTAAATCAGGTGAACGAATCGTAACCAAATTTGGTATATAAACTATACATAAGATGCGCTTAAGAAATTTTGAAAAAAAAGTCAAAAATTTAGTTTAAAAATGGCCGCTAGGTCGCATTTTGCGTGTAAAAAGTAAATGTAACAATGGAAATGCATAATTCAAAATGTTCAAACAATTTAAATATTTATTCAGCAGTTCTTGAATATTTTTTAAAACTAACTTGGATCATTTTTACTTCCTTGTACGTAGTATAAGGAAGTAATGTGATCCCGAAAAATTTTGGGGGCCAAATTTCGACAAAAAAACCGATTTTGACTACATCTAAATTTAATTTAAAAAATTTTTTCGATGCATCTCATCGTAGGCTAGCATGCACGATCCTATTAACGCGTCTGCAACTCATTTTGACCAGCGGCGAGTCTACTGTGGCCAGTTTTTCCATGCCGTCTGTACGTACTGTACGTCTGTATGTACGTACGTACGTACGTACGTACGTATGTATGTAACTCGCATATCTCAAAAACTATTGGTCGTAGAATGTTGAGATTTGATATTTAGGATTGTTCTATGATCTAGTTGTGCACCTCCCCTTTTGGTGGCAATCGAATGGATAGTTTATGTACAGGACCGCCCAAAAGATTCGAAATACATTACGCTGTTTGGGCCGAAATTCATTAAACTCGCCTAACTCAAAAGCTATCAGGCGTAGAATGTCAAAACTTCATATTTTGGATAGTTGTAACATGTAGTTGTGCACCTCCCCTTTTGGTTTCATTCGACTGGATAGTTTATCTACAGGATGGTCCAAAACATTCGAAATACATTCGCTCAATGGGCCGAAATTCATTAAACTCGCATATCTCAAAAGCTATTAGGCGTAGAATGTTGAAACTTTATATTTAGGATTGCTGTAACATCTAGTTGTGCACCTCCCCTTTCGGTTCCATTCGACTGGATAGTTTATCTACAGAACCGCCCAAAAGATTCGAAATACATTACGATCTATGGGCCGAAATTTATCAAAGCGTTTTTTAGAGGTATTGGGCTATTTCAAACGACTCAGAAATGATATATGCTATAAAGAGTTAGAAAATGAATTCCTCCATTAAAAAAAAATGTCTTTATCATTTATACTTCTGCTACAGGAACACTCAAAAGATTTCCAATACATTACGGTCAATGGCAATTTTAGGGGCATTCATCCATTTCCAGCACAATACCGTCCTACCACATAAGTTAAGTAATGGTCCGACCACGGTCACGTGCCTCCCTCAAGAACTATGCCAAAAGTCGCCAAGCTTGGCGACTTTTGGTGTACGTGTGTGCATATTTAACTCTCAAATCTCAAAAACTATTATGAAATTTCATATATAAGAATGTTGTAACATCTAGTTGTGCATCTCGATTTTTGGTTCCAATCTACTGGAGAGTTTATTTACAGGACCACCGAAAAGAATTTCAGTACTTTAATGTCTATGGACATCTTCAATATAATACAACTGTAGACAGTCATTGTTTGGTACATTCCCAAAATCTCGCCGTCTGTCCTCGACCTTGGCGAGTTTTGGCGAAATATCGCCAAATTTGGCGATAGTCAGTTATTTGGTCCATGCCCAAAGTATCGCCATTTGTCATCGTTCTTGGTGAGTTTTGGCGAAATATCGCCAAATTTGGCGATAATCTGTTATTGTTTGGTTCATGCTTAAAATCTCGCCAAATGTCGTCGCCATTGACGAGTTTCGCCGAAATATCGCCAAATTTGGCGCCAAAAATTATTTCGTATTTTTTAGAACTATTGTAATATCTAACTGTTTTCAATATCTTTTTTGACAGCAATCGACTGAGAATTTATTTACAGGGTGAGCCAAATGACTTTAAATACATTGAGGTGTATGGATGCATTCAATTCATTGAAAGTCTGTGGTCAATGACTACTTTGGCTATCCCCAAAATCTCGCAGACTATCTCAAGTTTGTCGGATTTTGGTGAAATATCGCCCAATAAAGTGTCAGAAGGAAATCTTTCAAATTGAACTCAGCTTGGCGATATCGAAATATTTGGCTAGAAATCGCTAAACTTTACTATTATTGATATTTTATCTCTTTCAAACAAATAAGTTTAGAGGAAGTGCGTCGAAAATATTTTTGATCTAATGGACGTGCAAGGAAGTCATGTGTTGGACACATCAGATTTTTTAAAACTTAGTTTTGCAAAAAACTTCCTTCAGCACATCTCGTGCACGAATAAATTTATAAACTTTAGAATGTAATTTTAGACTTAATTTGCCCCAAAATTTTGCAACTTTTAAAGCTTTCCAATTGTAGCATCATCCATTGTGGACTGCCTGGTCGCAGTTTTCTGGGTTTTATCTAACTCGATACTCAACTCAGGTACAGTTTTCCATGGAAATCTTATTGACCTCTTAACTCCTTCTTTAGCTCCATCTCTGAAGAGCTTTCGAATTGTGAGCTGCCATCCTTCGGAAATACAGCAGCATTTAAATACACCGACCTGAATATGTTAGCCATTTTCATAGACAATTAGACTAGCGTTCGTGCGTTAAAATGAAAACACAACACTACCAGCCCTAGACTAACGGTAAATTTATACAGGCGCCTCAAATATGTATTACATAAATTATTAAAATTTATTTCAACGTCTTTCTTTCTTTTTTTTCCAGGGAAACATAACATTTTAAAAATAATGATGTCTTGTTTGGTAAATTGTCCGGAAATGTCGGGCTTTAAAAATTTTATTTGCTCTACTCCTGGCTGGAGTCCAAAAGGCTTCGACCTTGACCTCTTCACATAGGAATAAATTCTCTTTAGAAGTGAGTGAAGGTATTTGCTGAGAAATATCATTATGTGTATGCTTTGGATCAATTTGAAATGCGATAGTCCATCAATGTTATTGGTTAGATTCATTGATGAATCCAAGGAGGGGGGGCAGACGGGGAAAGTTCATATTATAAAGTTTAGATTTATTATGTGAATTGAAATGCATTTATAAGAAAGCGAAGGCATAAAAATAGCGTGCCCCTCCTCTACGTCAGAATTTTTTCTCTTGATCTGAAATTAGTTTGATTGGTTAACCCAGGGGTTCCCAAACTTTTTTCCATCGCGGCACCCTTGTCAGGCTAAAAGCATTTCGTGGAAATTATTTGATTAACACTTTTCTTGATTATCTCCACGGCACCCCTGATATACGCTCGTGGCACCCTAGGGTGCCGCGGCACCCAGTTTGGGAACCCCTGGGTTAACCCTTTAACGCGCAGTGTTCCCGCTCTGGGAACACCAAACTCTGACGTTTTGACTGTTGCTAGTCACGAAGAATAGATTTGATTTCTATAAAAATAGTTGCGGGTGACATAGCTCCACGAGAATCCTTTACATTTTAGCCCGTCATTTCCCGTAAAAACAATGGTCACGATTATTTTTAACAACACAAACATCTGCTGAAAAATGGAAGACTGCGAGAACAGCTGGATAGATTGCCCAATGCTGAAAAAGGGCAGCCGTTGCCACTGTTCGACTTAATTATTACAATCTTAATTACTAAAGCGATTATCAACAGGTAAATGAAAACGTCGTTTCTGACCTGACTTTGCTGTGTGATTCTGAACCGTCCGGGTTCACCTACCATTCTTTACATGTTCTTTTACGAGAGTTTTGAATTACCCTGTATTTTAGTATTATTTCTCACAAAATTAAAGTGTTAGATATTCTGAAGCCTTACCACTATGATAAATTTCCCAGTATTTTTGCGTTGTTCCTTTTCATTATTCTGAAAAAGTTATGACTAAACTAATTGGTGAAATGAATATGCAAATTAAATGATAATTTATGAGCATGCAAATGATAAAGATTTTAAAATCAAAGACGGGTAGTCAGCAATTTCAGATGTCCGATTGTAGTGATATGAGAATTATTATATATAATGGTCGAATTCACCCATCATTCACAGCAGAGCGAGTTAATGTAAAAAATTATCCATCAAAATGGTGTCCACCATGCCAAATATAAGGGTTATCCTGACATCTGACCAATAAAATTTCCGGGTTGTCTCTGAAAATCAAACTACCATTCAGGTTCAGGAGATCATGGCGTTTGCATATTATTTATACGGTGCCTCGGTTATTTATACGGTGTGTAAGAGTTTTCACAGTGATGTTATTCTGTATTTCGTAAATTTGAAAGAATCTACTTTTATGAAAATAAACACGTAACATAACTACAAACGTTTGAAATTTTAAATAACTTATATGCATACTTACAAAAATGTACGAACTAACTGCGTACACTCAATGTGTACAAGTAGTTTCTCTTCATGAATAGTTAAAGAGAAATACGAATAAATTCTAAGTGTAATACACTGTACAAATATTACTAACTTTGAGATGTATGGGTTGCTAATAACTACTTTAAAGGAAACTTTCCACCTCTCAAACTTATTAAGAATCATTTTGTATTTCTGTTTTCAATACAGTATTTAATTTAAGTAATTTTATTGGTTTTTGGAGTGGAAGCTTAGATAAATCATTAGTATTAGCGTTGTAAAATAGTTGCGTTTAACTTAGCTTTTGCATTAAAATTTTACACAAAGTGTAATTTTTATAGTAAATCGGTTCTCGTTTTTCAGAGAAATATTTCCCAACTTTTTAACTCTGTTATTACTACACATTCTGACTGTATTCAATTAAAAGTTTTACTGTGGTTTTTTTTAGTGTTAATGCTTTAATTTACCTAAAAGTGCGTTGCATTGTAACTGTTATATGAGTTTTTATTATTATTGTTATTTAGGCGAAATACACAAATATATTTACAACAACCGTTCCATTGTCTTTACTGGATACATTGTTTTCACTTAAAACTTTCAGAAATATTTACGGTTTTCACGATTTTAGAATTTAACTTTGTTCGGAAATCTGACAATCCTCGGCTCTGGCGTTATCCTTGCAAATAGCGTATTTTATGAATGCGACATCTCAACTCGACAATTTCGAAAGCCAGCGTCAAGGTCAAACAAACAAAGAATGGAGGCTTTGGCGAATATATGCCGACAGAGAAACGTGCTTCGGACTTAAATAAGGTGAAATAAACTATAAATATATGATATATGTATTTTCCTGTATCTGCATGCACATGCAACGGCGTGAAAGCATCACACAAAGCTCGTTCGATAGTGAAAATAAGCTTTTCTTGAAAAATAACGTACTCTGTGACAAAATTTTGAAATTCCTCATTTTCAAGATGATTGTTTCAAAAGTATCAGACGACATTGAAAAAAATGTTCGTCTGATACATTTGAAATTTGAATTTGAGGAGAAATGGACATCTATGAAAGAAAACATGTGAATAAATAATAAAGAGCAATGCTATGACATACGATATTCATTTTGATGATTTGGATATAAATGTTCTTTTTACCTTTCATTCATTCAGTCAGTCAGGACACCTTTCTTTATTATATAAACTTATATAAGTAGTAAATATTATTCTTAACATTTGTTTATAAAAATCGTAACCAATTTTTATAAAGAAATGTTATGAATAATATTTACTACTTATGAATAGATTTTCGATTATAAAAAATAAACACATCAATGTATTTTCCTAGAAATTTCTTATTCTCTGATGCTTCAGCACTTGACAATTTATGAGAAAATTACATTATAGATCGGAGGAAAATAAATCGCATTAATTGTTTAATTTCAGTAATTAAATTTGCTAATAGGAAAAATTTATAGAAGCTAAAATAACTATTACAGGCATGATGTATAGTGCGATTATAAACGTCAAATATATAAGCTATATAGAAATAAAAGAATTTAGTATCGCTTATGGAGTCCTGTTACTGAAACTACAATCCAATAAATATTGCAAACACAATAATTACCAAAAATAAATTATGTGGGAAAAGGAATGAAAGTCGTCACATTTGCAAAATATGTGCAGTATATAAACTTTGGAGAATATTTTCTTTGCAATTACATTTGCGCAAAAGTAAATAAAAATCATACCTAAATAATTGCAAAATGAATATTAAACAGCAAAATATAAAATATTTGTAATTTAAATTTTGTTTTATATTTTATTGTAATATTTTTTCCGTTCCCATTTTAAAGATAATGTATTGAAGTAACCTTCTAAACATCTTGGAAAAAGTAAGAATATAAAATTTATTTCACTGCACACTAACAGTATAATCCAGTTTAAAATTTGGAAAAATGTTCGTGCATGCAACTCATTTTAAATAATTCTAATAATTTAAAATGTTACAAAGACTACTTCAATTTATTGTGTATTTAAATATCCTAAGAATATATGTGTATTGTAGTTGAAATCGGTGGTCAGTTAATATTATTTTACGTTGGGATCGTATACAAATTTAAGAAGCATAACTTTTTGAAATTTCACGAGAGGAATTTTTTATATTGTAGTCTTTTTTCTTACCTCATTTAAGATTTTTTTCAATTTACATTCACTTAGCTTAAATAGTGCATAAAGCAACTTAGCACTTAGCATAAAGCAAATTTATCCTCTATTTAAATCGTGTTACCACCTTTTTGGGACACCCTGTATATAGTATCTATATATATGTATATTTTTTCAGTTATATATATATATATACATTCATCCTTGCATTTATCGTAGTATAAAATTCATTTCTTTATTTTTCAACACAAATGTGAATGGATGGTTTTGCTTACTTGTACAAAACTTTATTCACAAACTAAAAGCCTTTGAACCTTCTATGCATGCAATCAGTGAAATGCTTTGAACGGGTCAAATATCCAATGTGTTTTGTGAACCATTGAAGTATATCATAAATATAGTAGAATGGGATATTTCCAATTTGCGAATTGGGAATCGGAAATCTAAATTTGTCATCGTACTTGGGTGATTGCTTTGGAGTGAATATCAAAGCCCATTGTCCAATCCGTTTGTTATATGTTAATATTTATAGATGTAATTTAAATTGTCTATTCAGCATTTAATTTATATAATTTCAGTTCAGTTTGCATTACTAAACAGAAGCATATATAATCATATATTTTTTCGTAAAGCATGAATAATCTATAGTATTTATTGAATTGCCTTTTCTTCTGCTGAACTGATATTATTTTGAAACAGAAGAACTAGTTAATTAATCCAAAATCTACAGTTTACTTTCGATCTGGATCCAAATAGTTAGATTTAGGCCAACTTTCATGGCTTAAATAGAAGGTACTTAGTCTAACGCTTTTGTTCGAAGCATTTAATACAGATGTTTTTTTTTTTTTTTGCCTATATTTACCATGTGTATAGAATAAAGTTTCTAAAAACTTCCGGGGAAAATATTTTAATAAGTTTTACTGGCGTTGTGAAATGGCCCAATACTTTATATTAAATCAAATGTACAGAGAAACATTAGCTGGAATTATTGTCTCAAAAGACGTTACTACATCATTTTGAAAGATGTTTTCATTAACTGAAAAGAGCTTACCCAGTGGCGAATTAATGCAAGTTTGTCGGAAGGGGGGGGCGGTTAGTTTGTCGGGGGTGGGGGGGAGCTAGTTAGAAGATTGACATATACATCCAATTTATGGAAGTAAAATAGGATCTTTTACATTAATTTCTTTTTTCTCGGGGGGCGGTCGCCCCCTCCGTCCCCTCCTTTAATCCGCCCTTGAGCTTACCAATTTTCTAAAATTAATAAAAAGGTTAATGATATATTTTAATTTCAATTTAAATGACAACAGAAATACTGCATATTGGAGCAAGATGGCATGATAACAAAATATTCTTATTCATCAATAGTAGGAGAGGCAAAGCTTTAGATAAAAAAATTCTCTAATATCGATTACTTTAAGCCTTATTTTTCGTTCGAATTAACTTTATTTTCAATGCAAGTTTCACTTATGAGCATCACATTTAAGCTATGTCTTAGTAGTTTGTAAATAGCGTATTCGTCGCAAGGTTAAAAGTAAGTTTATTTTGTTTTCAAAACTGTTACACATGTGGGAATGCAATGATTATTTATTTTCTTTCTTTCCTTCCATCACAAAAAAACCACAGAAATACTGCATATTGGAGCAAGATGGCATGATAACAAAAATGTTGTATGGAGGAAATGGCTAAAGTTACACTCTAAAAATGAGAGATCTCTCACAACCAACTGTAGATGCAGGCACTATTTTAGGAGGGATTAATTTTTTAAAATGCTAATTTGACCCAACAAAATGTATAGTAAAACAAAAGTTTTTTCTAAAGCAAAAGCAATGGTTTTAGAGGGGAGTTTGGAGGAGGACAGATCTTAAGACTCTTAGATCCTCAGTCGATCCGCCACTGATCCCAACTGCAGCTTGTACCAAAATGTCACGTGAACTCTTCTGCCGTCTTCTTTCTGACGAAAGCTGTTTTGCATTTCATTGCAGAACCATAAACCATATAAAGAAAATGTATTTGCAAAAAATCTCTTGAACCTTTTCACTGACTAACTGCTAAATTGAAAAAATAAATAAATAAATAAAATAACAGATACATATAATCCATCCGTTAAGTATTTGATTCCATTTAGCTGTGGTCCAAAACACTTCTAGCAAGATGTCAGGCCATGTTCTTTTGAAGTATTAATTAAACAAGACGCATAGGTACTTCCGACTGAATAATATACAAAGGGTGAATCATTTTTATAATTTCGTTTAAAATAAAGCAAATTTATCCTCTTCATTTTACGCAGATAACTCTATTAGTATCTGTATATTGATACGCTAACTAGTTCAAAAATATCACCAATTGTTTGTGGAGGCAATCGTAGCAGCTTTTATTTTTTGCTTTATATGAAAAATTGCTTTGTAGGAGAATGCAACCTGTAAAACACGTTCATCAATGTGTCGTTTAGATATACTTATGCCTTTTCTGGATCTTCCTTCCACAAAATAAGATCCTCATGAGAACGAGAGTAATATTTGAACGCTGACACCCCGCGTTAACTGCCCAAGAACTCTTAGATATTTTTTTCAAATATTCAATTTTAGTAAATATTCAATCTCACAGTAATCTTCAAAGGATGGGTCAAAGACATCAAAATCGCAAACCCATAACCTGCTTGATACCTTTGACTACTACAGTGCAAAACTTTACGAGAGCTAGAAAAAAATAATCTTGTTTTATATATTTAAATAATTTAACATGAACTGCTAAAATTATTTAAAATTAGAGGTAAATACAATATTTACTTATTTTTTTAAAGCGTCTACTTTTGTTGTCTGTATTTAATTCTATCCAACTAATCATCGGCCTCACTATGGCTGAGTGGATAAGATCTGAGCATGGAAGATAACTGAAGTGTAAAGGACCTGGGTACGGGCCTATATCGCGGCTGTCGATCTAACGGTCTAGACTAGAGCTTTGGGCAGTTTTCTCCAGATGTAACACGAATACACGTTAAAACCCCTTAAAAAGTCATCGGTCCAAGGCATCTCCGTAGGCAGATGGCCTTCGTTTAAGCTGCCATAACACACAAACACAGTCCAGCTAATCATCAATGACTAAATTCACCAAAATATGTGGGATTTCTTTATCTTAAAAACTGTAAAAACAATTAACGAATGTAAATCTACTTACAGAAAAGATTACTTTTAAAATTCTTTATAAATTGAAATTTAAAAATATAATCTTCTTCTAGAGAAATATATAATTTTCTTCTAAAGAGAAAGTTAAATCAACTACTTAATACTCTTTATTTTTATGAACTCATGTTAAGTTCAGGGCAAAAGAGTTGATAAGATTGCGAAAAATGACACCTCATTCCTTTTCAGGGGATTAAAACAGAAAACCAAATTCAATTTGTATAAACTTTTCTCATTTCTAAACTTTTTATACATACGAGACGCTTGTGTAATTCTAGTTTCTCCTTTTGAAAAACTGACAGAGCTGAGCTTAAAGCTTGAAGTACTAAATTAGTTCCCAGAATATTTTAATCTAACCTTAATACTTTTCAATCCAATTTGTAAGTTGACGGGAGTTTAGGGCGAACAAAAGGAATGATAAAATAAATTGAAAGTTATGGACGCTGTTTTGATTAGAATAATTAAAACTGAAACTGCTTTAAACATATTTTTTTATGCTGTATGGAATGTAACTGTATAATAGCTTTGATGTAGAGGATTTCTCAGCCAACGACTGTTTCCTACACCGCTCATTGTGCACGGATTAAGAAATTCAACTTAAAAATGAGTACTCCAATGCACTCGTAACATTTTAATTGTTTGCTTCCTTATATGAAGTAAAAGGAAGTATGGTGATCGCGTAAAATTTCAGTACGCAGATTTTTGATGAAAACATCGATTTTAACTATGGCTTTAAATTTATTTTGAAAAGTTTTTGCGAAGCATCTGAACGTGTGACCGCATGTATGTTCGTATATGTACATGTACAATCCATTTTGACTAGTTTATTTCCTCACGTCAGTACGTACGTACTTACGTATGTATGGCATGCATGTACGTAGCTCGCATATCTCAAAACAATTCGTCACAGAAGAAGTTTTGAAAGTTTGTATTTAGATGGACTTAACATCTGTTTATGCATCTCTTTTTTTAGTCCCAATCTACTGGATAGTTTACTTAAAGAGCCACTCAAAAGAATTTCAATACATTAAGGTCTACGGAAATCTATGTCCACAATCAGTCATTGTTTTGGTCATGTTCAAAATATCGCTAACTATCATAGAACTTGGCGAGTTTTTCCACATACTGCAAAATTTGGCGTCAAAAATAATTTTATATTTGGCATAAGGATGATTCCACGGTAACGCATGAATTTTTTCTAAATCACACTTTTACCATGTTGCATTATTTTAAAAATAACGCTTGAAAAAAAATGCATTTATTTTCTTTCAACAAAATTCATGCTGATTACAAATTGTTTTCTTTTTTCAATAAACCATTAACAATCTTATAAATAATTAATTTTCTGAAATGTTAATTAAAATTGCCTGGCAACTCATGCTTCTAAGTACAGACACTGATGTACGGGTAGAAAAGTCAAAGTTGTATGCTAAAATTCTACTTCTTAAGTGCTGTAATCTTTATGAGAATTTGTGTGTACCTTTCTTATCACAAAACATCATTTAGTTTTATATTGGATATTTTACAAAATTGGTTATTGAATCAAGTGTATGGTAACTCATGCTACATGTTCATATGGAATTCGCCTTAGCTAAAACTTTTAACAGTAGATTGCTGAGATTTTGTATTTAGAAATATTGTAAAATATATTTGCGAATCTCTTTTTCTTATTCCAATCGTGTGGGTAATTTATTTACAGGGTCACCCAAAAGACTCTCAATATATTAAGGTCTATAGATACTTTCAACTCATTAAAAACCTGTGGTCAGTCACTATTTCAATTATGCTCCAAATCATGCAAACTATCTCAAGCTTGGCGGATTTTGGCGAAATATCGCAAAATTGAGTGCCAAAAATAAATAATTAAGACTGGACCGAGTTACGCGATTTCTCAAGTATTTGGTTGGAAATAGATAGGTTGGATATAGCCTTAGTATTATTGAATTATTGTATCTCTTACAAATGAAATAAGTTTAGATGATGTTCACCGAAAATATTTATGATTTAATAGACGTACAAGGAAGTCATGCGGTGTCACATTTCAGAAATGTGCACATGACGTGATTAATTATTGATTATTATTCTAACTCAAAAGCGTCTAGATAAATGTAAATGTAACACATAATTACTCGACTCCCAGGGGCGTAGCCAAGGGGGGGGGTTAGGGGGGTCATAAACCCCCCATGAGAAATTTTTTACCATACAAAATGTATATTCTTCACTACATTATCACACACATGTATGCATATATATGAGTTGCAGTAGTCGTAACCCCACCCATGAAAAATTTCTGGCTACGCCCCTGTCGACTCCCATAATCATAAATTATTTAATGAACAAGTGTAGCACTTGAAAATATTCTCTGAGAGCATTTTGAAGTAAACGAAAGAGCAATCAATGTTTCAGAGCATGTGCATTACATTAGGAGTATGAATACACACGTGTAAAATAAATAGATGTTTCCCAAATTCAAGATTTAAAGTAGTCTGAGCAATAATAGAACTAACTCTGCACTGAGCGCACTGAGCAAACTCGAACATGGCTACATTTTGCGTATTTTAGAAGGTTTTGTTTTGACAGAGTACTTTAGCAAAAAAACAAAAGAAAAACTACATTTTTTTTCAAAAAGACTTTTTAATAAAAATCTATCTCACGGCATTTTTGAATATTTTATATATCGTACGTTCCTTCTGCAAAATTAGGTGTAAGGATCGACACCAGACGATAAATAAGCGTATCTCATCTCGTAAAACAGCTGCGAAGCTTTGTCTAGTCTCGCAAAATCCCTGTATAGTAATGATAAAACCATCTATCACGACTAGCATAAAATCAGTAAATCTCTCTCCCGTCTCATCTTATATCCATCCCTAATGTAGTGTTTAATATTACATTATATATGCAGTTATTGCTGAGCGCAGACGAAGGCGAAGCAAAGCTTTATGACTGAATCTTACGACTTCTTCTACTGAATCTACGAATTTCTTCTTCGAGACCGCTAATATGATCTTGAGCAAACTTGGCACAGTGATAGTGGCCATGGAGTAGATGGTTCATGAAGAATGATGGTAGTGATCAGTTACCTTTTCGAGACACAATCACAGAAAACATTTTTCCATTTATTCACAAATACTTCCGAGACTGCTCATTCAATCTTGACTGGATTTGGCACAGTGATAATGGCAGTGGTGCAAATGATACTGAAGCAAAATGGTAGTCATCGGTCATATTTTTGAGGAGTAATTACTGAAAATCCTTGAATCTGTATCAATGAGTTTTGCGGAGTTTGTTCGGTAACTACTCTGAAACCGCTTATGAGATCTTGGCAGAACTGGGCACAGTGATAGTAGCCATGGCGTAGATGTTACTGAAGCGAATGGTTGCGACGGGTCATATCGGTGAAGAATAATCGTTGAAAACAATTTTCCTGTAGACTCAACATTGCTTTATTGTTTTGCACTGTTGAGGCCTCTCATGCATTCCCCCCCTTCATTCATCGAAAAAACGGCGCAGCGAAATTTTTTCTATGTTAGCTGAATCCCAGTAATTAAAACCTGTATTGTAATCCCAAAAGTATTTACACTCTTGGGCATTAATTTGAAAAATTATTTTATTCCGCAAGTGATAGATTAGGTTTTCAATAAACGGCTCTTCTCGAAATATTTATCTTCGGACTTGTTTGCTTGGTTTCAAGAGCCCACTAATGAATTCTCGTGGAATAAATTGGACAACACCTAAACCTGGGTCCTATGGATTTAAGCTGGAATCATCAGCAACAGCTTTCCTCAATGGCCATTGTCCATTCCCGTCGTACCTACACAAGTTCCACCGACACCGAACGGGCAACTGTCCCTGTGGTGTAAAAGGCATCAACGAACATTACCTCTTCTCCTGTAAGTTAACAAAAGAACATCACCTTATTCAACCAGCGGAAGAGTGTATGGCGGAATGGACCAAAAGCGTGCTGAGAAGCAGATCTGCAAAAAGGAAGCTCTACGCAATTTTCAGTCTACTAATGGACATATCCAACTAAGTTAATATCCCACGCAACTATTAACTCTACCTTCTGTGTGAGCCATGCCCTACGTGCTCACCCCACGAACTATTCTGTCTTTTTGTTTTGTGTTTTTATGGTTTTTTTTTTTTTTTACAGCGAACCTTCACGCTTTCTGGGGTGTCCCCCGTAGAGGCAGGCCATCTGTAGCTTTAAAGCTGCCCAGCAGCTAAGCAGGCCTCGCACGCTTTTACATTAAATGACAGTTAGTGCTAACACAGAGAAAAGAAATCAACAATTCACAGGACAAACACAAACAACTAGAATATAAATTGGAATGGCACCCACGACCATGCGCTTAAGGAATTAGATGAGTGGAAGATAGGCCCTTAACCTCTCCGCCACCGGCTCCCCTAAACCGTTGTTTTTGGGATTAGTTAGCAACAACTATAATAATGATAATTCTTTTTTCCATATCAAAATGCTGCTTTTCATGAATTATTTTAAAACATGTTAACCTCCTCGGAATGAGTAAATAATTGCTAACGCTGTTGTATTGGCGTGGATATTTTATCTGTCATTCTTAGAAAACAATGCTTGATTCATCTAAGGAAATAAACGGTAATACTTAAGCTCTCTACCGCCGACCTCACCGAATTTACCTCTATCATTTTAGCGGTCAAAGAATTTAGAACTGGCGAGGCTAAAAATGATGCGTTAAATAAGTAACCGACTTTTCAACTTAATGAAATTGGGCTGCAACTCTAGTGACAGAAGATTGTGTAATTGTGCGTAACGTTACTGGCGTTAATCACACAGATTGGGAGAAATAAAATATCTGCGAGAATAGTCGACGGTGTAATGCGTAAGTACCGACTAAATAATTCATATGACTACGCTTAGCAATTCCTGACTTTGGGCCGCTGTTGAGTCATCCCTAGTAACTATGCATTATAATACGCAATTTTAAATTAAAAGTATTATATTTCTGAAATATAGAAAAAAAAGTGCTGTCGTTTTAGCCAAAGAAAAAAGGGCCTTTTAACCTAAAATTTTTTTTCCTAAATCTAAAACTAAGTAAAACAAATTGATTCTTTATTTCTTAAAATAGTTTCATGATATCATATTATATATTACAGTTACTGAAAAGAAAATGGCATAACATTTTAAAGAAAATAAGTTTACACCATCTGCTACTCATATTAGCTAGGGTTTATGCTTCGCCAACTATTATATATCCATATATATATGGAGATAACGCTAACTATGATAAAGTAGCCTCGAGGGTAATAGGATATACATAAAGTAAAATGGATGATTTATTATTATGGTTTACCTTTTTCAGGATTTTTGTTCTCTGTGTGTTACACATAAGAATGAAATTTTGGTCGTAAATGAGCAACTTTATGTTTCTCAAAGAGATAGACTCACGTTTTACTGTTTAGAATGGATGATGGCTTTGTTACAAAGTAATTTTAAAATATTTTTTAGTGGTAGTATCTGTTTCTATGCGTGCATAAACACGAATCTTAAATAATAAAGAAAATTATTAACTGATCAAAGCAGATTCCTTCTGCACGGCGATATTTTCTACCATCCTCTATTTCTAATAGCTTTAATACTATAGAAAAATTAATTATTACTTTCTAAGATGTTTTGGTCTTTACAATACATTGCAAAACAAGAGCATTTCTCCTACTGATTTCACCATTTCTTTAAATCTTTCTTTTGGTAATGTCTCATTCAGCCATCGATGCAGAGTTTCTCTAGGTTTTTTCAGGATTTAGTGATTATTTTTTAATTGATTATTACAAAGTAATAATTTTCCAATATTTGTATTGGTTTAATATACAATGTTTTGTATTGGTATAATATCCAATATTTGTATGGGTATAATATGCAATATTTTGTATTGGCATAGTATCCAATATTTGTATTGGTATATATAACATAAATCTCCATTTTTGAACTATTTTTATGAAATGCATACCATAATTAACAGGCAGTGACGGATTATTGCAAGTTTGTCGGGGGGGGGCGGTCAGTTAGAAGATTGACATATATATCCATATTATGGAAGTAAAATAGGATCTTTTACATTAATTTCTGTTTTCTCGGGGATGGGCAGTCGCCGCCTCCGCCGCCCCCCTTTAATCCGCCCTTGTTAACAGGCGAAAATTCGCCCATCAATCAAATTACAGAAACTTTAAATACACTATTTCAATGTTTTATTTACTGCGCACTCTTGTAACGATCTACAGCAGAGCAAGAAACACAGTTTAAAAAAAAGTGGTAATTCTGACCGCTTTGACATTTGACCGACTTTTTATTGCTTTTGGCAAGGTCTTCCGTGAAAGAAAAATAATATACAATCAGCAAAATTTCACTAGTGAAAAAAAGTGTTACGATAGTGGAATAAAACGATAGCAAAGGAAACAAGAATGCGGCCTGAATTTACATAACAAACAAACGTAGATTTAGATATGAGACTTGAATAAAAAAGGGGATTTGCTCGAATAAAATAAATCCCATGATAAGTATGGAGGTTTTGCAGAGAAGTGAATAGAATTTGAAAATCTGATTTGAAAATGTTATCTAGAATAGAGAAGAGGTTTCTCTCTGTCAGTCAATCTCTAAACATATATCCGAGGTATATAAGATAATAGCACACATCTGCATGAAAAAAGAAATGTTTTTAAATAACTATAAAGAGCATAGCTTAAAAAACATTCGAAAATTTTAACCTTTTGTATCATAGTGTTGCAAATTTCAACATACCAATTAAAGAAATATAAATGAATCATAGTGAATTAAAAAATATTAGAATGACTGTGATTTTTTTTTAGAATAAGATAAGCATAATATATATATATATATATATATATATATATATATATACATTTAATTCTAAAAAGTTTGTGATGTTTAATGATTATTGTAGCATACAACTATATTTTGTCCCTAAGTAGTCGCATCATTGGTTATTAAAGCACTGATAGTGCTTTTTTGTAGGTCATCACTACAAAAATGTAAATTATTTTTTGAAAAGTTCTCAGCTTAAACTGCTTACGATCACTTCAGTAACACTTTGGTATGCTACTGGTATATTTTCAAGTATATAATCAGAAAATAAAAATAACCGTTTTATTTAACTCTACAATAAAAAATATTTTGGTCAATAAATTTTACATATATTACAAAACGGGAAAATAAAAGCTTTCAGTATGTTTATAATCTGTTTCTACACTTTGTGGTAAAGAAATTTAGTTATTGAGATGTAAAGGAGTAAATTGAATAAACATGCAACAAATTTACAATATTTCAAACTATAAATTTATAATATTCAGCTCCATTATTTTTACTATTACGTTGATTCCACTTTCGTTGGTGTTAGAAAGCTTAGTTTGAAAGTTTTGTTTTGCCGAAACTCGTAACTCCCCCTCGTTTTTCATCTCCTGTGCACACGTCACAAAATTTGGAATGTTCCAGAAGATCGCTACGGGCATGATATGCTCTGCTTAAGATTTTTCAGACACTTTCACTACGGCCATCTGAATGAGTTAAATTATTCACTAGTTCTCTTCCGTTATTTTAATGTAACTAAATGCGTTCTTCTTCAATAGAATATTTAAAACTATAATTACCAATCTTCTTCTATAACAAGTATCACCGTCTCGTTGACGGGTTAGTATCTAATGCAAATTTCTAAAAAGCCTGAATTTCCGTCCGCATTGCAGGAATGCAAAGAATAGAAGTGTAGCATATTGGCTAAAGTATAGAAATAGCAAAGCTATAGCTTCTGTGTATTGTCAAAAGATTACAGGTTAGAGAGCAACAAAGTGCTCAGTGAAATTGACAATAGAGAAAACATTTTATTTTCAAAATTAAGGTATTGTTTTAGTAGAATGAGCTTTTCAAATCAAGAAGTCATTCTTAACCTGTAATTAAATTTTTTTTTTTTTTTTTTTGATTCAATGTAGATATTTTAACATTATTCATCAAAACTTTTTTGTACAATTTTCACAAAATCTAAAAAAGCAAATAAGCATTTAAAAAATTTAATTTATTAAAATTTTTCAAAAAGTTTCGGCATTTATTGTTTCAGTCGTTGCTAATCGTGTTACAAAATTTCATTCTATTGTCGTTAGTCATTTTTGAGGTATGCGAGAATAAACATTTAAACGATTTTTATAAATCTCAAAATCTATGAAATATTTAAAGCAATTTTGGTCCCTATAATTTGAATTAACTTGCCATCTTACAAAACTAAAAATTTCAATTTATTTTACTGTCATTTTATAGGAATAGAACAAAAATGCAGTCAATTTTCACAAAAACCTCAAAATCTAAACCAGCATTCAGCATGATCACATTGATGATGTTACCAGAAGAAAACCGCCAAATCAGTGCAATTAATTATCTCGTTTTGGAAAAACGCTTCATTTGTAATTTTAAAATCCTGTTTTAGAAGTGATCTTAGTTGCAATTTGAAAATTATTATCTTTAAGTAACACATTTTGATTTACTTCTTCCTCATACCTTTTAATTTGGCAGAAACTGGCGTAATTCCCATCCTATTTCATGCTTTTCAAAATGCACGCGATTCTCTATGCTTGGAATAGATTTTCTGCTTTGTTTTGAAAGCCTAAATCCTTTTATGGTGAAAATCGCAAAAAATGACAATCAAAATGATTATTTTTTAATTTTATATTTTAGTATCTTCTAAAATAGTTCGAATTTCGAAATTTAAGTTAGTGTAAGTTGGCTTCCCCGGAATTTTCCGAATCTGTGGATACCTTTGCCAAACTCATCTGCAAGCCGCCTTTCAGATACGCACAGATTTTATTAGCATAGAAAAAAGATGAAATCTGAGAGAAAAGAAAGATTATAGCTGTCTGTCTGGCTATTTCGGAGACTTCAAAAAGTGGGTTTCTGCAGTTTTCTCTTGAACCAGAAACCGTACCAGCATGCAGACGGTTACAAAAAATTGGCAAACATTCAGGGGTTTTAATGATTTAGACTTGCTAGGTGGCGTATCGTCTGCTGTATTTTCTGTTGGAACTGTTTTTTTTTATTTCTCTTTTTTTTGTGTGTGTGCGTTCTCAACTGAATTTTGTGTTGTGATGGCGTTCTTTCTTGATGTTTGGTGCGAGTGGAAATATGTGCTAAGAAAATTAATTTGTTCGTGATAAATACGTCTATTTATTTTCGGATCATCACAGGGTGTCAGTCATTTAACTTAAATTTCGAAATTCGAATTAGTTTTAGCAATGTTTTTGATATTTTAAGCTCTAGAAAGCTTTCCGTATATCCTCGAGTTAAAACAGTTAATCAGTTGCGTGACAAAATACGGTCTTGTAAGTGATATAGACATCATATTGATGTCACTAATTAAAAAATGTCTTTCAAATACAATAATGGTAGCAGATCATGACATAAAAATTTTGAAATTGATGAAGTAATTCCGCAAATTCTCATTTTAAATCTACCGTCAATGTTCGGAACAAAAATTTATCTTAAGAATCAGCTCAAATACCGCTAAACTGTCCTGAAATTTATTTTCCCTTTGTTGGACACACTTTCTTTTTTCTGGAATCAGGCATCTAAAAATTGTTTTTATTACCACGAAGTGAAACTTTTAGGAGCGGAGACTTCCCGTAGAATGTGGGATAACGGCGTTGCTGAATATAGATGGCGCAACAACTCACTCGGTAACTGCTAGTATAGTCATCGAAGATAAAATCATATTTCAACCGTGTTTATTTATAATGATGATCACACTCAAACAAACAGTATTTACATATATTTCATGCGGCAATAAATTTCAACGCTGCTTTAAATCCCCGTTAAACTCAAGCTCATACTATTAAATATTAAATTTATGCTACATAAAATACTCAATAATGAACTCAAAGCCATTTTCTGGTGTAAATATACACCCTTGCAGACGAAAAATTCTTTTTCGTCAGTCATGATGTATGCACTCGATAACAAATACAAACTCAATATTTTAATCATCTAGAACAGTTTTTTTTAAATTTTCTTCATTTGTCACTAAGGTAACCACCAAAACAAAGTGAAAAAAAATGGTTGAAATTCAGTGTTAGCGTTCATAATCTCGTTCACATGCTAGGTTGGGAAATGAATATATAAAACTAGTTAGCAGTATGAGCAGGATATGCTTTACTATTTTCCCTCTAGGACCGCTGCACGTTTCTAGATTACTAATGTTTACATAATTGAAACTTAGTTTGGGTACCGCAAATCCCAGCAAGCAGCTATAGTGTTCACTCTTGTACTATATCGCCGTGTTATTACTTAATTTCGAATTTCAAATTATTTTAGATATTTTTAATAAAAAAACTCTAAAGCTAATGCATCGTGGTTGCTATGTTTGGCGACTTTAGACTGTACAAAATGATTTAAATTCTTCAAGCAATCAACAGAAATGTTACTTATAAAAATAAACGAACAATCATAAAATTGTTTTATTGGTACTATCATTTTTACACAATGATTTCAGAGTTTTCCAAGCGAATAGATATTATTATAATAGTTTTTACGCGAAATTAAAATGTTGAGTTAGACATAAGTTTGAGGGTATTAATTAAAGCTTAAGATTTTCAAAGAATGAAAGATCACTATGATAGTAGGATTTAAAGATACGTTTAAGAAAATTTCCGCAGTTACCAGTGTAGAGATTTTTTTTCTGCCGCTATGTTTCGCAAACGATGTCAAATTACGTCACCGACGTATTTAGGATTTTTATTATTATTACTTAATATTACTATTAAGTATAACAGGGTGGTTCAAAACTCTGTGTCAGCTGTGCTTAGGGCAGTAGAGGGAATCAATACGATTCAGAATCAATTGTCTTCATATACCTGTTAGTAATCATTTTGGAAGAAAGTGTTGAGGTAGTGAACGTTCTAACCAAAACCTTAAAAACTGTTTTCTTTCAAGTTCTTTTTTCTTAGACTATATTTTTACACTTAAATGATAATTGTAGGAAAATAATCATTAGTCGGTATATTTATTTTAAACTCCTAAACAACTCCGAAAACTCTATGTAAACAAAATTTCATTGCCCAAAATATAAACTCATTATTTTAATACAAATGTAATACTATGCTCGCGCCATTTTCTTCACTTTCATGGATATAAAGAAGCTTGTCCTCCACCTTTAAGTCAATAATACTCCCGCAGAAACAATACAAAAATGCCTTAGCTTAACACTCGATTTCTAGTATATAAAATAAACTATTATTATTTTGTAAGCTATGGATACCATATTAAAGAATACGCTTTAAAGTCATAGAATCTTTGAAAATCACATCTGTCTTAGAATGAAAGTAATAAGAGACTGAATTCAGGAATCTCCGAAAGATTAAAAATACTTCAAGATTAGAAGTCGTAGTATTTTAACTTATTTTTAAATGGATTTTGGAGAAAATCAGTCTTCATTCTCACTCTCTCTTTTACTTTTCCTGAAAGGTTATTTGTTAAATAATTCTTACGCTTTTGTGTATTCTTTGTATTTTAGCATTATTACTGCAGGAACTGTCAGAAACAATTATGTACGGAATTTTTTTCTATTGCGTAACGCAAAAAAAGTGATATGTAAATTTCTGAATAGGCGGTGTCTTTTCGTGTACAAAACATAAAAGAATATTTTGGAATTAAAATATGTAAAAATATCGTTTTTACTTTAAACAAACTACTAAATTTTACTCTTTGTAAACAAACTATTTTTAAGAGAATTATGATGTAAAAGTTTGAATTAAAAATATTAGCATAAGAGAAAGATAGACATTTGTGTTGAAAAATTATTTCTTAAATCCTTATTTAATTCTAGATGTGATTAAAAATAATACACTGAACTTAAGAAAAAATCAGATGTGGGATATTAATATCATCAATCATTCTCACACACATATAAATCGGTGCAGGACACAGGTGCGGTGCTATTGCAGCTATCATTTGGAACTTCATGACCAATTAGAAATATAATAGAAAAAATATATTAGAAATATATTAGAAATATTTGTAGAAACGAGCTAATTTGTCATCAAAATCCGACTATAATTTGTTAATAACTATTCTGTCACCCACAAAAAATGCACAAATCTAAAAGATTTCGTCACATGTATTTATGGAAAAATAAATTCAGCGTAGAGGAAGTTGGGGGGTGCAATGAAACAAAATTTACTATTTTAAACAAATACGGTACACTCATGGATTATGATATACTTTCCAAATAGTATTTATAAAGGTAAAGTATACTTCCAATATGCCTGGTGAAATTTGAAAAAAAAAATGGTCGGCGAGGATTTTGATGCACATTCCAAACAGCATTTATAATGGTGAAGTAAAATTAGAATATGCTAGGCGAAGATTGTGAAATAGTTTTAGTAGGCAAATTTAATATAGATTTCGATTCCAAAGAAATAGTTTTTCAGGAACGAGGAAGAAAAATAAAACACACTCATGAATAATGATTCGCTTTCAAACTTAAGGGAATAAGATAGAAAAATAGGAATGACGCAAGGATTATGATACTCGCTTTTAATTATAGTACTTGAGTGAATATTTATAATATGAAAGTGTTTCAAATTTTTTTTCTTATTGTTTGTTCCTTTACGCACTCGAGTTATGCGAGAATAATTTTTTTATCTATTTTGTTCTTGATAAAGAAATTAATTTATCAGGAAATCAGAGAATTGCGCTGTTTGAGGCGTATTTTAAACGCACATTCTATGATAAGTGTTTAGCAAAATTAATATCCAAATGACATCCATCTGACGTCAGGAAGGGAACTTTTAGGACACTATAATTAAGATATAAAGTTATTATTACTTAATAACTGCATATAAAAATCCTTAATTTTTTTAGAGGAAGTTAGAAGGGGGGGGGGGCGTTCTGGCGATTTCTCTTTGGTCATTTCAAAACTCTTCATGTTCACCCCATTACTTTTCGATCACCTTGTACGGGATTATAATGCCACGGTGATTGGTAGGATTGGTACCGTGTCTAAAGGAAGCTTCACCAGCTTCCAGCCAGCTCCAAACCAGCTTCCGTGGCTAAAGGAAGCCGGTCCACGTAAAATCTGTAGTGGCTCCAATGTCCTCCATATTCAAACGATACCACTGGGTTGCCAATCCAGGTGCTAGGTCTCTAATGTCTAATGGATTCAAAATTAAAAGATCGCTCATAGAGGTCAACGTTGGTCTGCCTAATAGGCGCCACCATAATGAAATGACCAACACTTGCAGCCCTCGTAGCGGTCAAGCCTATAGTAGGCAGCTGACCCGGGCCATTAAAAACAAATAAATGTACGATTCCGGATTTTTTCAAGTTCCCAGACAGCACATAAGCTTAAATCAAGCTTGACATTTCCTTAAATTTGACGTATTAATACAAGCTTGACTTTAGCTTGATTTTAGCTTTCGAAAGTGCGTTGAAGGCGCCATCTGTGAAAGAGAATGGACATTAATTGTCCAGCGTTCCTCAAATTCGCTGAAAGTTTGTAAAAGATGTGTTTTATTTTATTACCAGTGCCATATACCGGCAGGGCAAACGGGGCAACTGCCCAGGGCCTACAGATTTTAGGGCCCAAAAATCTTACACTTTTGTAGTTTTAAAATAAAATTACAAAGGATAAAAAAAAATTCAGAAGTTAAATAATTTTTTTAATTATAAAGTATGAACAGTGAAAATAATTCAAATTTACATTTGTATAAATTAATTTAAACTTATTTTTAATTCTTCGAAATGCTCTACATCGATATAGCATATCAATATGTAGGAAAATAACTAACCACATTTGTAAAGAGAATTTTTAGCGTTAAAAAATAGCAACATTTTTCAATTATTTGTTATTTTAAGAAATATTTACAAAAATGACTAAAGTATTTGTATACCATACATGTTAGCAACTGTGATATTAGTCCGGTCAAGTTAGACATCCGAGGTTACAAAAATTCCCACCCAACTGAAAGTTGGTAGGATTGTTCATAACACCATCATAAATGAAATCTAAAAAGTCCTCATCAATCCGAAACCTAGAAAAAAAATTGACTCGGTGTCAAAGGTCACAAAAACGGGTTTTTCGCGATTTTCAGCACAACGGCAAATTTTATCATAAAATTAGTTCAGACCAGGGGCGTAGCCAGAAATTTTTCATGTGGGGGGTTACGACTACTACAACTCATATAGATGTATACGTGTGTGTAATAATGTAATGAAGAATATACATTTTGTATGGCAAAAAATTCATCATGGGCCCCTCACAACTGCCCCTGGTTCATACAAAAACTGTAGATCAGATAGTTATCTATAAATAATGTCTAAATACTTTTTTCCTAAGAGCCACTGTTTCTGAGATATAAGGATTCAAAAAGTTAAAAGAGTTGTAATCGTCATAATATGCATCGTCATAAGTACGCCACCTTTGAGGTAGTGTACTTAGCGTATTTGTTTTAACGTGGTTTCCCCGGTTGGCCTATTCCAGGGATCTCTTATGATTCTGTTTAATTTGAAACTATTGAATAATAAAAGATAGATCCTGTAAATAAATTACCCAGTCGATTGCAATCAAAAAAGAGATGCACAGTTAGATGTTACAGTATTTCTAAATACAAAATGTCAACATTCTATAATTAAAAGTCGATGACAAATGGCGAGAATTTGGGCATGTACCAATAGTAACTGACTGCAGATGTAATATATTGAAGATGTCCGTAGACTTTTTTTTTTTTTTTCCAAATGGCAGGCCTCTGCTTTGGAAGCAGTGGCCACCACTAAGGCTGGAGTTGTTGGTAATTTTATAATGGGTGTACCTAGTAGGTGGAACAACGTTGCTCCTATGAAGGGACGGGCACAATGCCAGCCACGCCCACCCTAATAGCACAACAGTCCCTGTGACTGAAATGCGACCACACAATACTGTCACAATAGAGTTACAAACAGTCGCCGCGACTGCGCAGCAAAGTCACGCCAGGGTCCCTATGTCCTCTCGCTGTGTAGTCGCATTGTTACCGTTCAGAGAAGTCACGATGGGACAGTTTTGCGACAGCGAAAAAATTCGGGGAAAAAGAGTTACCGAAAATATACACCAGATGGCAGCACCAAACTCTCAGGCAAGAGAAAGTTGAGGTCCAGAATCGAACCTTGGAGCTAACGGCTGGTAGCCCTGCATCTTACCACAACGCTGTGATTACCTTGCTCGAGATCCTTTAAAAGTAAACTGATTGCTGCAAAAGCTAGTTCTGACGGCTTCTTTAGGAAATTTAAAATTTTTCTGTGAGTATAATATAAATAAGTTTTATATATAAAAATATATATTTATTTTATAAATAAATTTTATATTCTGTGAGTATTTTATAAATAATATAAAAAATATCATAATTAATAAATATAAATTAAAAATCGTGGAAATATTTCTTTTTCCACATAAATTATTTTCAGGAGATAATGTGCTGTTTTATTTAAGTATTCATCCGAAAAAACTAATGATTTATTGAAATTTTTTATTCGGTTATGAAATAAATTTGTAATGTGCGACATGTGGGGTTTGATATTAAGGTATGAGGGATAAGATTTATATCTTTGCTATATTTTGCCTAAAAGGGATTTCATATAAAAATAAATAAAATTAATTGGAAAAACATGCATTAGATAAAATAATTAAAGTATTTTTGACTTAGAGCCAAAGTTTTACCTCAAATTTTTCGTAGTGGAACTTTCAAACATACCAGAGAAGTATTTAAAAGGGGGGGGATCTGAAAACTTAAAGCAATTATTAAAAAACAGCAATTTTGAGACATTTGTATTTACTCTAGTAACAATAAGGTTGAAAATACCGGATAGTCCCCCCCCCATCCGAAATTTAAACCTTACATTACGCTATCGAAACATATATGCCATGGGGATATGAAAGAAATTGTTGTTAATTTTACTCACAGATACTTAGTTTTCACCATTGTGATTAGAACTCTCAACTCTAATATTTTTAAGAATAATATTTTTTTATAAATAATATTGTGTTGTTTAAACGAAATAATTTAAAAATTAATAAATTAAACTAAATTCCATTACTACATAACTGCGAGGTTTTATTGAATTACTATTTTCGGGATTTATTTATTAAACGTTTCACGAAAGAAATTGCCACAAAATATTAGAAAAAATGAGTGAAAAGCGGCTGTGTGACGTCATTTTGAAGTCCAAAAAAATCAGTAGTCACTAAATAGTCACGCAGTGACTTCACAGTGAGTCACTGAGCGACCAACCACATACTAGTCACATGGTGACTTCACAGTGAAGCCACTGAGCAACCGATCACATACTAGTCACATGGTGACTTCACAGTGGAGTCACTTATCGACCGATCACATACTAGTCACATGGTGACTTCACGGCGACGTCACTTGGTGACTGGTCACAAATAAACTTCACAGTGACTACACAGTAGAGTCACATCACTCACAAGTCACAATGTGAGTAGTATGTGACAGTCCTGTGACAATTGTGACCCTCTGTGACGTCACAGCGACTCTTTTGTGACCATCTGTGCTATTAGGGCAGTCAGGGATCGAACCCCGACCAACGGGAGTTGAACCCGAAACCGTAGTACGGTGCTTTATCCACCATAAAATCCGGTCGGCATGCCCGTAGACATTAATGTATTGAAATTCTTTTGAGTGGTCCAGTAAATAAACTCAACGATAGATTGGAACCAAAATTCGAGATGCAGAACTAGATATCACAACAATCTTATATATGAAATTTCAACATTCTACTACTAATAGTTTTTGAGATATGAGAGCTAAATACATACACACGTACACCAAATCGGTATAATTCTTGAGGGAAGCACGTGACCGTGGTTGGATGATTACCTAACTTGGAAGGACGGTATTGTGCTTGAAACGGATGAATGTCCCTAAAGCTGTCCTTGACCGTAATGCGTTGGAAATCTTTTGAGTGTGCCTGTAGCAGAACTGTAAATGATAAAGACACTATTTTCGATGGAGAAATTCATTTTGTAACTCTTAACAACATATATCACTTGTGAGTCGTTTGAAATAGCCTAATACCTCTAAAATACGCTTTAATGAATTTCGGCCCATAGAGCGTAATGTATTTAGTATCTTTTGGGCGGTTCTGTAGATAAACTATCCAGTCGATCGGGACCAAAAAGGAAGGTGGGCAACTAAATGTTACAACATTCCTAAATATAAAGTTTCAAGATTCTACGACCAATCGTTTTTGAGATATGAGAGTTTTACATACGTACGTACAGACGGCATGGAAAAAACTGGTCAAAATGGGCTGTATATGCATTTATATGAACGTGCATGCTAGCGCACGATGAGATGCATCGCAAAAATTCTTAAAAGTAAATTTAGAGGTAGTTAAAACGGTATTTTCTTCGATTTGACCTTTGACCCCGAGTAAATTTTTTTCCAGGTATCGGATCGATGAGGACTTTTTAGATTTCATATGATGGTGTTTTGAACAATCCCACCAATTTTCAGCTGGGTGTGAATTTTTGTAACTTCACTCCTATTTTTTGGTCTAACTTGACCGGGCTATATAGCATTTCAAAGTAATGTTTAATTATCTGTTTCTTTGATTTCAGATTACTTAACACAAAATTTTTGTTAAGAAAGTAAACCCATTCTTAACACAAAATTTGTGTTAAGAATGGGTAAGATATTAAACAAACTTTCAGTATGAACCGATCATAATCTTTTTTTTTGAGGGGGGGGGGTTATTGCAAGGGGCCCAATTTTTTTCTTCTGCCCCGGGCCCACAGTTGTCTTGATCGGGCTCTGTTTATTAGGCACAAAACCTGGACATTAGAACACGCAAGGGGAAGGAATGAATGGGATAAGCTCCTGTGAAGTGTAACACGAGGGGAGTTTTATATAGTTTTATTTATATCTAATTAACATTAGTAATTCCATTAATTAATTAATTAGCCCTAAAAATAAATTTAAATATAATTAACACTATTTAGTTAGTTAATATACTTCACTTTATGGGTGGTTCACCATAGAATTAAAAAAAAAAGATTCTATATTTCCAAATATGGAAATTCTTCAAAATAAAATAGAATTATACTACGAAATTGATTTCAAAATCAGTCGTTTGTCTCGATTTTGGCCAGCAGTATTGCTCATGAGTGTTGCGGTACTGAAAGTTTTAAAACGTATGCTGCTCTTAAGTTTATATTATGTTTATTTCTCTATTAGTAGAGTCTCAAAATCACACATAACATTATTTTGATTTTGATGCATACCATGAAAAAATAAAAAATAAAAAAACAAATAACATATCGCCTACTTATCAATCTGGCCAGAAAACGGCGTGTTAGTCACTTCAAACTTTAGTAACAGCTGCGCGAAGCTTGGTAGCTGAACGGATAGCGCGCTCGCCTCCCAGCCGAAAGGTCCCGGGTTCTATTCTAGCCACGAACACTTGATGGAAATAAATTAAATTGAAATTTCAGCGTAGAGAGGGAAAATGCGTGGCAAAGTAAAATATGTGGGGCGAGTTCGCCGACCGGCGCCCCGTGTATTTAGGAACATTTTTTAAGCTTGAAATTAAGCTTGATTCAAGCTTGAAATGTCAAGCTTAATGCAAGCTGGGCAAGTGTAAACTAGAACACTTGATTCAAGCTTGCATTAAGCTTACACGCTTGAAATTTTCAAGCTTAATTCAAGCTTATTGACTTGATAAATCAAGTTTAATGCAAGTTTGCTATGCTGTCTGGGAAAGAAAAGCCTTAAATTTTGTGTGAAGTTGAGTATTTTTTTATGTACACTTATATTTTTCCATCAACTAGGATTTTAGGTTGAAGTATATTTCCACGAAATAACAATTTTGCTTCATAAACACAATAATTTAAGAAAGAAATACATATTCATTAGTAAATGGTAAAAACATTTCCAAACAATCTTAGAATCAAACAAACATTTTCACCGAATTCAAAATTTATCTGGTCATTAGTAGAATCATACATTTAACTTTCAAATTTTGAACTTATTTGAATATTTCATCTAAACGTCGTGAAATAAAAAAGCATTAGTTTTGATAAAGTCACACGGTAACTTTCCTTAATTTTCATCCAAAAAGCTTTTCACGATTTGCATCTTTCTTGGAATTCTCTGAAAACAAAAACATGGTTTCTGATAGGGTGCACTGAACTCTAAAAGCACTTTCATATTATCATACTTTGAATCCAAAGAAAAAAAAAAATCTTTGTTTGCCTTTACACAATGTATACTTGGATTTTCATTGATAGAAAATTCATAAATTCCATCGTTCAGTTACATTTTTTGCTTCAGAAACTTGTTTATGCCCATTTCAACTGCGTATTTTCAAGATAAGTCTGTCGAAAAAATAAATAATAAATAAATAAAATAAAATAAAGGGAGCTAAATGAAACAGCCCTTACCCATTTGTTTGATATCATTAGCACGTATAACTTTATTTACTTTTTTTTGCTTCGGGGTGAAAAGTATAGTCTTACTACGCTCAAAAATATTTACCCACAACTTGAACCATTTCACAGAGAAGTAAAAGCAACCGCGCCAACATTTGGTTCGTTTGATTTTTCAAAAATGCTGTTAATGGTGAAATTTAATCTATAATTCAACTTTTCACTATATGGCAATATTTTACTGCTGATTACGGTAAGGAGTAGATTTGTGGCATCGATGCCGAAGCTATAAAAGTATTTCCACGAACTTCCTGTCCGCAACCTTTCGGTACCCCACCAGTGGCCGAGTGCATAGCACTCTGAACTGGGAGACGGAAGGTGCCAAGCACAAAACCAGGTCGTGTTCGCCGATCTATCCGTTCGGAATTTTCCGCAGTTTTTTTTTCCAAAACTCGGCACAAAGTCCTAACTGCAAGAAATAAAGTGCACAAGAAATAAAGTGCAAGAAATAAAGTACACTAAATAAAGTGCAAGAAATAAAGTGCACAGACTACTCCTTGCACACTACGTGCAAGGAGTAGTCCTAAACTCTCATATTCTAAGGAGTTCTAGTTCTCATATGCGAGTTGGGACTTCTTAAAAGACACCCAAGGAGGGCACCCCCTACTGTGTTGTCCATCTCATTTGATGAGGATTTATAAGAGGGTTCTTCAAACCAAGCGCACAAACCCCCCGAAAGTACATGTTCCAATTACAACATTACAGCAACAACAACTTTTCGGTCTAGTGGCTAATGTGCGAAGTGCGTGTGATTTATAACAATGGTATTCAGAATATAATGAATGCGAATTTCAAAGCAAAAATATATTTTAAAAACTAATAAATAAAATTAATACATTGTCCACTTGCAATACAACGTAAGGCAGCTTACTTCCCATTTTAAAATAGAGAAATTCAATAAATTTAAATTAATGGAAATTTCAAAGCACGAAGAAAAACTTTCCATTCTCCACTTGCGACATTGTGCATCAAATTCTTTCATCGATTTTCATAATATGACGCAATTGCTGTAATTTAAATTAATGCAAACTCTTTTCACTTGCGATTTTGTGCAACATGGTCTATCATTCCTTTTGAAATTTCTTTCCAAATTATGTTTGTCAATTCGAGCATCGTCTTTCTGGTGTTTTATTATACGTTTAGTTTCTAATGAGCATAGTAGTAAAAGGGAGCGAACATGTCTGTTTTAACAATGATAGAATGTACCGATGTTGTATTGTTAACAGTACTTTTAAAATTCTTACTTTACATTACTAAACATTCCATTTAAAATTAAAGCTCTTTCTTGAAATATATAAATTTGAAACATCCGGGCAACGAGGGGTATCGCTGGCCGTGCGGGCGTCATAAAAACGCGCTATCCTCCGGGATGGTGATGGGAAGCATGCGGGCTACGGGGGCGAGCCGTGATTCCTTGGGCAGGCTACGGCTGCCGATGAATTGACTCCGATTGCCAAGTGCGGTTACATAATTATTTTACTGAACAATTTGATGCGTGGCAGTTGCGGCCACACAAAAATCTCCTCTCTCCGGCTGCGTCAGCTCTTTTATTAACTTTTGAGATCGTGTCACAAGACCCGCGCACATTGCAATAATTGGCCGGGCCCAAATCTGGTCAGTGGTTTTTTAAAAGGATTGTTGTGATTTTTAAGACGCCAGATTGACTGGGAGCGGGGACCGTTTATAAGATTACAAAGGAATTGCAAGAGACTGTGTAGTAGTTTTCGAAAGCGAATTTCCTTTGTTCTCAACTACGAAGTTTTAGAAACTCGGTATTATCAGATTTATTATGTTATATATATTACAATTAAAACCCAAAATCAGTGAAAACACGAATTAACTAGGAAAAGCGCGTTCTGAGAGCTTTAGGCAAAACCCGAATTAACTAAGCAAAAAGCGTTCTGACTGACAGCGTTCGGGAAAACCCGTATTAACTAAGCAAAACGCGTTCTGACTGACAGCGTTCGGGAAAACCCGTTTTCCCAAGTAAATTCCGGAATGTTAATGCCTTATGCACTAAAAATTCGGAAAATAGATTTCTTGAAAAATTACGGCTGTTAGATAAGAAACAAAATAACTTTAATGCTATAACGAGTGATAAATACGGACGAGGGTCAGTTGCATCCGCACCAATAGCTGTCAATTTATCCATCAAATCGATGGGCGAGTTGAACCGGAATCCTTATCTTGCTCCCCCTCGAAAATATGCTACCGCTGGCCCTTTGCGAGACCCACCCCCTAAAAAAAAACTTGTCATAAAACATATCGTTGAAATAATGCAATAATTTTTGATAGATGTAAAAATTATTGTCAAACAAATCACTCAAAACTCGAATAAATCGGGTTTTCCCTATTTAATTCGGGTTTTGCCTAGCGCTGTCAGTTATAACGCGTTTTCCATAGCTAATTCTGGTTTTGCCTAATATCGGGTTTTCACTCTAACATATATACATATATATATATGAAAAGAAAAAAAAAATCCTAAAGCAGTTTCGTATTTTAAATATGCACTAAATTGCTATATGTTAAAAGCATAGGAAAATTCATGCATCTTCCTTATTCCATTAAGCTGGAAAGTGTACCATTATTCATGAGTATTCTACTTTTTCTTCCTTGTTCCATAAAACTTTTTGGAACTATACAAAAAATTATGTACTTGTAAATATTAAAATTGCCTACTAAAACTTTACAATCTTCGCCAAGCATATACTAATTATACTTTATAAATTCTGCTTAGTGTGTGCATCATAATTCATGAATGCGCCACGTTTGTCTTTCTTAAAAATATTTTCAGAATTGAAATTTATACTAAAATCGTCAACTAAAACTGTTTTACAATCTTCGCCAGGCATATTCCAACTATATTTCTCATTTATAATAAACTGTAGCGTTTGCCAGTTTCTCGCCAAATACGTAAAACATCCCCAAGATAGGTTCAATTTGGAGGACTTATTCTTTGGTGCAAAACTTGGAGATAAATAATCTAAAATTGCAAACCTTTGCGATTTTAAACATTTTATTCTCCCCACCCCCTCTTCTCCGGGCTATCTGACAACGCTATTGAAAAATGCAATGAAAATACGTCGGCACAAATAGATCCACAAAAATATGTCGACAGAAAAACATGGCGTGAACTTAAATAGCACTCTAGTGCTAATAATGATATTCACTTTAAAGTTAATGTACTTTTGGTTATTTCGTAAGTTTAAAAGATCATGATTTGGGAGCACAGTAAAATTTAAACTTAATTAAAGTAAACCTGAACATTTTCGCACTTTTGTTAGAAAATTAATAAAAAAGCACGCTTATCATGCAGTTATTAAAATTCAGTTTCAAAGGCATGGGAGTCTCGGTACCAGAGTTAAAAAAACATAGTGGAGGGGTGGGACACACCTAAAAGACTTAAAAACACATAGGAATGCCAGATCTCAGATGTCTTCATGCACCAATTTATAATCGCTATGAAAATTGTACTGAAGCAATAGTCAACATTCCGAGCACAGTTTGGAAGAGATAAGGGATAAACTTACAAAGAGCTTTTTTTTAAATTCACAGTTAAAAATTCTTTTTATTTTATTGATGAGTGTGATGTAATAGTGGAAATAAATTCCATTGTTCATGAAACATAGCTAATATTAGTTCAATGATGCCTTGTCGCTTTTTTAAAATTGATCATCAATACGTTCATGAAAACGACATTTGCTACTCTATTTTTTAATGTGTTTCCAGAGTCACTTATTAGTGCACCCTAGCCCTCTAGAAGTTTTTAACCCTGGTAAAGAGAGCCCGTGTCTTCTAATATTATCAAGTTTACTGGGCAAAAATTTTCAATGAACTGATACATAATTACTTAAAAAGTAAAAAGCTTCAATTAAACACATGAACACACAATAAAAACACGTGATTTTAACACCCGCCACAGCAGATCATTAAAATATAACAGCAATAATACTATTCAAACGGAAATTGCAAACTATCGCTTTGCTCTTAATATCCGCAGTCTATCACACAAAACTCAGTGATTCCTGTTTTTATATATTTTCAAGTAGACGTGACGTCACACAGGATGTGACATCATTTTTCTAGACTTTTCCAGTAACTTCTTTCCTAATTAAGACACAGCCAAAATTCCAATAGTTAGGAAAACTTCCTTTTTGGCGAAGATTCGCCAAATTCTTCGCCAAGTTGCAAAATGGTTGCCAAGTTTGTCGCCATGGTCAATGCGTCACATATTCATTTCACTTGCCACAATGCCTGTACAACAGGTTGTATCGAAAAACCCTTTTTTCTGAAATTCGAAAAAACCTAGTTTCCAAAAGGTGCCATTTGGTAAATATATTAACTGTGCAAAATTTTTTTTTAATCGGATAAAACCTTTTCAGGCCACTAAAGGCTTGAATTTTCGAATTTTTGACAAAAAATGGCTTTTAACTGTGAAATAACAAAAAATATTATTTTTAAAAAATAAATAGCTACTGTATTACATAAAATACAATGTAAATTAGATATTAGGAATGTTTTGTGCAGTTCTTATCGCCTCTTGTCCTCAAGTAGTTGAGTGTTTGAAAGTTTCTCTAAAAACAGCAAAACCTTGGAAATTTAATTATTGTTACATATTCTCCACCGGACAGTGTTAAATACTTTTTTATTGCTGTTAATATAGAGTTTTATAATCTCCAATTATTGTAATTGACATTTCCTATTTATCAGATGAATAAAAATAATCTTCCTGTACAGCTCTTTGCTTGTTTCTATAATAAAATAAGAAACAACCCAGAACTCACCACGTGGAACTGGCTGTACTTCGAGTTCCACCCTGCCCTTCCCATCCACCCTACCATACAAGCAGTTTTTATACACATTTAGGCATTTTATGCCTTATATTGGCTTTTTGTTTCAAACTTCGGAATTTCTTTCCTTGAACTGAGCGTTGCTTGAATAAATCCTTCTCTGTTTTTTTTTTTTCCAACTACTTTAATAGAAGCTTCACTGACAAGTTTGATAAGTCTTTCAACTGCTTGCGTGTGACATGGTAATTCCATCATTACAGGCAATTTTTCTGATACCTTTAGGTTCATTAAGTCTTCTTTTTTAATTTGAGCTACTGATGGTGGTTCATAAATTTCAGTATTTTACCAATGAATTAACAATGTAATCTTTGGAGTTGAAATTTAATTTTGGAATACGGAAAGGACTAATGCCGTCTGTTGATTCTCTTGCTTTTAGAATTCGTGTTATTACTAAAGATCTTACTTTTTTCCTTTCATCATTTAACATTGCGATAAGAAGATTTTCTGTGTGAGCAAAATAGGCATTTCTCTGAATCACGGGATCTATAATTTCTTTTACTTTACTGTCAAAGTTTCTTGACAAATTAATGAACTTCCATAAATGGTGAGCCCCACAAACGCACGAAGGTTGAGCTTTTATAGTGAGCCACATTGTAGCATAAACTTTCATTGTATATTCCACCATGGTTAAAAAGTTTTCTGGTGGATTTTCGCTTCCTACATAAAGCCTTAAAATTCTGTTTGCTGTTTTTATCCAACGAGAATGGGAGATAGCCCCAGGATTCTTTTTCTCTAGGATTTCAGAGCATTTACCGAATTGATAGCTTTACAAATGCCATGTAAGTATTTTTGCTCCCAGCTAAGATTGTTGTAGTCTATTTTTTCTATTTCACAATGCACTGGTTTAAAATTAACTATTGGCAAGCTCTCACAATTGCTCAACTGTTTACCAATAATTCCAGAGAATCCACTAGGTCCTAATGAGGGTCCATCTAAAAATTTGAATAAGTGTCGAAAGGTATTTCGTTAAAATGCAAAAGACTTATAAACCAATGCAATGATCTTCCTAAATAATGTTCTAGGTACGTTATTACTCCGGGTTTTGATCCTGTATTCACTTTTAGTTCCATAGCAACCTATTAAAACTATATTAGATGTTTGAATGCGTTGTGAATCTAGATAATTTATCATTGTTTTTCCTATGCTACACCCTTGGCTATTTGGAGGTGAAACATGACAAATGTATTTAGAACCAGGCTCTTTTACTAAAACTATATGTTCCTCTCTTATTGTTTTCCGACAAGATTTACCCTTTTCTGAGTCTATTATTTGTGTCATGTCAATTCGACCATCAAAGTAAATGGAACGCAGATCTTTAATTTCTTGCATTTCTTGTTTGTGAATGTCTTGTCATTTTTTTTTTTTTTTTTGTCTGAATGTTTTACTTTTATCCACGATATTCCTGGTTTTTGTGGATGATATCATTCCGACGTCTTCTAGCACTGCACTAGCAATATACGCAGCATCTCTCTTTGAAATACCGGTTCTTTCACATACTTTGGCTGTTCTTTTTAAGGCAGTTCGCATTTGGGAAGTACTATCAGATTTTTACCTTTTTCTATCCCTTTTTAAGGGAGGTAAAAAAGGTACATCGATAGATAGTAAAGAATCCTCGGGTGAAGTAGAAGACGATATGACAGGTGAATTAATTACAGAAGATGTACCAGCTACATCTTCATTTTTTCTCTTTTCTCTTTTCTTTCCGCTTTCTTTTTTTTCTCTTGCGTTATTTTACGGCCAATCCCTCCAATATACATCTTCCTCTCTAATCTTTGGTCTAAAAGAAAAGTTTGCTCCGATATTGGAACTTTCCTGGACTTTACGCAAACGCATTCAGAGAAACTTTTGCATTTACAACTTGATAAACCAAAAAGTGTCTTTTTGGATTTGGATTTGAAAGAATCTATTTTTAATTTTGCTTTTCTCGAGACTCCCTCTGGAGACTGTCGCTGACGACAACAACTTAGATATTTTCCTATATTTGTTATGATAATCTAGCAACTTAAGAAATATGCCATTAAAAGATATAGTTGGAACTGATGCTTTTTCCCATATTTTCATCAACTTTAAAGCTACTTCTTTAAAAATATCTTTTACAGAAAGAAATGGCCCTTTTTTGGCTACTGTCAAATCTTCTTGAGTCTTCAAATAACATCTTATCACATCGCCGTATGTTGGCAATGTATTCCAATCAAAATCTTTAGGAAATCCAAATATCTTGCAGGCTTTACTTTTAATCGTTTTAATACTTTTGCGTTTTGACATTTTCTTAATTATTTTTCTTTTAAAAAGGACCCAAGTCACAACATTTTGCATTGTACCATTGACCTTTCTCTGATTTGACCCCCCTGTCCCACCTCACTTTCCATACGCAAAATCCCCCATTCGTATCTTTCTGTGACAGTTGGGTAAAGATTTCGTAAACATAACATAACTGTAAATCAAGTTCTAAAAGGCGAGCGAAGTAGTTGCATGTGTTTTACGAGCAGCACTTTCTTTAGTATTGATACCAAACTTATACCAAAGCTTATAATTAAATTTAGAACGATTGTTCTTCAGCGTCAAATAAGAGAAATGTTAATTATATTAAGTGGAGGTAATGAAACTTTATTTAACAGCAAAAAAAAAAAAAGAAATTAACATTAGCTGTTTCAGAATATATAGCAATAATAGAATTTCCTAAGTTCTGGCGTCTTTGAAGAAACTTTGAAACATTTAAATATTTGATGGCAACAGATAGTAATAACTATACCCAACATACTTAATATATACTTTATGTTATATTTCATGTAATACAATGGTTACTTACTTTTTTATTAACATTTTTTTATTATTTTACGGAAAAAAGGCATTTTTTGCTAAAAATTCGAAAATTGAGGCCGTTTGTGGCCTGAAAAGATTTTATCCGATTTCAAAAAAAACATTTGTACAGTTAATATACTAACCAAATGGCACCTTTTGGAAGCTAGGTTTTTTTGAATTTCGAAAAAAAGGGATTTTCGATACACCCTACTGTACAACTCCCGTAACACACTTCGATGCAGGAAAAAAAAAAAAAAAAAAAAATCTCGAGTGACTCCACTCGACTTTCCGAACACATACGATTAAGATCATTGCCAAGCATTTAAATCAATTTTAATCGATGAAAAATTCAAACATATATACCAAATTGAAGCTCAATAGAATGCGCCATTTAAACGCTAGCGCATTTCAAGAATTTCTCACCGTATGCCACAATGTAAAAGAAATCTTTGTCGTAGCCCAGTAGAAAAACTATAATACTTATACACATCAAAATCAATACCGGTCTTACAATGATGGTTTATAACATGTATACCCAGTTTGAGCTCAATCGAATTTACCGTTTAAACGCTAGCGCACTTTCAAGAATTTCCCCCCAT